>VZRE01000358.1:803887-850182 GCA_013396775.1 Cephalopterus ornatus
GCCCCCGGCGTTGGGGGGAGCCGAGGTTTGGGGTGGGTGTTGTGGCAGAGCCCGAGGGGAGCTGGGGCGGGGAGTGGGTGACTCCTGGTGGGGGGTCAGACCCCGGGGGTCCGGACGGCTCTGACTGTTCTCCCTCCCCAGGCAGGTGGGAACAGGGAGAGCTCCAGCAGCCCCGCCCCGGGGGGCACAGTAGGAGGACCCCCAGCCTGGCAGGAGGCCCTGTGAGGTGAGGAGGGGCCGGGGTGGGGAGGCAAAGTGGGAAACCCACGACAGCACCAGCTGCATGTGGGGAGCAGTTCTGAGATGGGTTTGGGGGGTTGGAGCCAGTTCTGACGTGGGTTTGGGAGTCCCTCACCTGAGGGGTCAGTCCTGAGGTTATTTTGGGGGTTCATCATCCATGGGGTCAGTTCTAAAGTTATTTGGGGCTCCATCACCCATGGGATCAGTTCTGAGGTGAGTTGTCTCTTCCCAGAGCTGTAGCAAAAGCAGCACCTCCAAGGTGGGAATTCTTTCCCCTGGCCTTCCGAAGGTTTGCCTGCACTCAGGAAAAGGGTCACAGTCTAACCCAGACAACTCTTGGCCAAACTGCTGATCCAGTGTCTGAGTACAATTAGCCTTTTCAGTGGGGTTATCCCCAAATCCTGGAGGACACAGGTATAACCGTGTTGGCTTTCTCTTTCCCTGAGGCACTGATAACTCAAAATGAGCATTTGCTGCAGGAAGGAGCAGTAGGAAAATCAGTTACACTGTGAAAACAAACTCCAGCTGCTTTTCCCTTCGTGTTTCCAAGCCTGTCTGACACAAAGCCGCGAGTAACATTCTACTCTGGAGCTCTCCAGCTCTTCTATGAAACTCAGCTCCCACCAACAGTTCTCTGAAGTTAATACTAAAAGGCAGCTCAGTTTTCTGCATTAAAAGCTTCCCTGGCAGCTGCTGAGTTTCCTGTGCATCCTCTAAGTTGGAGCTCCCTCAGGATGGCAGAGAAATGTGTGTTTTGGTTAATTAACCCTGTTAACGACCTGAGTTTCCATCAAGGACTGGCTTTGCTCTTGTTGTACGGAAGTGTTTCATGTTGCCCCTTTCCTGGATCCTGAGGCTCTTCATTCCCTTCTCCTTCTGTTGTCGCTGCTCTTCTATATTTTTCTCCGTGGTGGTTCCTGCCCTTCGTTTCTGCTTTGCCTCGTATTTTCCAGGTCTTTGTTCCCTAAATCTTTTGTGCTGCCTTTCCTTCCTCACCTGTCCTGTCAGCGCATTCCCGTTCACTCTCCTCAGTTCCCTCATTGTTCCTGGCTGGACTTAGACCCCGCTCCAGAACTTCTGCTCTGCTTTAACCCCTGGATTCCGTGCATCTGATTAACAGGAACATTTCCATTTTGCATCAGCTATTTCACTGTGAGGAAGGTGGTTTTATCCTTTTATCCCAAAGATTTCAGCCTGAAGCAAAGAGCTCCCTCACTTCTTTCCTTCCCATCCATCCTGTGACCTCCCTCAGGGCTGTGAGGTCACTGCTGGAAGGGACAGAAGTTGGGAATGCACTTGGTTCTTGCCATATTCCTGAAAATTTGCAGGATTTAAGGGTGCAGCTGGTGGCTCTGTCCAGCTCCAGGTTTTTATAGGTACTCGTTGCCGTCCTGCTCCCCCAGAGGTGCTGGAACCATCAGTTCCCATATTATATCCAAGGTGTTTTGGGTAAAAAATTGTGGGAAAAGCTTTTTATTCACTATATAGAGGCTCAGCCATGGAGGGGGGAATTTAATGAATGGAAATAATGCTTCCCAGGAGTATTTTTAACTTGATGGCTGTTCCAAATCCTTCACAACTCACGGCTTTATCCCTTAGGTGCTGCCATCCCTTCCATACTGGTTCCAGTTCACCTGCTCCCAGTTTAGCACCTGCAGCAGCAGGTCAGTTAGTTGTACACAAAGCTTAAATTTGGCTTAATTGGAGAAGCTGCTCAAACTTCCAATGAGATTTAACAGAAACCAGAGCAGCACAGAGCAATAAGGAACAGGATTTGACAGCACCAGGCAGCATTGAGAGCCACAAATCCAGAAGGAAAAGACCTCCAGGATCATCCATTCCAACCCTGCAGTGCCTTAGTGCCCAAGGTACAAGTCCAAAACCAGTTGGAATTTCTTCCTTCTAATATTGCACCTTTTGGCGCTGTTTAAGTTGACAGGAGCGAAGGAGTTGGACCTGACCTTGCAAAAAGAGCTGCTCAGAATTCCAGCTCTGACTCCTCTGCTTTTGGCCTTGGACAAATCAACTGACAGAAATGAAAGGTTAAAAATATTATTTAAAATGTATCCTGGGATTAACTTTCCATATTGAAGTGGAGGTTTAAAAAGCAACTTAAGTGGCAAAGGGCTTTTCTCTCACTGCCTGTAGAGCCGTGTCAAAGGCTTCATAATCTCAGTGCTGTGCTTTAACTTAAAAAGTCTTGTATGTCATTAAGCGTTGGGAAAAATGCGTTATAAAGGAATTGAAGTAGATGAATTTAAATTTCTGTAGCATCTCCTCAATTTTCTCCTCCCCTTTTTAGGGGGAAAATCTGTAATTTTAAATATTTCCAGTAAAACTCTGAGACTTTAGCAGGAAGAAATTGGACGTTTCCTTGGTGCATCCAGGTCCTTGCAGGTGGGGTTGGGCAGTAGAAGGAGCATCTCTGTTCCACCTTGTGCAAGCCATGAAACACTGATCAAAAAAGGAGCAATTAATGCTTCGTTCCCTAATTTGAAATATTCCAGAGCTCAGGCTCTGAAACTTCAGCTCTGTCTCTTTAGCTGTGTAATTAAAAGCTTCTCTTTCCTGACTCAAAAACAAGAGAATGAAGCCCCAGGTCTCTTGTTTAGGGGATTTCTCCACTTTATATTTTGGAAACCAGCACTGGCAGGGACACAGAGACTGGCTGGGGGCACAAGAATCCAGAGGTAACAGCTGGAGGGAGAATCTTGCTCTACCTTGTGGAAACAGCAAGTGCCATCTGGCTCCCACCAGGGAGGGTGGTTGGGAATTTTAGCTGCCAAATCCTCAGTTTCTTCCCTGAGAACATGTGACCTGCTTTGAAGAGGCTTTCAGCTCACTAAGCCTTGTACAAGTGATTCCAGAGAAAGGAAGAGACATTTTTGGGGCTGAAAATGCACCTTATTGTTGCGTTTGCTCCAAAACCTCACTGTGGAAAGGCTGGAAATAGAGGGTTTTGTGGATGTGGATGAAATTCCCAGTGTCCTGTGCTGATCCAGGCAGCTTCAAACATGCAAGAAAGGAATACTTGACACACTTTGAGCAAATGAAGCCAGTTTTGTACCAGAAAGGGCTGTGCAGCTGGAACTGGAGGCAGCTTTGCCTGAATTTTGAAGATTTTTAAAGATAAAAGGCTGCTCTTGAGAAGTAGTATTATAGCACTGGTTCTTGCCTAAGCTACAAATCAGATGATCTTATCTGTGGGTTAGAAGTTAATTTTTTGCTTTTATAACTGGTCTTGAAGACAGGAAGAAACTGGTTTGGTTTTAAGGCACAAAACCAAGTTTACGATGAGGGGTGAAGTCTGGGGGTTTCTGCTCTGCCACTTAAGTCAGTGTTGCTTGATTTAAAATACTTCCATGTAGTCATTTTTCGTGGGTTTTCTTGATATTTGTCTTTATATGTAACTAAAGGAGAACAGAAAGCAACAAAAAAGAGTCACAAATGAACAAAAAACCCAGACAATTTACCCCCAAGAAACCTCAAAAACAACTTTTCAGGATTTCAGAGATTTGAGGTAAATTGTGAGTTGCAGATTAAAAAAACACCTCAAAAAAAACCTTTCATGATTTCAGAAATTTGAGATAAATTTTGACTTGCAGATTGAAAAAACACCTCAGAAAAACTTTCCAGGGTTACAGAGATTTGGAATAAATTGTGATTTGCAGATTAAAAAATCTCAAAAAAAACCTTTCAGGATTTCCCAGAGCCAGAATTTGGCTCATTGGTTTTAGGGAATCTTTTCCTGCAAGTTGGCACAACAGCCTGTGGAGACTGGCTGAGCTCTCCCCAAAATAATTTGGAATAAGAGGTGATGGAGGAAATTTAAATGCAGAGGGAGAGCGGCACCAGGGGGGTTGTAAATCCTGTTGTCAAAGGGAAACTTGCTGTGAATCCAGGGAAATACACCTCAAAAAAACCCCAGTGCCTGGATTTTGTGAACCCTTTTTGCTTAGGCCATCATTTATTGTGTTTCTTATCATTTCTACTGATGGAAATTAATAGGAAATTATTACAACTGATGGATGCTCTGGATTTTTATAAGAGCTTTAATAGCTGCTGTGGGGGTGGATATTTTATCCTCATCACTTGAGCTGGTGGGCAGAACGTATTTGTTTCCCCCCATCCCTCTAAAGGTCTTGATGTCAAACACAAAGAGGCATTTGCTTCACTTAAATGCTTTTTTGTTTTGGTGCTGCTTCTTTGCAAGAAATCAGAGAACAAATTTCCTGAGTCCATGTGCCCCTGACAGCTTTGATATTTCTGGTGGCCTCTCCGGGCTGACCTTCGTGTTCACACAAAGTAACTTCTCAGGCACTTGGGCAATTAAAATCCGTGCTCTAAACTCACTCTGGAAGCCAATAACAATTCGTCCAAGGATTTATGAACTCGGCATCAGGCTTTGTGTGCTCACTAAGAGTATAATTTGCTTCAAATATGTCCTTTTGAACTGCTCGAGTCTTTGGCACCAGGAGGAAACTGATGCCTTTAATTTGGCTTTGAATTTGTCAGGAGATCAAAACTTGTGAGCAAGAACCGATTTCATATGTGCAGAGAAACAAGAGGAGCTGGTAGGAAGCTCAAAATGGGACTTCTCTGCTTTGGGCCTTGTTGATATTGAGATCATCCCTGTGTTTATCACTTAGTTGATTGATATCTGTGCAGCTTTGAGGGCTTGAGTAGTTAGCTACTGGTCTAGTGGGAGGTGTCCCTGCCCATGGTAAGGGCTGGAACCAGATGAGCTTAAAAGTCCCTTTTAGTCCCATTCTGTGAAATCCCAACCCCAAGCTCCGTGGTTGTATGTGAAGGGCAGCACACTCCACTCTGGGACAATACTGGAATCAGTTCTTTTTTTTTTTTTCTTTTTTTTGCGATTTAAACTGTGTTTTCTTTCATGAAGATGCTATGAGAAACCATGCTTGTAAATTCACGGAATGCCAGAACGGAAGGAACCTCAAAGCTCATCTGGTTCCACCCCCTGCCATGGGAAAGGACATCTTCCACTACCCCAGGTTGCTCCAAGCCCATCCAACCTGGCCTTGAACACTTCCAGGGATGGGGCAGCCACAGCTTCTCTGGGCAACCTGTGCCAGGGCCCCATCCAACCTGGCTTTTCAGGAATTTAAACAGCCTTTTCCTTCGTTAGGAGGTAAAACACAGGAGTACAAGTCCTTCGAGGTAAGCCTTCCTTGATTTCCCAGTCTTTCCCCATAACCAGAGTTGTTTTCTCCCTGTGCAGACCTTTGGGTACTGATGGACGTTTCCGACAGCCCTGAGCGAAACCCCTGCTCTCCTGAGGAAGAGGACCAGCAGCTTTCCGATGAGGAAGTCCTGAAGGAGAGCGGCTCAGACCGGGAACTCGATGGAGAGGGGGGACAAGGCAGTGTCCTGGGCGAGGAGGAGGACCCAGGCAGGGGACTGAGCCACAGGGAGGAGGAGAACCATTCGGATGAGGAGGATCAGTTGAGCGAGGCCAAGTCTCAGGAATCCGACACCAACGAGCAGAGTGTGGAGCTGAAGAGCCCCCGGCCCCGGAAAGGAGAGGAGGAAGACAGGACAAATGACCTCAGAGACGAAGCATCCTCCGTCACCCGGGAGCTGGATGAGCACGAGCTGGACTATGATGAGGAAGTGCCCGAGGAACCCAGCGCTGCTGCTGCGGAGGAGGATGGGGAGAAAGCTGCTGGGGAGGATGATGAGGAAGAGGAGAAAGGAGATGATGCCGCTGAAGATGACAAAAAATCCAGCGGCAAAAGTGATGATGAAAAGGATGGCCAGGATTCCCTCAAGGAGAAGAAGAAAGAAGAAGATGATGGAGAGATTGATGATGGAGAAATTGATGTAAGTAGGAGGTGGGCAGAGTCCTGCAGGGAGAGACCTGTGCTCATGTTTCAGAGCTGTGTGGCTCCCAGATTGCAATTCCTTCCTCCTGTGACAGGAATATCCATGTTAGCTGTGTCCAAGGTGTGCCAGGAACACCCTTTACCCTGGAGGTAAGACCACTCCATGGACCAAGCCCTTGTCCATGTGCTGTCCCAAAGCTTTTTGCCAAATATTGTTAGAGGCATCCCAAAAGAGCTTTGTTCCCTTTGGATGAGAAAGGGCTCCAGTGCTTTAAGAAACTCTTCCACCTCAGCTCGCAGAGGACTTGGGAATGATGCTGCCAGCAAATCCCTGAGCCAGGGATTAGGTGTCCATGAGCTGCCTCACCAGTTTAGATTTGATGCTGTGGAGTGGCTGTGGTGCTCAGATCATCAGGTGTGTGCGGGAGACCCCTGAGCCTAAGCTGTTTGTTGGGATCTAGCAGCATCTGGATGCGTGGAAGAGGAATGGAAGGTGCTGGGCTTTCTGGAAAACACCTAACACATGGTTCAGGAATGTGTTCAGGGATGTGCAGTCCTGTTTCACAGCCCTGAACAAATACAGCTATTCAAAAAAATCAAAAATGGGATTTAATTGCCATGAGAATTAGGGAAAATACCATCTTTATCCATGTTTGTCTTCAGATGGGAAGCTCTGCAGTGCAGCAGTTGTTTAATGCAGCTTAATAACAGTTTCCCTCTTGCAGGCAGATGAAAACAGGACAAAGTGATTCCAGCAGTAAAAACCCTCCTGTGGGCTCCTGGTCTGGAATTCAGTCTGAATAGTGGGAGTGCAAAGGGAACTTGCTGGTCCAGAGCACCTGGCTGGCTCTCCATGCCAAAATTTGACCTGCACGGCTGGACTAAGTTGTGGGAATATCCTGGAGACAGGCAAGGAAGCAGTGGAGTTGTAGATGGGGGGGTCACTGGTGGGGCTTCTCAGCTGAGGAGGGTAGATGGTGTGTCCTTCAGTCCCCATTCCTGTGTATCTGACCTGGCCACGTTCTTGGGAAGCTCATGGAGCCTCACTGGAGAGACCCTTCTCCCTTTTTATTGAAGAATCATATTTGGGGTATTTTTTACTCCTAGTGGTGCTTTGACAAGTTCAGTTGCTTTAAAAAATGATCCAATTTTCCTTCATTGTGCCCATTCTGGCAGGTGATTTTGTTAAACTTATGTTTTCCAAAGGTTTTTTGTGTTTCTGATTGAATTAGAAGGAATTCCATTGCGTTGTGGGGCGAAAAAAAATTCCTCAAGTCCTGAGTCCATGGCTGCTCCTTGATTAAAATATGAATGCTTTCCTTTAGAGTCCAGGGCATTCCTGGGAGCGCTGTCCTTACAAAGCACAAGATGAATCTGTACCCTGGTTTTCATACATTAACTCATAACAGCATTCCCAGCTGCCTGATTCCAAGGAGACCTCACAGAAATAAATACTTCCCCTTTTGTTCAAGACTTCACACAGTTCTTTTGAAAGCAGCAGAGTGGAGCTGGTTATTCCATTCATGGATCACTGAATGCCATGCCCAGCTTTGGGGATCTCTGCATTTTATTCTGCTTTCAGACTCCTGGTGTGGAGGGAGGTGAATATTAATGCAAATTTTAATTGGAATATAAGTGTGGGCTTTTAAATCCATTGCTGTTCAGGAGAGCTCTCCCTGTCTGGCCCTCGGGAATCCAGCAGGAGAGGCTGTTAACCCACCTCTCTGTCGATCCTTTGTTTATCTACAGCCAAGTGATGGGTTTTTCTTCATTTCCAGCTGCTAAATTGATCAAAGTAGGGGATTTTCCTGATCTTTTCCACACAGAAAACTGCTGTTGCTGTGATTGCCATGCACAGGCAAGGCCCATCCAGATTGTCCCTCTCCAGATGTGTTTCAAGTGCTGGAAACAGAAATGGAAGCAGAGAGAGGGAAGACCTGGGTGTCTTTTATGCTAAAAACCCTAATTTCCTTCCATGATAACCTCTGACAGCTCTCTGGTCATTTATACCTTTGTCTTCTGCATCACCAGCTCCTCTTGGCTTTCCAGGTGCAGCCTAACAAAGCCGGGGAAGGCTGTTTTTTTCCCTGGAGAACAAAGGCAAAGGCTGGTGCTTTAAAGTTCCAGAAACTTCTAGAGGTGTTTTGTTATTTCACGCTCATTCCCTGCAGTTCTTAATCTTGGAACAACCTCCAGCTCCCAGAATTTCTTCCTGGGGCTGCTGTGCCTTGGGATGACGCAGAGTTTTGTTTGAGCTGGTTCACAATTCCTGTGTGGAGCTGAGGAGTGGAAGGGAAGGTGTCAAATATGTGCTGGAGAGGACTGAAAAAATATGTGTGTCTTATCCCGAAAGGCTTGTGTGCAAAATTGACCCAGGAGAGGGACTTTGGACAAGGATATGGAGTGATAGAGCAAGGGGGAATGGCTTTAACTGAAAGAAGAGAGGTTTATATTGGATTTTAGGAAGCAATCCTTCCCTGTGAGGGTGGTGTGGCCCGGGCACAGGTTGCCCAGAGAAGCTGTGGCTGCCCCTTCCCTGGAAGTGTTCTGGGCCAGGTTGGACAGGGCTTGGAGCAACCTGGGATAGTGGAAGGTGTCCCTGCCCGTGGCAAGGAGTGGATAAGCTTTTAAGGTCCCTTCATCTCAAACCATTCCATGATTCTGGGATTGTCACTCAGTGTTATGGGGAAGCATCTTACAATTTTATAATTAATTTATTGTAACAGTAGTTATCCTTTAGAATTTGGTGTATAAATGGATGTGTGGTGTCTGTGCTGAGTTACTGCCTAAATGAAGGAATACTCCTCTATACTTAAAATCAGTGACCAGAAGGAATTGGCTTGAGCTAAACAGGGATGGCAGGAGTGCTGAGAGGGGACACTCCAGTTTAAAGGCTCTGAAGGAGCCTTTGTGTGAAGGAAAGGTGACAAAATTTAGCTCATTTCACCCAAAAAAATAAGAAACTGCCTCTAACTGCGGTGGATTTGCTGTCAGCTCAAAGCAGCGAGGCTTGGCCAGCTGAGATGGGAGATCTTGATCCACAGGTGATGTTGAGCCTTTAATGTATCAGATAAAATGATGCAGCTTAAAATCTTGATCTGTGGTGCAGCCTCAGGATGTCCAAACACCTGAAGGCCTCTGCTCCCAAGCAGCCAGTGACAAGACAAGGGGAAACAGGCTCAAGCTGCACCAGATGGGGTACAGGCTAGACATCAGGGAGAATTTCTTCCTCGAAAGGGTGGTCGTGCATTAGAAGGGTCTGCCCGGGGAGGTGGTGGAGTCCCCATCGCGTCCAAGGAATGACTGGATGTGGCACTCAGTGCTCTGGGCTGGGTGACAAGGTGGGGATCAGTCACAGGCTGATGATCCTCAGTGATCCTGCAGATCTTTTCCTGCCTGGATGATCCTGTGATTCTGTGGTATTACCTTTGAAACACTCAAAAGTGTTGCATCTCCCTGTTTTTAGCATCACGTCGTGAAGGTGCCCCCGGGGATTTGTTGTAACTTTATACTGTTTTTCTCTTGTGTCTTTTGCTCCAGGGTGTGTTTTCAGTGACTGATATTTGACCATATTGTGAAATGTCAAGTCGCTGCAGAAAATGCACCACGTGAAATGTCAGCTTGTCTGTCTGTTCCAGGACGATGACTTGGAGGAAGGAGAAGTTAAAGACCCCAATGACAGAAAAGTGAGGCCACGTCCCACCTGCCGGTTCTTCATGAAAGGTAATGAACGACACTGTGGTGGTGGGAGGGAACCAAAGGGGCTGGAATTTGTCTTGTTTGGGTTTTGTTCACCAGTTAAGCTGCTCTTACATGATAAATTCTGCCCCAGGCGTCCTCAGTGTCACCTTCCTGTTCCTTGGTGGCCGGTGCTGAATTTACATAGAGCCACCACTATGCAAAAAGGGCGTTGCCCTGAGTGTGAGCCTGGAAGAAGCAAATAAAGGAAAACTTGCTGGTGTTTTTGGAACAGAACAGAGGTGGTGACTGCCCCATCCCTGGAAGTGCCCAGAGCCAGGTTGATCAGGGCTTGGAGCAACCTGGTCTAGTGGAAGGTGTCCCTGCCCATGGCAGGGGGCAGGAATGAGGTGGGCTTTAAGGTCTTTCCAAACCAAACCATTACATGATTCTGTTTTTCTGTAATTCCTCTTAATAGGACATTCTCTAAAGTTTGTGCAACTGTATGGCATCTATCTAGACTATCCTGCCATTTTTTTTAGTATAGAG
This sequence comes from Cephalopterus ornatus, assembly GCA_013396775.1. NCBI lineage: Eukaryota > Metazoa > Chordata > Aves > Passeriformes > Cotingidae > Cephalopterus > Cephalopterus ornatus. The sequence continues at coordinate 814,201 of VZRE01000358.1, forward strand.
ACCAGGTTTATAAAAACTTTTCTTATTTAAACTGATTATAGCTCTCACTTCCTTCAGATTAATCTCAGTGTTTGCTCATCAATTTGCTTTTATTTACAATCTCCCTTGAGACAATTCATGAAAATCTGAAATGAAAAGAAGGGTGAGGCCCAGGGTGGAGTCTCCATTCCTTGCGTCAGTGGCCTGTGCAATGTGGGGGTTTCCAGACCTGTGGCCATCAGATATCCCACATTGGCTTCCTGGATGGATGTCCTCCGGTGGCAGACATGGTACCTGTGCCGAGACCCAGGCGTGTTGGTGCTGCTGGTGGAACTGGGAGGTCCCTGGCCAGAAAGAACTGTTTGTTCCTGATGCTTTAACATGACACACACGTCATGCAGCCTGGAATATTTGCCAGGGTCAAAGGTCAGGCTGCAGGATCTGCCCCAGTTGTTGTACTTTGATTTGGCATCGGGTCAGGGAATATTGCTCCTGCTCACTCCTCAAGGCAGGGCTGTCACTGGGGAGGGCATATGCTGCTCACGTGGGGATGGGAAGGCACCTGGAATTTTGTCTTAGCTGTGGCTGAGTGGCTTGCAGAGCTTCCTGTGTGGCCGCCTTGACATAGGTGGCAGAGCCCCATGGAAAGGTAAAGTGTCTCAGCCCCTACACTTCAGTCTCAGGCACTGCCAGAGGGCAGGGTTAGATGGGATATTGGGAAGTAATTCTTCCCTGAGAGGGTAGTGAGGCCCTGGCAAAGGTTGCCCAGAGAAGCTGTGGCTGCCCCACCCCTGGAAGTGTCCAAGGCCAGGTTGGACAGGGCCTGTGGGAGGTGTCCCTGCCCATGGCAGGGGGTGGGAATGATATCCCTTCAAGATCCCTTCCAACTCAAACCATTCCATGATTCTACTGCCTGCCTCTCCAGAGAGCTGTTTATTTGGGATGCACTCTGGTGCTTTCTTTGCCCTCGGGTTTTCTGTATCACGTAAAGCTCCTAATTGGAAGTGTTTGCCATTAACAAGACTTGAGGAGCTCATAAGCTCATTCCTGCATTTGATTAATGGTGTGTGTCCATCCATCCCTCCCTTCTCCCCACAGTAATAAGGCTCTTCTACATTCATCCATCTGTGTCTGGATTTATTGGTCCCCTCTGGGAAGGTGGGGGGTGATGAGTGTTTTTCCCCATGTGTGAAAACAGGTAAATCTGGATAAAGTTGGAGAGAAGATAGGTCAGATCTCTCAAATAACGCTATTCCTTGATGGATTTTAAATGGTTGGGGAGGGTTTTAATGGCTCAGGGGCTGAAGAGATGCTGGCTGACAGCAAACAGAGATCTAACAGCGTTGTGTTCCCACAGGTCACTGTACCTGGGGCATGAACTGTCGGTTTATTCACCCCGGGGTGAATGACAAAGGAAACTACTCCTTGATCTCCAAGCCTGAGCCCTTCTCCCCCAACGGAGCCCCTCCCATCGGCCCTCACCCTCTGATGCCAGCCAACCCTTGGGTATGGACTTCTTTTAATGGATTTATGGCTTATGCACCACCTGCCCCATCCCTGGAGCTGTTCAAGGCTGGGTTGGACAGGGCTTGGAGCAACCCAGCCTAATGGAAGGTGTCTCTTCCATGGCAGGAGGTAGAACAAGATGAGCTTTAAGGTCCCTTCCAACCCAAACCATTCCATGATTCTGTGATTTTTCTCCTGCTCTAGAAGAGAAGAGAATATTTTTTTGAGCTAATACTTCAGCAAAATTCAATCCATAATTGCATATGGTCTTGGAGTTGCTTATGGAGGAAAATAATTTTCCATGTGTTTCCTGGCTGTGTCCTGCTGAGAATTCTCTGGAGTATCTGGAGATACTCTGAGGTAACTTCACAAAGCATAAGTTTGCTACTTAAAACTAACTCAAGTTCTGTGTCCTTCCTCTCCTCACTTTTTTGACAGGGAGGGCCAGTGGTTGATGAAATCTTACCTCCACCTCCTCCAGACCCTCCAACAGAAAGTGCCTGGGAGAGAGGACTCCGGCACGCTAAAGAGGTAAATGTTTTCCTCGGGAGCTGCTGACTGTCTCCAGAACCCACTGGCCTGTTTGAGAACAGGGTGCTGGAAGAGCTCTTTTGGGAGGTTGAGTGTCTTGCTCTTTCCCTCCTCCTTTTGCCTTAATCTATTAATTATGTTTTGGTGTGTATCACACTTGTTGGACAGCCAGGAGCAGCTGATATTCAGGTCTGGGGGCTTTTATATTTAAAAAATATAGGGAATTTGTGACCTTGAAGTCAAGCCCTTGACAAAGTAAAGCCTTAAGCTGATCTGATTTCCCTCACTTGGGTATCTGTTTCTCTGTGTGTCTGATCACTGCAGAAATGGGCTCAGCAGGGGTGAAACTTCTATTTACTGCTGTTCTGAGCTGATGGAATAGTGAATTACACTTTCTGCTTCAAGAAAAGTCCAGTGTCCTGCATTTTCTGATGCTTAGGCAGAAGAAGATGCTTTAGTTGAAGGGATTCTCCCAAGTGAAGGATTTTTAATATTGCAGTTCTCTCTTTACACTGTTTTTGTGTTATGACAGGTATTAAAAAAAGCAACTATGAGAAAGGAACAGGAGCCTGACTTTGAGGAGAAGAGATTCACTGTGACTATTGGAGAAGACGAGCGGGAGTTTGACAAGGAAAACGAGTTTTTCCGCGACTGGAATTATCGCATCACCAGAGACGTCCGAGATCCAGCGTAAGGCTCAGTCTTGGGTTTGCTCCATGGAATAGATGGGTAGGAAATGCAGTGCAGTAAGTCAGTGTTTGGTTAACTTGTTCCTCTAAGTTGGAGGAATGCTGACCTCAAAAAATGGGAGTAGCTTCCATAAAGCAGGATGGGCAGAGGTTAAAAACTTGAGCTGCCTCCACTCACTCCAGTTCAACCCCATCTTCCTTCCCAGTGGGCTTTAAACCTTCCTGCCTTCAATCTCTTGGCATTCTGGTCCCTCATGGACAATGTCCAGTTGTGCTCTTGCCTACCTCACACCAGTGCATTCTTCTGGCTGGTTTTCCTCATTTTTAACTTGTCCCAACCATGAGAATTTTGAGATATTGAAGCTGAGGCTGCAAAGTTGGAGCGTGTTCAGTGTCCAAGGGCTGCAGGCAGAGGTTGGACCCAGCTAGGGGTTTCTCTGCGAGGCCATTGGTGCAGCAACTGGTCTTAACAAACATCTTAACTGGTCCCAGGTAAACTGGGCACTAAGACATTGATCAGAAAACAAAGCTGTTACCAGGCCAAAACAAGCAGCCTAAATTGGAGTGTGTACATGATGGGTTTCTTAAGGAGGTAAAACTTAAAATGTTGGAGACTCAGCTCTGGGAAACTTGCTTAGTAGTTCTTGAGCCAAGAAAAGGAATGGGAAGAGAATTTTTGAGAAAGAGGCTTGTGTTCTGCAGGAATGCAGGTGAATCTGTCTCTCTTTGCCCATGCATCCTCTGTTCTTCCTGCATGGACAGATAACGGAATTATGTCCACTCACAGAGTGTTTGTAAGGCTTGGTTCTATTTTAGAGTAAAAGAATTGCAAAAAAAAAAAACTAGAAAGGAGTAAAAAGTAAGTTTTGTTCCATATTCTTTGATTTGCTCTGGAGTGCAATTCCTTTCCCTGATTTAAAGAAAAATCTCAGTTCTACAGCCTGAAACAAAATAATTTTAAAAATTAATATTTTCCTGGATTGAAATAGCTCTTGGTCTTCTGCTCCTCTGAGAAGGCTTTGAGTGGCACCTGGGATTTATCCCCAGTGCTCTGGGGGTTGTTCATAAATTATCTTTATTTTTATGACTGTCTGTGAAAACCACCTTCAGCATCTGGGCCTCACTGATGTAGGAATTGTTGTGTTAAGCACGGGACTGTTTTTCATGTAGTCAAAAAAAAATACATTGCATGCAGCCAGTGTTAAGTCATTCAACAACTGGAATTTGTGAAAATTCAAGGATGTATAAGCAGACTGTGGCATCAAAATACCTTCATTGTGTGTAAAGGCAAAAGTTATGAAGCTGCTGCAAACTCTAGAAAATGGTGATTTTTCTCAGACGCACACAATTTATTGCACAGTTTGACATCTTGCAGCAAACTAAGCACTGGAGGTGCAGCTGGGATGTGGAGAAATGCTCCGCTGGGATATGGATAAATGCTTTCAGGAATGTCTTGTGACATATGGAGTTGTCTAAATAGTTCATGAATCCCTTTTTCTTTTTTGAATAACTATAGGGAGGTGGACATCAAAGAAAACATTAACTATGGGTAAGCAGGTCTTTAATTCCAGTACTGTTGCAACTGTAAGAAAAAATTCCTTTTCCTTTTTCCATTGCACCTGTTAAAACTTCCGAGGCCACAGAGCCCTGTCCCAGTTGTGTTGGGCAGGTTGTTGACTGAATGGATGGATTGGATTATTTTTGGGGTGGTACCAATTTTTTTCAAAGGATTTAAGCACTGAATTATCTAAAGACACAGCAGTGATCCTTTTTAAATTAATAAACTCCACAAATATTACAGGAGGGGGAAATTTGGGCTTGAGGCCGTGTTAAAAAGTAGAGTTTCCTCCTTGGCGTGGCTTGAGATTTTTTGTGTCTCTTTGAACACCTGATGTCACTGAATCCAGACTGTTTTCTGGTTGGCATCAGGAGTCTTTTGCTGAGTTAAGCATCCATAGTCAAGATTCCCTGTTTGTCTTTCCCTTGGCTTTTTTCTTCAGTCAAAAGTAGACATTTTAAACCATTTGTAAACACTGAAAGAAATTACCAGTACCTCTTGACTCACAGGGTGGCACTTACATCTTAGCCTAGTTGAGGTTATTTGGCACATTTTAAAATGCAAATAAGAGCCTTTTTTTCCTTTTACTTATAAATCAAAGTCTTGTTACGGATAATCTGGAATTTGGGAGCCCTTGCTTTATAATCTTAGCTCTGCCACTGACTCCTCTGTGGCCCTGGAAGTTTCTTGTTCCCTGTACCCACTTGCCCATCTTTACAGTGATATTTACACTCCAGCTGGTTGGATGTTGTTGAGTTTGGGAATGAAAAACATCAAGTAATGTTAATAAAAATCAACTGGAGGAAACAGATTTAAGGAGGGTGGATTTTAAATCCTTTTCCTCCGTGAAAGTTATAAATTTGGCAGTTGAGCAGTGTGTGCCACATGCGCACCATCCGCTAGTGTGCTGGAGGGCCAGCCCCTGATTCCTGCTGGAGAAGTGGTTGCCTTCATTCCATGGAGTAATTCCAGGTGTAGGGACAGAGTGTTGCTGCCCTGCCCCCAAAACACCACTTTTCCCAGTGGAAAGCTCGGCACAGCTCGTGTCCTGTACTCGTGGCACTGGGGTGCGCCCATCACTCCGTTGGCAGAGAATTAGGAGATCATACCTTCTGTTCCTGAGGGTGCTTGGGATTAGCTGTGAGTGCATGGACAGAAATCCCAGCTCTCAATCAATGAGGCAAAACACATCCTGTTCCCTTTGCAGACACTGGAAGTGGCTATAAAAAGCAGTTTCTGCGTTTTTCCCGCATTGATTTGAAGGCTGAATTTGGTTCTTTTTTTGGTGTTTATCAAGAAAGGTTTGTGCTTTTCTCTGATAAGCTTCACTTAAAAAAGACTGTCTGGTTGAGATGTGTAGAAAATAAACCTCTGTATGGTCGTGCTCCATTGAACGTGTTTTTTCTTGTCACAGTGACTAAGACCTAGAATTTGTAGTGTTTACGGCAACAAGGTGACATTTCCCTCTCTAACATTCCCTGTTTTTCATTGTAGGCTTGATCCCTATTCAGATCCCTATTATGACTATGAAATAGAACGGTTCTGGCGTGGTGGGCAGTATGAGAATTTCAGGGTTCAGTACACAGACCCAGATCCATACCGTAACTACCGAGTAAGTAAGGTAACTCCCCTTCCCACGCTTTTCCTTCCAACTCTCTTCCAGGTTCTTCTGCTCCCTATCATGTTTCCAGTGCAGTGCTTGAAAGAGGACTTTTCAAGATGCTTAATCTTGCAAGTAGTTAAATCTTGACTTAATTACAGCACAGAGCACACTATAAGGGAAGGGATGGGAGGATGTTCTGTTCCAGCATCATGAAGGCAAAAACAACGCTCCAGGCTTGGGAATGAGTGGCTGGAAAACTGCCTGGTGGAAAAGGACCTGGAGGTGCTGGTTGACAGTAGCTAGACATGAGCCCAGGTGGCCCAGAAGGACAATGGCACCTGGTCTGTACCAGCCACAGTGTGGCTACAGGACCAGGGCAGTGATTGTCCCTCTGTGCTGGGTGCTGGTGAGGCCACACCTGGAATTCTGGGATCAGTTTTGACCCCTCAGGACAAGACAAACATTGAGAGGCTGGAGCTCAAAGAAGGGCAACAGAGCTGGGGAAGGGTCTGGAGCACCAGGAGTAGCTGGGGGAGCTGGGGGGACTCTGCCTGGTGAAAAGGAGGCTCAGGGGGAACCTTCTCACTCTCTGACAGGAGCATGGAGCCAAGTGGAGGTCGGGCTCTGCTCCCAGGGAACGAGGGACAAGATGAGAGGAAATGGCTTTAAGTTGCACTAGGAGAGGGTTAAACTGGATAACTGGGAAACTTTTTTCATGGAAAAAGTTGTCCAGCTGTGGCACAGACTGCCCAGGGCAGTGGTGGTGTCCCCGTCTCTGGAAGTCTTCAGAAGCCGTGTGGATGTGGCATTTGGGGCCGTGGTTAGTGGTGACTGTGGTGCTGGTGCTGGATTGATGGTTGGACTTGATGATCTTAATGGTCTTTTACAACCTTAACAGTTCCATGTCTGAGATGGGAAGGTGGTTCTTCCTCATGCACTCTGGCTGCTCCTCAGTGCAGCAGGCAGTTTTCAGTGCTTGCAGCCACATCTGCAGCCATTCGTGGACATTTTGGAGAAGGAGCGAGTTTCCAGGAAATAACCTGGCTGGGGAACAGTCCTGGCATGACTGTTCACTGCTGGTGGAGCTGCATGTTTGGGATGGAGTCAAGGAAGCACCTACCAGGTGCTAAAATTCCAGGTGCTGTTGGTTGGTGGTCCACCAGGAGTGAAAACAAGGCTCTTGAGCCCCTTTCTGTCTTCTTCCTTTTGCCCTCATGCAAACTTTGTGCCTCTGGAGTAGTGGCCAAAATAATCAGTCCTGCCCAGTGGGGAATTTTTCAATGATTTTCATCAAATCCTTTGAAAACTGATTTTCCTTTTGCAATAAAACCTTGTTCTTGTGCAGATACAGGGGCTGGTTCTCACTGTGGTCACACATCATGCACCGTGAATTATTTTCATGGTGCTTGTTTGTAAAGTTAATTAGCTTGTTATAAAAATGATTAGCAATGAAAGACTTGTAAACATCAATACATTTATTTAATAAGCTTAATAAACCAAATTAATTTGACCATTGCCTTTGAAAATGCCAACTGTGATGGATATGATGTGGTATTGTGTTATGTCCAGGTTCTGCCTGCTCAGCAAGCTCCAGATTATTGGTCTCCAGATTATTCATCCCAATCCTTTGCTCTGACATGGGAGGGTGGATGTAATTCCTTGCAGTCCAGACTTACTGCCTGCTTTGTTGGGAGATGTTTCCGCAGTATCATGATGATTTCTCTCTTGTTTTTTTAAAGGAAAGAGAGCGAGAACGGGAAAGGGAAAGAGAGAACAGGCAACGGGAAAGGGAGCGGGAGAGGGAGCGAGAACGGGAACGGGAGCGGCGCCAGCGGGAACGAGAGCGGGAACGGGAGCGGGAGCGCGACAAGGAGCGGCAGCGGCGGAAAGAAGAGTGGGAACGGGAGAGAGAACGAGTGAAGAGGGATGAGAAGGACAGACAGCACAGGGACCGGGACAGGGACCGAGATCGGGACAGGGACCGGGAGCGGGACAAGGACAAGGACAAAGCAAAGCCCCGGTCCCCGCTGTTACCAAGGTAAGTGTGTGCTGGGATTGGGATTTGGAGTTTGAGATGATGTTGGAGCTGATCCCAGTGAAGATCCTTGGTTGAAACTCCTGAGTAAAGTAGTTACTTGAGCCTTGTGGCCACTAAGTGGAGCTAAAACATCGGTGAGAGCTGAATGTGCATAACGAGACTCTGAGAGGAGGGTGTCTGTCCGTTGGCATGTGAGTATGGAGATGGTCGTCTCATCCCTCTTCCCTTGAGCCTGGAGAAGGTTTTGGAAGGCTGAGGGGTTTCTGCAGATTGTGGTGATTCCCTTTGAGGCCTTGATAAATGTCTGTGACAAGAACCAGGGCTGGGTTGGGAGTTTGTGAGTAGCAAAAGTGTCTGGAGATTTATTGAGTGCAACTCCAAAAAAAGGTGAAGGGACTGTGTGCCTTGAAATGAGTCTGTGCTCAGTGGAATCACAGTGTGGAGTCAGGTTTATTATCTCTGCCCATTTTTTCTGGAGGTTCTGTTTCTGTCCTGTGTGAAAGAAAAAATGAAACCAGACAGACTGAAAGACCAGGAATCTCAATTCCTGTTTTGTTTCTCTGGCAGTTATCTAAGTACCTGTGTATATGGAGTGTTTATTTGTGAAGCACTGTATAGGTATCCCAGCCAAATGTGGAACCTGTCTGGTGGGAAGTTCTAATTTTATGTCTTTTAGTTCAGAAGCATGGAAAAGTATCAAATTTCTTGCTCAGGGACATTTTGAACAGAGCTTGGAGCAACCTGGTGTAGTGGAAGGTGTCCCTGCCCATGGCATGAAATCATCTTCAAGGTCCTTCCCAACCCAAACCATTCCATGATTCTATGACCTGCAGGAAAACTGGTCAGCAGTTTCTTGGGAAGAGTGGCAAGGTAGAGTCTTCCCAACAGCATGTCGAGGAGTATGTGAACACACAAGTGTTGGAGCAAAGAGGGATGCAGGGAAGCTGTTTCCCAAGACGTATTGGAGCATGTCCTTCTGCCTGATGTGTGTTGTTTCTCTACACTGGAGGAAGGTGTGAAACATGATGAGCGTGAGGAAGAGTTTGTTCTAATGCAGAGCAAGGCTAAGAACACCAGGAATGAGGTGCCACATGGGATTGTGTGGTTTCACAATTTAGTCTTGAATCGGATCTGGAATTTTTATTTGTATTACTAGAAGGAAAGCTGATTTTTAACCATGACTCATTTCCAAGAGGAAGTCACAGTTGCAGAATGGTTTGAAGGTATCTTTGGTGCAGTAGCAGTGCCAGAGCAGTTATAGGAATCCATTTAATTACATGCTACATTTAATTACAATCTTCACTTACAGCCACGATTTGTGCACCTTAATTAGCAGATTGACTGTTGGATTGTGCTCTCCTTGGGGTGGTGATGGGGCAGATCTTGCTGTCCAGAACCATGTGATGGAGATGATGTCAATGAAAGTGACATCAGCTGGTTGGCAGCTCAAGGTGTGAGTCACGAACAGTCACCGTGACCGTGACCGGGATTGCTGCGCCCAAGGCTGAGCCTGCTGGTTGCTCCTTCCCTTGGCTCTCATGGATTTATGGCGCAGGGCTTTGTGTGGGAGAGTTTGGGCTGTTAGTGCTACTACCCAGGTGCTGTGTAGGAATAGTGGCTGTGCTCACCAACATTGGATCCATCTCACTCCATGAAACCATCTGCGTGAGCCCAGAGATAAAATTTGCAGTGTTCATGATGTGTTTTGGGGATGCAGGTCCCCTGTTTCCGTCTGTGACACAAGGGAGCTGTAGATGCCTCTTGGATCTCCAAAACAGGCTCCTTAAGATGAGTCTTGGTAATTTAAAAATAGTCTTTGGTGCACGTCTTTCCTTTTTTTTTTTTGGTTTAAGTCTGCTAAGGAGAGGGAGTTTGCAAAGGGCATGGAGTGACAGGAAAAGGGGGAGTGGCCTTAAGCTGAAGGAATGCAGGGTTAGATGGGATACTGGTAAGAAATTGTTCCATGGGAGGGTGGTGAGGCCTTGACACAGGTTGCCCAGAGAAGCTGTGGCTGCCCCATCCCTGGAAGTGTCCCAGGCCAGGTTGGACGGAACTTGTAGCAACCTGGGGTGTAGTGGAAGGTGTCCCTGCCCGTAGCAGGGGGTTGGAGCTAGATAATCTTTAACATCTCTTCAACCCAAACCATTCCATGATTGTGTTCTTTCCAGAAGCAGATCATAGGGAATCTACTGCTAGAAGTGTCTCAGCCTTGTCCTGTAATGCAGGCACTGATGACTGTAAGGCCGGGCAGAAAGACAGCAAGCAGGGCTTGTTCCTGGCTTCATTTGTGCAGGGCTGGTGGCAAGAAGCTCTTGGAATGTTTGGGTCGAATGACGAATTAGTTCTGAGTTTTAAAGCTTTAAAATCTCCCCAAAAACCTTTGGTCAGCACCTACATCCAGTGTCTCCTCTCAGGGGAGAGTGGAATTAATGGGAGTACTTATTAAGTAACCCTAAAACCCCTGTGTTGTTGAAGGCAGATGTCCAAGTTCTCTTAATCATAGAATCATGGAATCCCAGACTGGTTTGGGTTGGAAAGAACCTTAAAGCCCATCTCATTCCACCCCCTGTGATGGGACTTGAGTTCTCGTGGTTGACAACCATGTCAACGTGACCACTTCCTCCAGCACTGCGGGTGTGTGGATGTCTGTGGAGAAAAGAAATCTGCAGAAAGAAGTTTAGGAAGAGCTTTTGAACAAACTGAAAGTGTAATTGCACTTTCTCCCCTGGGGAACACATCCATCCCCCAGCACTTTGCATTTCCCCAGGAGCCTCTGTCACGCTCATGGTGTGACCTGGCTCTGGGCTGTGCCACTGTGTCCCATGTAACCTTTTTTGACAGGCTCCCAACTTCCTCGTGGCAGTGCAGTGGTTCGAGCCATCTCACCTTTTCTCCAGATCCCTCCGTGCTGTTCTCTGGAGGGGCAGGTTTGGGATTAAACAGCTCCCAAGTTTGTTTAATGTGTGAAACACCTGTGATTGCTCCGCGCTTCCTGGGAAGCAGGATGCACAGTGGTGCCATAGCACTCACCTCTGGGGCTATTTATAGACTCTGGGCTTTCCCTAATTGCTGGATCCCAGCTTTTGGCAAGTCCAGCCTTTCCAGGCGTCACAGGGGTGGCTCAGGCTGCAGCTGCCCGTTAACATTCCTGCCACTTCCAGAGCCCACGCGGCCCTGCTCCACACTCATTAGTGAGCTGGGGAGGCTGGAAAACTGCTCCACAGAGGTTGGACAACTCCTCCACAGAGGTTGTGTAACCAGCAAGAAGCTTTGCCAAAGGCAGACCTGAGGATGTCAGTAATTACAGGTAGATGCCGGTTGGTCTGTCTTGGTGTAAGAGCTCCCTGGGGTAGAGGCTGGAGGAAGGAACAAACCATGACCTACAGAATGGAAGGGATGAGAGAAAACTCAAACTGCAAATAGCCAGGAAGATGGAAACAAATTCCCTTTCCATTCATTGAAGGCAGGAAGATTTAATCTGATCTCTAAACAACAGCAGAGTTTAAGGCTGATAACATGGAGAAGCCAGAGGATTTCCTGGCGTTGCTGGGTATGAGGAGGGTTAGAATTTAACAGAGATGTAAAACTGGTGGAGTCAGGGACGTGGGTTTCTACTTGAACCTTTGAGAAGAGGTTCCAGTGGAATTGTCACATGTGGATTGGCCTTTCTGGAAGGAATTGCAAAAATTACCTTCCAGTATCTGAAGGGAGCTCACAAGCAAGACAGAGAGGGACTTTCTACAGGAGCATGAACTGACAGGAAAGGGGGAATGGCTTTAAACTAAAAGAGAGTAGGTGTAGATTAGGTATTAGGAAGGAATTCTTCCCTATGAGGGTGGTGAGGCCCTGGCACAGGTTGCCCAGAGAAGCTGTGGCTGCCCCATCCCAGGAAGAGTCCAAGGCCAGGTTGGCTGGGCCTTGGAGCAACCAGGTCAGGAGGCAGGTGTCCCTGCCCATGGCAGGGGGTGGAACAAGATGAGCTTTCAAGTCCCTTCCAACCCAAACCATTCCATGATTCTATGAATGTGCAATTTCTGCTTTATGCTTTTGGGTTGGTTATTTTTTTCCCCAAGATGAGTGCTCCAAGAAGTTTATAATCTGAGATTGCAATGCCAGTAAAACTGTTCCTCCTCCTTCTCTCTCCTCAGGCATCGAACATTTAAACAAGCCAGGACACTTTATAATCAATTAGAGGGATAACTTGGCTGTCAGTCCTCCTGCTCCCCATCTCCAGAACGAGTTCTGATGCCTCAGGCTGGGCCTGATTTTGCTGAGTGCAAAATTCATTCTTTCTCTCTCTGTTGCCAGTGGAGCTCTGTGTTGTGCAAAGCATTTCATGGATAAAGAATGAAATATGTTCTCTGAAGAAACTTAGAGCAGTGCAGGATGTTCTAACCCTTTGCTGGGAGCAAAGGCTCTACACAACAAAATAATTCATTTTAATCCTGCTATTGTTGCCATAGGCCTTTATCCCACTGGCATCCAAGTGAATCTGGTTGTTCCAGGAGCACATGAAGCAACACAGTGTTGTGGGACCTGTTGGTGGTTGTATTCCCAAAGCTCTGAGGGACATTGAGGAGTTCATTCCCGAGGGGGAGGGGAAGCAGAGGGGCAGACACTGAGCTCTTCTCTCCAGTGACCAATGACAGGACCCGAGGGAACGGCTGGAGCTGTGTCAGGGCAGGTTTAGGGTGGATATTAGGAGAAGGTTCTTCCCCTAGAGAGTGGTCGGGCACTGAACAAGCTCCCCAGGGCAGTCAGGGGGTCACCAAGGAACAACTGGACGTGGCACTCGGTGTTCTGGGCTGGGTGACAAGGTGAGAATCGGTCACAGGTAGGACTCGATGGTCTGGGAGGTCTTTTCCAACCTCAGTGATTCTGTGATTCTCCAAATTTGTTCAGGGCCCATGACTGAATATCAATATGGACCCCAAATTCTGTGGAACACCAGTGCCAGGTAGGATGAGGAGGGGGAGGAGGCTGTTGTCCTCAGAGGTGTTCTGAGGAGGTGACAGCAGCTCTGAAGCTGCCAGAAGGAGCAGTGTCCCAATGACCCATCCTCTGATTATCGCACACACAACGCTTTTTGGGAAGGAAGTTCCTAAAATCCTGTTAATGGAGAGCACTTAGGCAACCATTAAAAATAAAAATAACCCCTGCGAGTGGGAACACGGAAAACTGAAAGCAAAGTCAGAAAGGGCAAATCATAAATCCTTGAAAAACCCTTCCAGCAAGGAGCGTTTCTTCCCAGCTTCTGTTGAGGTGTCACCTGGATTGTGAGGTGCTGCAGATCCCAGGATGAAAGGGTACGTGATCCTGTGGCCACGCTCACCCTTGTGTTATTTTTCCAAGCTGGTTCAAGTTGACTTTGTTAATCTCTGGGCTGAGCACGTTCATGAGCAGGATAACCCAGAGTCTGAAATCAATGAGTGCAGGTTATCCAGGGCTTGCAAACCAGAAAGTGTTGGAATGAGGTTGATTAGATAAAGGAGTGGCAAAAAGAAGGGAATGCAAATGGAGTGATTCATGGTTGTGTGTGTGTGGATCACAAACCAACTGAACTAGTTTTTTTTGAAGAATATGTAATTCTGAGAGTTCCTGGGTCGTTGTCTTTTCCCACAGCTTTTCATGGTCTCTTCATGCAGCCAGCTGGATCTGCTCCCCATTTTCTGGATTTACAGGCTCTGTGTGAAGGCATCTCTATCTCAAATACAACTTGGGTTTTTTTGGTGGGTTTAATGGTGGCATCTCATCCCACTACCTAAAGATGGTGTAGGAGGATGGTGAATTTTGGTTTCTCTCAGTTTTCCCTGTGCGAATGTTGGATTTTCTTTAAAAAAATCCTTCATTCTTCCCTGTTTGTCCTACCACAGGAGGAAGAGCAGGTAGAACAGTTCCCATTTGTTCTGCAGGATAGACAACTGTGTACTCTTCCTGGGTTTGAGTTGGGCATTGCTAAGCCCCTGGAATGCTCTGATTTAGTCTCATATCCATGAGAAGTCATGGAGAGGGGAAAAACAGCCTCCATCAGGAGGCTCTTGAGGTGTCTGCACCTTCCCTGGGCGGCTTCTTGGAGTGCAGTGACTTAAGGGAAGCAAATGGCCTCGGGCTGTTGGGGTTCCCAGGCTGAAATAAGGTTTATCTGCTCCAGCTGGAGCTGGACCTCTACTCCTGCGCATTCCAGGTGTCCCACACAGCATTGTCTAGAGGAGGATTTCCCTTCTGCCCACGGACAGAACATGCCCTGTGCCACTCTTGAGGTTCTTCAGGCTCACAGTCCAGTGCCCTGCATGGAAACACTGCTATGATAAACATGATAGTAACTTGTTTACATCCCTATTTTTTCTGGTGCAGCTTCCAGCTGGAGCAATGGAACCTGGTTAGACGGCTTTGCTTTCATTTCTGCTCCCAGTTCTTTTGGGAAGTTAATGATAAGAACAGCTCTGCTCTGGAAACAGGCTGGGAGAGCTGGGAGTGTTCAGCCTGGTGAAGAGAAGGCTCCAGGGAGACCTTAGAGCCCCTTCCAGTGCCTAAAGAGGCTCCAAGAGAGATGGAGACGGACTTTGGTCAAGGGGGAATGGTTTCCCACTGCCAGAGGGCAGGGCTAGATGGGATATTGGGTAGGAATTCTTCCTTGTGAGGAGGATGAGGCCCTGGCACAGGTTGACCAGAGAAACTGCAGCTGCCTCATCCCTGGAAGTGTCCAAGGCCAGGTTGGCCAGGGCTTGGAGCCACTTGGTCTGCAGGAAGGTGTCCCTTCCCATGGCAGGGGTGGAACTGGATGATCTTTCAGGTCCCTTCCAACCCAAACCATTCCATGATTCTATGGTAATAAAATCTCTTCACAAACCAAACCAAACTTTTCCAAGTTCTCCGCAAAACGTTCCTCTAGACTGGAGTTTCTGTTAGTCCTTGTGACTCTTGAGGTGCTGCCTCTGCTTCCACAGGAAAAGACAAAGGGTTTCGTAACTGTAAATCGAGATGAAGAGCATCGAGTGACTCAAATGTGGATCTCAAGGAATGTGTTTTTCTTTGGCATTTCAGAGCTGGAGTTCCTGGGAGATCTCCCACACTGGATTTTTATTAAAACATGGCAAAGTCTGGGGCAGGATCTCTGGACAGGATCTCTGCCTCTCTCATTTAAAGAAGGCTCTTGAGGCATCAAATGCTCAGCCCTTAGGGTAGATCACATCTCTTATAGGTTTATCTCCCTACTGTGATGATTTCATCCTGCAGGTTGAGATGGTATCTCTGCTCTTTAATTTCCAAGCCTCTCCCCATCAGGCTTTGAAAAATTCTTCCCTTTTTTTTTTTCTTCCTTTTTTTTTTTTGAGCAACTGATAACTCAGCTTTAGATGGAAACAGCTTGAGAAAATCTTATTCTTTGCTAATATTTCACCAAGATCAACAAGCACCAGCTCCAAGGTCCAGTATTTCCCATCATAGACACACAGAGGTGGGTTTTGGGAGCTGTTGTCCTTTTCATTTTTGCCGAGACAGGAAAAATTCCAGTGTGCCTGCACCCTGCTGGAATTTGTTTTGCAGCAATTACGGGTCTCTTCACAACTGCCTTGGCACATGGCTCCATTCATTCCTCGAGTCCACTTCCTTTGGAAAATTCCACTGCCACTGAAGGAAAACTCAGTGCTGACGCAATCCCAGCTTTCCTGCGAGAAACTCAAAGGCTTTTAAGTCATGGCTGGACTTTCCTCCTGGAGCAAACTGAGCTGTAAAGTCTGGCCAGAAGAGCAGCCCTGGAGCCAGGCTGACGTCACCACTGGCCTGGGTGATAAGGTTTGCGTTCCCTGTGGGAGCCGCGTCCCACAGGAGGGGGAAGGAAGGACAGAAGCACTTTCCCCAGGAAGCTTGTTTTCCCCTCTAAGATTAGAAATGCTTTGGCAGCATTTGCATAATACATGAGGAGAGCAACAAGGGCTGTGCAGCTCTGCTTTGCCCCCTCCAGTCCTTGTTGAGCTCGGGGTTTATTTGGGAGCCGGAGCGCGTGCAGTCAGGAGCTGGCTGACCTACACCGTGCTGCCAGCTGGAGCTGTCTCTGTTCCTCCTCTCCTTGCCAAAGCCATGTTCAGCTTCAGTTCTTCTCTTGATTGCTGTCATTAAATTCCAGCCAAATTGGCATCAACGTGTTCGATTTGGAAAATAAAGCTTTTAGTTATTTTAAGGGGAAAATGGGCTTTGGAAGTAGTGAAGCTCTGCAGCCCATGCTGGTGCCTGGGTGATCCTTGGGGCTCTGGGAGAAAATGAAGGTGCTTTTGGTCAGTCTGTCTTGTCTCTTATTCCCTCCAATTTACTTTTTTTTTTTTAAACCTTGTGGCATGGACTTATGTCGTGGTTTAACCCCCCAGCTAAAACCAACCTAATTAAGGAGTTAATTCTGAAATACTGGAAATGTTTCCTAAAAATTACAATTTGGTAAAAAGGAAATGGGGATTAACATGTGGATTTTTTTTGCCAGCCCCTCTCCATGCTGAAGTGTGTGAGGTTTGCCTGCAGCCTGAGAAACTGCTGAGGATGAGGATGAACTCGTGAGGTGATCCCATGGCTCACCACCGCAGCACAGCTGGGATCCTTCCCTCCTTCCCTCCTCTTCTTTGTGGCTCAGCTCCTGCAGCTGGTCAGACCCTGCTGGTTGGACTCACTGACCCAGAAGCAAACCATTCTTATTTTTTAATTTATTGAATTAAGGAGTTGGGAACTCCGACAAGCACCAGATCCAGCTCAAGACAGGAAGGAAAAACTACCTGGTCGCAAGAGTGAAAGGGAGGAGAAAACTTCCCACTTCTCATCTTCCAACAGTGTCTTTAGTGGAACTGCAGGCTGAATTGGTATGTTTTCTTGGCAGTGGCTCCAGCTCACTTTCAGCTCTGTCTCCTGAATTCTGATGGAGAAGTGGAGCTGAGCAGCATCAGTTGCCCGTCCCTCATTTTAGGTTGAAGGAGTTTATTTGGTGATGCCACACGTTGGGAATGCAGGCAGATCTTGAGGAAAGGCTTTGAAAATGTACTGACAGGAGCATCATCTTCCTTGTCTGTAGTGCATTTATTGCTGAATGTAAAAGCCAAGCACATCCCAAAATGAGGCTTTCTGTTGTGGTTTTCCCAGGGAAAAAAACCTTTCCTCCAGAAAGTGACTTCATCCAGAGAGCATTGCATCAAACCAGGTAATAGATGCAAGTAATGAGATTTGCTTTGAGAGCCATTATTGCTCCAAGCTGAGGAGTTCAGCCTAAGTTGTTCCTATGTGGAGTTGGAGCTGAGCTCCATCTCCCTGGATGGGCTGTTGGATGTGAATGTGAGTTGGCTTTTAGGAAGATAATAAGTTCTGTTGGAGGTTTTTCTTTCTGAAAATTGTTGCAGGAGGGAGTTGAGCCTGAGTGAGACAAGGTTGTTCATTAATTCATAGAACCATGGAATACCCTGAGTGGGAAGGGACCCACAAGGATCATCAAATCCAAATATTGGCCCTGCACGGGACACCCCAAAATCACACCCTGTTCCTGAGAGCATTGTTCCAAATTCCAGCTTGAGCTCTGGAAGCCTTGGGGGCCATGACCCCAGCCCTGGGGAGCCTGGTCAGTGCCCAGCCAGCCTCTGGGGGAAGAACTTTTCCCTGATATCCAACCTAACCCTCTCCTGGCACACTGTTGGCTTTCACAAGCCTGGACACTGCAGGAAAAGCTTCTTCACAGGTTTTACCCAGGTCTTTAGATGGATGATGCCTCTCTGCCCTCCTGTGCCAGCAGAAAATCCCTTCTGCATCTCCCAAAGCTGCAGACAGCAATCCCTCAGGAAGGGACATTGGATCAGGATATTAGAGCATTATCCATGACATCCTCACATGGTTTTCTCCTCTTCCTTTCCTTGCTATTTATCCTGCTGCTTGATCCAAGGTGTGTAGGCTGTTCCCGACCTTCTTTTTCTTCCTTCTCTGCACTCGGTTGATTTGAGGATATTCCAGAGGTCAAAATGGCTTCAAAATGAGTTTGTAAACTGGAAGTTTGTAAACAGCTGCTGGAAGGAGACCTTGGCCCCAGCTATGACTGTGTAGTGTTATCAGGGTAGAAGTAATAAGTCCAGTGTGTCTAAACCCCATATTCAGGGTCGTGGTCTTCCTGCATGATTAAAATACTCATGGAGTTATGGCTGTAACGTGGAAAACTTGACCATCCCACTGCAAATGTCATGTGCTGAGTTAAATAGTGCGTGTTGGAGCAGTGTTGGAAAGGGTGAGGATGGAATGAATAATGCTGAGCCATAGCCCTGCCTGGGACTCCCTGACCAGGCAGTTTTGGGTGTTAGACGTAATCATCCTCTTTTGAAGCTGGAATGAGATTTGTGGGAGAGGCGAAGGTGAAGGAAGAGTTTCTCCTCATGTAAAATTGTGAATATACTGAGGCAGATGTGGGACAAAGAGTACAATTGCCTTTATATCAGTGAAGATAAGGAAAGAGTCGGATGCTGGCTTTGTAGGTCAGCATATCCGAGTTCTGGAGTCAGGAGGAGGTAACACTGCCAGCAAGGAGGGGATGAGGCTCCTTGGTGACTAGTGAAGCCTTCAAAGGGCTGAACAGGCTGCTAACAAAGAGCTTTAATTATCCTGTTGTCTGTTGAAGTGTTGAGGCAAGAAGCAGAGTCCCTGGAATTATTAGAAAACTTGGAGGAGGCTTTTTTATCTCAAAAGGTAGAGGAAGCTGGGTGGGGAGTGGTTACTTCAGTCGTGTGACTAATGGGGTGGTACTGGCTGAACCCAGCCATGGAAGGGGCCTTTCCTCCCCCAAATTCTCACAGAGTTAATTATTTGGAGAAAAGGAACAAACACATCACTGTCCTGGTAATTTGATGAGTGCAACACACTTCATAAAGCTTTATTCCAGCACAAACTCTGCCTAAAACCCGAGGGAGAAGGTCAGAAACAGGTGATTGAGGAGTTGGGCGCAGGTTACTGAGGGCAAGGAAAAATTCCAAGTTAAATCATCCAGAGATAAGAGAGGTAATAAAGTCTCGGCCTGAAGAAACTCATCCTGGAGAACTTAAGGAAGTGTCTGGTGCAGGTACTGAAACGTTGGCCCTGGATTATTTTCAGAGAGTTGGAGAGGAGAAAGGAAACCTGGAGAACCAAAAAAGGGGAAATGGAAGTAAGACCCTTAAAAGAGAAAGGGAGAAGATGGAGGGTGTCTGACCTGACTGTTCACATCCTTGTGGTTATCAACAACATGTTTAGTGGTGTTTATAAGCACCTGGAGAATAATCCAGTGATAAATCAACCATGATGAGCTACGTTATGCTCAGGTGAGGGGGGAACTATTCCCTTCAGAAGGGTGAGAACAGGTCGCTGTGCCTTAGCCTGTGACACAGCTCCCTGGGGTGTCCTGATAAGGGAATTGTAGGAGAATAACTCAGGCTGAATCTCTTCTGAGTGACTCTTCTCTCCATTGCGCTGGGGGCTGCATGTCAGAATTGGGCTGCTCCATCTCTACAGGTGCAGGAAGAACCAGGTTTCCCGTTCCCTTCCCTCTTGCTTGTGTCCATTCCTTCAAGGCCAAAAGCTGAACCTGAAATCAGCTGGGAGGTCACTACTTGGTCAGTGTGGCAAAGTTGTTCATAAAATTGTAGGATTGCAGACACTGGTTTACAAATTGAGAGTTGTTCTAACACTTTATCACCCCAAAATGATGCTGGACATTCTGCAGTGAAGGTTAAGCTGGTACTGCTATGAGAGATGAATTTCTGGGGTATTTTCGTGGTCCTGTGTATCTTTTTATATGTTTTATTACAATATCTTTATATTTCTGATATTTTTTCCTGGGTCCTCATGTCGTTTATAAACCTCCCTCAAAATCCCAGCTGCTTGACTCCTGTTTGTTTTCCAGCCGTCAGCCTGAGCCAGCAAAGAAGGACAAGGAGTCGGCCGCGCTCGGCACGGCCCAGTCAAAGCGGGCGGATGAGTGGAAGGATCCCTGGCGCCGATCCAAGTCCCCCAAAAAGAAACTCGGCATGTCCGTGTCCCCCAGCCGTGCTCGGAGGCGCCGGAAAACTTCTGCTTCCTCAGCTTCTGCCTCTGGCTCCTCCAGGTGAGGGAGGGTAGAGAGCCTGGCACATCCATTAGCCTGTCCAGGAATTGGATGTGGCCGACTCGGGACCAGGGAAGGTGTTGAGGTGTTTGGAACAGGTTGCCCAGAGAGGTTGTGGATTCCCCATCCTTGGAAGTGTTCAAGGCCAGGTTGGACAGGGCTTGGAGTAACCTGGGCTAGTGGAAGGTGTCCCTGCCCATGGCAGGGGCTAGAACTGGACGGATCCTTAAGTCAACCCATTCCATGATTTTATGTTTGGAAAAGCAGTTCAAGACCTGCTGTTCAATAACACCTGTGGACTGGTAGTGACGTGGAATCCAAAGGGAGCAGGGAAAACTGTGGGAGCTGTGCTGTGACCTGTTTGAAGATTAGGAAAAAGCAAGTCCTTGGAAAAGCCACTTTTCAGGTCAATTAGACCTGGATGCAGTCTGGATGTTACTGACGTTAAATCTAGTAAGTGATCTAGATGAAAACTGACCTCAATAGGAGCACAAAGAGCTGGAAGCTGTAAAAATTGGAGCTTGGTCACACCAGGAGAGATGGAGAGATGAGGTGAGCCCACTCCAGTAAGAGCATGTTGATGCTACTGGGAAAAACTGGAGTTGTGGAGGTTTGACAGAGCCTTAGAGGCTGGAGTGGGGCTTGGAGACAAACAGGTGTAAAATAAGATAAAAACCAGCTTTCAGAAAGAAACTCCCTGAATCTGCGAGCCTTGAGGCAGAAGCTGGATCCATTTTCTTTGAATGCTTGAACTTGAAGCTCTTGAAAAAAGGGGGAAAAGTATCCCAGAGGAATGAGGAACATGCTGAATTGAAGATAGGGATCTAAAAGCCAAAGCCCTCCTGAAGCAGATTTTCTTGCTGGGATCACTGCACCTGAGGTTTTTCTGTTTTCCCTGACCTGTCAGGGGATTGTCAGGTAAAAAGGCATAAAAATGTGTGGAAGCAGTTCCCAAAAAGGATGGAAAATCAATAACTAAAAGAGGGGAGACTTATTTAAGGGTGCAAAGAGGGTTGGAACAAGAAGATCCTCCCTTAATGAAAAGAGGGAGCTGAGGATAGGCTGCAGTCCTGATAGGAGAAGAAGGCAGGTAGTTTTTGGAGCAGAACTTGGGAAGAATATACTTGGAGACTCAGGTCTCAGAGGACTTTTTAAGAGGTTATAAATTTTAATATTTTTGTTTGTTTCAGGTCCTCTTCTCGTTCATCCACCTATTCTGGTTCAGGCTCCTCACGATCTCGCTCCAGATCATCTTCCTACAGCTCTTACTCCAGTCGCTCCTCGAGGCACAGCTCTTTCTCAGGCAGCAGGTCCAGGTAATGGCTCCTGGGTTTTGGAACCAATGGCAAACTGGTTTTCTAACAGCTCCTTTTTGCTGCTACTTAAAAGCAAATAACGAGCTCTGGAAATAATCCATTCAGACCACTTCCCTGAGTGAGGGAGGCTGCCGATGTGGATGTTGGATGAAGGAGATCCATCAGCCACCCCCTCCTCTCTCCAGTGCTCCCTCCCACGAGCATGGTGCTGTTGTGGCTGGGCCTTTTCCCATGCTTCTGGTAATTAACGTTCCCATCATTTGCATTTTATGACTTGAAGAAGTTCACCAGCATCTCTTTTCTATGGCACTGGAATTTCTATTTCAAGAGGCAAATCGCATTTCTTTATTAAAGCAGTTGTGTCTTGTGATAGTCCTGACACTTCAAAGCAGCAATTCAGTGTCCCAGGCTGATTAAACAGAGGGATGTTTATTCCTCTGCAACTTCCTTGCCCCTGAAGACAGTTTCCCAAGTCTGGAATATACATAGTAGAAGAACTGGCTCCCTGGAGAGGCACCTCTTCAGGGCCCAAATCACACAGAGTGGGTCACAAGAGACCTGGTTTCTCCTAGGAGAGGCTCAGGTGGAAGCTGATCTCACCTGGGGAGCAGTCTGACCTTCCCCCATCCACCCCATTCTGCAGGACAGTGCCAGGTGTAGGTGACCCACTTGGGCCTCTCCCTGTATGTAGGACAGTGAGGAACACCCTGGTCCCTAACTGTTCTCCCGAAGGGCCGTCATCCAGGTGTCCGGCTTTCTGAGGTACTGGGATGCAACAGAGGGACTTCCAGTCTTGGCAGTGGGATGAATCACCTGAGCACATGTTGTGTCCTGCTAGTGGCTCAGCTCAGGTCAGTCCTGGGCTTAGGAAACAGGTCCTGCGCTTTGATTTGTTGCCTTTGAGATGCACCACATTTTTCACCTTGTGTTAAAAATTAGATTTAGGTGTATTTTTTATCTTTCTCCCAAGATTTTGGGGGTTTTGCTGCTGTTTAAAGGATAAACTGCACTAGGAGTTATAGGGCATAAAGCAGGTCGAGGCAATTCGTGCTGAACTTGCAAGTCAAAATCCTGCTTATTTTCCCATAGACATTCTCCATAAGGAGAGAATCCAGAGAGTATGGAAACAGCCTCAGGTATTGGTCTGGAATACTTGCAGTGCCTCTCTTCCAGCCGACCCTATTTTTATCTTTTGTTTTCTTCTTTTACCACTGTCTGATGACACAAGTTAAGTTTTGTTGAACAGAGTCCAAATATAAAACAAGTTTAAGCTCAGGACTGGTTCCCTGGACAGGAAGTAGTGTCTAAATGCACTGAAAGCCAGTAAAACCTCTTGCAATCACTGAGCTGAGTGATGTCTTTTCCTTCCTAGATCACGGTCCTTCTCATCTTCTCCCTCTCCTTCTCCAACACCATCTCCACACAAGCCGCTGGCGAAGGCTAAAGGGGAGTTATTGCCACCTCCTGGGAAAGGGTAAGGCTTCATCTCCCTCTGGATACCCCAATGCAGAGTCCAAACAGGAGCCTAATCCCCCAGTGAGACCCTTCCGACTTACAGTGGCCTTAGGCTGAAAGAGGGCAGGGTTAGGTGGATTATTGGGAAGGAATTCTTCCCCGTGAGCGTGCTGAGGCCCTGGCACAGGTTGCCCAGAGAAGCTGTGGCTGCCTCATCCCTGGAAGTGTTCCAGGCCAGGTTGGACAGGGCTTGGAGCAACCTGGGATAATGGAAGAACTCCCTGCCCATGCCAGGGGTGGAACTGGATGATCTTTCAGATCCCTTCCAACCCAAACTATCCTGTGATTCTACAGCCTGGTTGGCAGCTGAAGGAAGAAATGAAAGATCCAACATGGAACCTGCACAGAAGAGTGTTTAGCTTGGGATATTTAGTTAAATAATGGCACTTTAACTTACTAAATACAAGTTAAGCTGTACAAGTATCCTTAAATATTACATGTATATATGAGTGTTTAAACATATGCCTGATTTACTGCTTAAACTGTGTGTGCAGATATATTTTTACAGGAGCTCTATGAAAATTTAATTCATTACTGTGGCTTTGGTTCATGCACAGCCTTAGAATAAAGAAATGGTCCAGCTTCATCAGCTTTTAACACTGGAATACAAATGAAAACAGGACTATGAAGGTGGTTTTGGCACATTATGACAGTGCTCCTGCTCTTTTAAATTCCTGAAATTGCTATTTCACAAACTCTACAACAGAAAATTACAGATATGTCAGAGGGTGACACAACACCGTAGTGATGTCACCTCTTTTAAAGTGACCTGCAAATAAGTGACACCATGGGAATCCCCCTGAATTCTCCAGAATATGGGACAATTGCCTTTGCCACACTTTTTGTACCTTATTAATGTGGGGGTTTGGGGTTTTTTCCTTCTCCACTCAGGGCTCAGCCCTCAGAGACCTCGCTCAGCACCTGCAGCGATATCTTTGCACCCTCCCAGTGCTTCTGCAGTGCTGGTTTGGTAACACCACAGCACTAGGACAGGGATTATTTTCACTGGATAACATGGCATGTGCTTAATCCTGTGTTCTGCAGGGGATAAATGCAGATATTGAGCACAAGAGGAGGAATTAACAGTGTCTGCGTGCAGACAACCACCTCCTCCCTGATTAATCAGTGCTGGGGTGTACCAGTGCCTAAAGGGAGCTGGAGAAGGACTTTGGACAAGAGCCTGGAGTGCCAGGACCTGGGGAAATGGCTTCCCACTGCAGGGTTAGGTGGGATACTGGGAAGGAATTCTTCCCTGTGAGGGTGAAGAGGCCCTGGCACAGGTTGCCCAGAGAAGCTGTGGCTGCCCCATCCCTGGAAGTGTCCAAGGCCAGGTTGGACAGGGTTGGGAGCAACCTTGGCTAGTGGAAGGTGTCCCTGCCCATGGCAGGAAGATGGAACTGGATGAGCTTTAAGGTCTCTTCCAGCCCATCCCATTCCATGATCGTATGTTGAGCAGTACCCAGCTGTCAGAGCAGAGGTTGGAGTGCTCTGAGTCCCGAACTGAGCAGCACTGAAGAGCCACGGTGATTCCCATCTCTCACATAGTGGGTGCTAAATAGCACGGTGGTATTCCCATCCAGTTTTTCACAGGGAAACACTACCCAAGGAATGGATCCAAGGGATATTTGCACACACAGGCTCTTGTGCATCCTCCTGATGTGTGTGATGGAGTGAAAAAGAGAATTTTTTCATTAACTGTGTGCATTTCATTCTAAAGCCTGACTGGCAGATTTTAAGTAGGTGTATGTGTTTGGGATAAAAATGCATGAAATCAGACGGGTAAGAAACAGTGATTCACACAGTCTACTTCAGGAGTTAATTTACAAGTCAAATATCTCCCAAATTGCCTGTTTTGTAGTAATTTGTCTCTGAAAAGGTGAACTGAATATGGGAAACAAACCTCTTCAGGGAAATCTGTGTTGTTTGAGTGTGTTTTAGTGAATTAGCCAAGTGTCTGTAGCTACAGGAATTACATCTAGGCCAGGTTGGATTGGGCTTGGAGCAACCTGGTCTAGTAGAAGGTGTCCCTTCCCGTGGCGGGGGTGGAATGAGATGAGTTTTAGGGTCCATTCCCACACAAACCGTTCCATGATTCCGTAGTCAATATAACATTAATCAACAACAAACCTGAGCACATCTCACCGCTTCTGAGACTGTCTGTGGTTTGTACCTACCAAGTTTGATCACACATGTGAAAATTGTCATTTTTACAGTGACAAATCTGTGAAGAAACTCGCTGCCCTTCCAGTCCCTCAACCACTCACTAAAATTACAACAGCTGCTCCAGAGACAGCCAAGCCAGGGGATAATCGGGAGGCGAGGAGGAAGGAACGTCAGACGCGGACTCCACCCAGGAGGTAAGAGAGCTGCGGGTGGAGTGAGCCTTGATCTCCTGGAAGATACAACAAATCCTGGGTTCTTCTCCAGAGTACCACCAGGGCTCTTCAGTGTTAAAGGATAAATCCATTTCCTGGGGCAGGGAGGAAATGGGAAGAGAGAGAAGGAGTGGAAGGTGAATGTTTGCCATAGCAAGTGGCTCCTGCCTCTGAAGGCAGGGGGGCTGAAGTAAGTGGAAAAATGAATTGTGTCAAAATCAGGGCTTGGAGTCAGGGAAAAAAAGGCGATTTTGAGAGCTGCTGGTTGTGGAGGTGGTACAGCAAGGAAAAAGATCTGATGGGATGGAGGGTCAAGCTTTGTGGTACTGGGTTTGAACCATCTTTATTCTAAATATGTGCAGGGAGTATTTCTCTGTGGTCCCAAGAGCATCCAGCAGTTCCACGGGGGGAGAGGAGGGAAAACTCCACTGCTTTCACTGTCCCAGTACACATCTTGCTGGCTCCTGCCCTCCTTTCCCTTCCTGCCTTCATCCTATGTGACTCCAATATTCCAAGTGAAATAGCAGTGTGGTACCTCTGTGTCTGGTCTGTGGAAGCAGCAGTTTGGCGTGTAAGAAATGTATTTCCTAGAAATATCCATTTTATGAGCGCACAAGGAGCCTGGGAATGTTTCATGCCTGCAGTAAGGCATGGATGGTTTTCTTGGATCATTGAAGATTTTTGAAGATAGGTCTGAGTCTGTTTTCCACTCAGGTTTTCAGAAGCATCCCAAATCAGTTCTTAATTTTCCATGGCATTGGATCTCCTCCTTCTTCCCCGAAGCTGAGTGCCGGGGCTGTGCAGTTCTGTCTCCATTGGTGAAACCTGATGATGACAGTTTCTTTTCTATAGAAACTTTGTCAGTTCTAGTTTCTGTTTCTCTTATTTTAGTTAATGATTAATATTCATCTCAGATGTTTTTAGCCACCTTCCCTTATTCTTTATTCCAATCTTGGAGGTTTAGGGTGGGGGTTTTTTATGCTTATACCCACTGCCCTCCACTCTCCAAATGAAAAAACAACTCTATTTATGTTAGGACTGGTATTCTAGTACCAAAAATGTGTAGGGTTATTTGTACAGCCTGAAGTACAAGATATCCCACTGCATTACACAGGTAGCAATTCTGATTTGTAGGAAGCTGTCCTGGGGTAGAGTGAATTTTCTTCTTAGTGTCTGGTGTGTTTTGGATTTAGAATGAGAATAATGTTGATAACGTGTGGATGTTTTGGTTGTTGCTCAGTAACTCACCCTAAATCAAGGACTTCTGAGTTTCCCATGCTCAGGAGGGAGGGAGCAGGCCAGGACAGCTGACCCAAGCTGGCCCTGGGGATATTCCACACCACAGAACATCATTCCCAGTGTATAAACTGGGGCAGGTGGCTCGAAGGGGCTGATGACTGCTCAGGGCATTGATCAGAAGGTGGTGAGCAACTCTGTTGTGCATCACTTGATTCTTGTGAGTTTGTCCCCCCCTCTCTCTCCTTTTCCTTACAATTACTATCGTGTGATGCTGTCACTTGCTGTCTTGCAGGAGGACCATCAGTGGCAGCATCAGTGGCAGTGCCAGCAGCTACAGCGGCTCCAGCTCCCGATCCAGGTCCTTGTCTCGGTCTCTCTCCAGATCTCATTCCAGATCATCCTCTGCCTCAGTCTCCCACTCCCCATCTGGGTCCAGGAAATCCAGGTACAGCCTCGACCCTTCATAGGGGTTACTTAAATAGGAGAGGTTGTGACCGTTCTTAACTGTTGTGGTTTTTTGCAGCAAAAACTCTGTAGCTTCCAGTAGCAGAGGCTACAGTTGACTGTGAGGTGGGATAAGGTTGGTTTTGTGTTACAGATCCCAAGTACTGAATCATGACAAGAATACAGTGTTGGAGAGGGACTTCCACAAGGACATGGAGTGATGGGATGGAAGGGAATGACCTTAACCTGAAGGAGGGGAGGGTTAGATGGGATATTGGAAAGGAATCCTTCCCTGTGAGGGTGAGGAGGCCCTGGACTGGGCTTGGAGCAACCTGGTCTAGTGGAAGGTGTCCCTGCCCATGGCAAAGGGATAAAACTGGACAATCTTTCACATCCCTTCCAACCCAAACCATTCCATGATACTATGATGTTTTCCTTGTGGTTTATTCATGGAAATTATCTTATCATGTGTGCCCAACTGCCCGTTTAACCTAAATTGCTACCAAAACATCTTACAGCCACATCCTAATTGCTTTACAAGTGAACAGTTTCAGGCTACAGAGCTTTCCTCTCCCAGAGCTCTCCTACCTCTGGTTCTTGCATGTCCTTAGGGAAGACGCTTGGCCTGTCAGAAGAGGTAGGTCAGAAAATCCCTGAAAGGCCCAGCTAATGATATTTTTCTTTTATTGGCAAAGTTGCATGGCCAGTTCCCTTTTGTGTTTAGCCCCAAGTGAACGGTTCTAAGGCTGTTAGTCTGTGGGATGTGTAAACACCAAACTCCCTCCAGCAAAGAGTCATGAAATAAACCTCTTTCGAGTCATTCATTCAGGCTTTTACATCTGTTCACACACAAGAGTCCTTGAAAGCTCACAGGCAGAGCCTTGAAACACAGCACTTCACTGGGACACAGATTTAAGGGTAGACCTGTAGTGCAAAACTAGTGGATTAAGCAGGATTTGGCTCTGAGCAGCTCTAATTCACATCCCTGAACTCTGCGGAACTCCAAGCTTCAACATCCGCGTTATTTTACGGAAATCCAAACTTGTTTACCACATGCTTGTCACATTCATCAGCTCAGGAGTGATGCAAGAGCTTCACAGAGCTGGGCACGGGTGGGAAAAACGAACACAGGAGTTGCTTGTGTGGCTCTGGGCCTGTGGGTGCTGCTCCTCCAGGGGTGTGGGGAAGGGGGAAATGGAGGAAATACGGTGTGTGGCCATACCAGCTTTGCTGTGACATCCTGTTGCCCGGACAAGGAGTTTCTGACTCATCTTGTCACCGTTACAACAATCCATGTGACCTCTCAGAGCTCAGCTCCATCATGTTTAGGTTGGATATCAGGAAAGGTTCCTCCCTCAGAGAGTGGTCGGGCACTGACCAGGCTCCTCAGGGCACAGCACCAAGGCTGACAGAGCTCAGGGAGCATTTGAACAATGCTCTCAGGGACAGAGTGGTATTGTTGGAGTGTCCTGTGCATGTATGGGAGCTGGACTTGATGATCCGTGTAGGTCCCTTCTCACTCAGAATATTCCATGATTCTATGATGCCAGCAGGTACAGACTCTGCAGTTTGTAGCAGGGTTGGTCTGTGCTGAAGCTGCCACAGCCTGTTCAGTTATCCCAATCCAGCCTCCAGCCAGGGAGCCTGGATCTTGCTGGCAGGGCAGGTTGGTGTGGCCTGTGGAACAGGCTGGAGAGGCTGCCTGAATATTCATGGAGTTAACGTATGTCTGGAATGGTTAGGGGTGGAAGGGACCTTAAAGCTCATCTAGTCCAACTCCCCCTTGCACTAGGCCAGGTTGCTCCAGCCCTGTCCATCCTGGCCTTGAACACTTCCAGGGATAGACACTATTAGGAAATTAGCATCTTGGAGGCATCCTCCCTGTCATTACCTGTCGTGACAGTAACGTTTGCCAACACCAGAAACCCTGCCAGGGAACCCTTGCCCTGAGCCATAACACTGACCTGTGACAGCACACCCTGCTTTCACTCCTTGTTTTTCTGGGCAAACAGTGACCTGTTTACATGTTGTCTTAATCCTTTACATGTTTACATGTTGCCTTAATTACTTTCTAGGTGTACATCTTACATGTTTGGGAATTTTCATATCATCAGCACCCCAGAACACACAGCCTTTGTTTCCTGCTCATTGCCTGCCTTTGAGCTTCCTTACATCCAGCCAGGGGAATGGAAAAAGGTCTCACCACTGCCTGGTTGTTGTTGCTTTCTTGAGCTGTTGGTTCTTTGCAGGTCCCTGAGTGTGAGCAGCGTCTCCTCAGTGTCCAGTGCCTCGTCCAGCAGCAGCTCCGTGCGCAGCGCCGACTCCGAGGACATGTACGCGGACCTGGCCAGCCCCGTGTCCTCGGCCAGCTCCCGCTCCCCCACCCCAGCCCAGCAGAAGAAAGGTAGAGGTACCTGCTTTAGTGTTTTTTGCTCTACGGAGTCCTGGGAAAAGAAGGGAAGAGCAATGATTCACATACAGCTTGCTTGGGAATACTGTGGGCTCCAGCAAAATCGTTGAGCACAGAGCAGGGAAGCCCAGAGGCTTCACCTGGGCAGGGTGAGGCCGTGGAGCACATTTACATTCACATCCTTCCATCCCTGTGCCTCTGGCTGTCTCATGCCTTTACCTCCCTGAGAGTTCTGCCTCTCTTATTCTCTTTCACCCTTGGAAGGTGATGAAAATCTGGACAACTCCAATATCATGTTGCTCTTTCTTTGTTGTTTTTAGACCGTAGCAGAGTTGGTGGCAAAAGCCTTTTGTTCTTTGTTTTATGTTCCTCTCTGTGGAAATTCTGGTTTCCTGAATCCTTTAACCCCAGGGCCACATGCTGTGTAAACTGGTGTAGGCTTTTCCAGTCCCTGGAGCAGCGTCTTCTTACCCTGCCCTGCAAAGGATTCAGTCCTAAGTCACCACATCTGCTCTTTGGTTTCAACAGGAAAGTCAAAAAAAGAAGATAGTGCTAAAGAGGAGAAGCGGAAACGGGATGTGCCTCCTCAGCTCCTGAAATCAGCCAAGCCCACCCAGGGCAGCAAATCCCAGCAGCTGCTCCAGAGCCAGCAGCCCTCGGCCCCCCAGTCGCAGCAGGGCGGCTTCAGTGGGCACAAGGAGATCAAACTGACCCTCCTGAACAAGGTGGGGTGGGGGGGAGGNTGATGGGGTGGATATGGGTGGAAGGGGAGCTCCAGGCTTTGTGCTGGCGGGATGAGCTCAGCCGGGAAGGTCTGGAGCTGGATTGGAGGGCGGCAGACAGAACCAGTCTGGCAGCAACACACCCTGTGGTGGCTTCAGTTTGCGACTGTGTTGGCGGCTTCCCTGGGGCACATTCCTGCTGCAGCTTCAAGGGCTCTTCCCACTTGCTCGAAGGCTGCAGCTGGAGTCCCACATGTACTGGGGCCTTTCCCACTGGGAGCATGCTCCCGGCACACTTCCGAGCATGCTCTCCTCCCACTGGAGCGAGCTGCTGACGAGTCATTCGCTCGAGTCAGGAGGTACAAGTGTGCCCACCTGGCTCTTCCCCCTTTCCCGCTGATCCCGCTGCCCCAGTTGGAAGCCTCCAGCAGTGATTGCAATCCGGATCACGTGGGAGAGTTTGGCCTCATGGGGTTTTGTGCCGGGGCAGGGTGTTGGCCCCGCTCACGTGGGCAGGTTCCTGTTTTTGAAGCGTTAATATTTTGCTCTGACAGCCCAAATTCCCCAGCACAGTCTGAGGCTGCAGATTTCTCTACTTCCCTGTGCTCTGACGTGAGGCGGCTTTATCACGGCCAGGAAGCTGCTCCGTAGGGAGGAGTGTGCAGTGACACATGACTGCCAGCACCCCTCAGAGCCTGGAAAAGGCAGGGCTCCACATGCCTCCTTGACATCTGCTATCCTTGGTGCTGCTGGGAAAAAAAACATCCAAAAAAGCTGCTGTTCTCCTGCTTCTATTCTGAAAATAGCACAGCATTGACCCCCAGTGCAAGGGGATGTTGCTGTTGCCTTCTGGTGGTTGGGAGTGATCCAGGGGAGGTTGGGACTGATGTGTGGAAAGAGTTTAATGGGAGAGGTGGTTGCGTGAGCCAGGTACCATCAGAAGAAGGTGATGGTTCCTTGGAGTGAAGTGGCTGCTCAGATCCGTTGTCTGTTCTAATTCCATTCCAGGCAGCTGACAAAGGAAGTAGGAAGAGATATGAGCCAGCAGACAAGGACAGGCCAACATCCCCTCCAGCCAAACGGGCCAACCTGTCCCCTGACAGAGGTGAGACATCAGCCATCCCAGGGCTCCTGGCCTGGCTGGGTTCCTGCTCCAGGTTCCTGTTCTGGGTTCCTGCTCCAGGCGGTGCTCGGGTGACAAATGTCCCGTGAAAGCCTCTGCTCCACGAATCCAATAACCACAAAGATTAATTACAGTCATGTGTCCTTCCAAAACCTCAGTTTGTGATTGCCACCAGATAATGGGGCTATATTGCCCATCCTGCTGCAAAAACACAGTAAAGGGGTCCCTGGAGCAAGTGAGGTTAGACCAAACCCGGCCTTGCCACGCTGTCCATGGGGCACATTGTGCCCATTGTGGCTCCACTGTGTCCATATAAGTCCTCTCCAAAAAAATAACCCCCTTGCTTTGAAGACACAGAGTGCTCACCTCCACATCCATCCCTCCACAGCCTCCTACTCACTGCTGGTGTCCTTGGATGTGGCTGTGGAAGTCTGGGGAGGTTTAGATTGGATGCTAGGGAAGATTTTTTTTTTTTGTGGAAAAGGTTGTCAAGCATTGGCAGAGGCTGCCCAGGGCAGTGGTGGAGTCCCCATCCCTGGAAATGTTCAAAAACTGGGTGGATGTGGCACCTGAGAACATGGTGGTGGTGGTGCTGGGTTGATGATCTTAAAGGTCTTTTTGAGCTTTAACCATTCCGTGATTCTAAGTCATAGGAGTTTCCTTTACTGCATCCTGGAGTTTTCTCTGCCTTGGATTCCAGTGCATCCCAATGGATCTTACCCTGACAGACAGGCTTGTGGCGGTGCTTAGAAAGGGAGTGCGGGCTGCCAAGGCCCTAGGATGGATGGATGCAATAACTGCCTGCATCACACATCCTGTGAAATGAGATGATTTCCCCACTTGTGTGTGACACAATCCACTCTGCCCTGGATGTTTAGAAAGACACAGGCTTTCCAAGTGTTCTCCCAGGCCTTGAGTCCTCACCAGAGGCTGTAACACCTTGGAAAACCGAGCTGATGATCCGAAGAGAGGGACCTCAGTGCCACACTCCAACCTGTGCTGTTGCTGCCAGAAAGCAAAGGGAGGTGGGGGGAGTTGGCAGCCAGAGGTGGCTGGTTGTGACGTCGGAGCCAGCGCTGCCACGTGATGTTGTTTTCCCTGGTGGCTCAGCTGTAGGTGGATCTTGTTGACTCTGGGTCCCAGCCAGCAAGAATTTGTGTGCTAATAACGTGGTTGCATTCGACTCCTGCAGAGGCAGCATGGAAAGGACTGGGTGAGGTTGAAGTTCACTGGGGTCTAGTTCACAGGCTGCTGAGTTGCAGATGAGTGAATGGGCCAACCCAGCACGTTTTGCAGATATAAACATAGATGTAATTCTGTACTTTTTCTTGTCTTGGTCTTATAAAGCAATGTTTAAACTGTATCAAATCATAGAATCATGGAATGGTTGGGGTTGGAAGGGACCTTAGAGCTCATCTCGTTCCACCCCCGCTCCATGGGCAGGGACACCTTCCACTAGACCAGGTTGCTCCAAGCCCCGTCCAACCTGGCCTGGAACACTTCCAGGGATGGGGAGTCCAAGCCCTGAAGCCTCAAATCCCGGTGGCAAAGATATCCATGGCTGACTTGGGACTGAGGCCCTCAGCACCAGACTGGTTAGTGGTGGTGCCCTGAGTCTGTCTTACCTGGATCTGTGGTGTCCAGAGATTGGGCTGTCACAGTGTCCATCCTCAGGAACAGAGGGATGCCCTGGCACACAGGTGCTGCTGCCACATGGGACTGAGCACCTCTACAGGACCCCAATGAGCTTCCCCTCATTCCTGAGCCCCCATGGCAGTTCCAGGCAGGGCACCACAGCTCAGCCTGTGAACGAACACAGGAGTGATCATAGAAGCATAGAATCAGTCAGGTTGGAAAGGACCTCTGAGATCATCAAGTTCAACCCTTGATCCACTACTACCAGTTACTAGACTATGGCACTAAGTTCCACATCCAGTCTCTTCTTAAATACCTCCAGGGACAGAGAATCTACCACTTCCCTGGGCAGCCCATTCCAGTGCCTGATTACCCTCTCTGTAAAGAATTTCTTCCTAACATCCAATCTAAACCTCCCCTGGCAGAGCTTAAGACCATGCCCCCTTGTCTTACTGCTGGTTGCCTGGGAGAAGAGACCGTCCACCACCTGGCTACAGCCTCCTTTCAGGTAGTTGTAGAGAGTGATGAGGTCTCCCCTGAGGCTCCTCTTCTCCAGGCTAAACAAATCCAGCTCCCTCAGCCTCTCCTCATAGGACTTGTGTTCCAGTCCCTTCACCATGTTGCCTGAAGGATGGTCCTGTTGACTCCAAAAGCAGCAGAGCTGCCCTCACCTGTCACTCTTTGAGCCAGTACACCCTGTGACATTGCCACTGCAGAGCCAACAGGTTTGCAGGCAAAAAATGCCATGGAGGAGCCTTATTCCAGCAGCTGGAGGATGAGGAGAGGCTGGGCCCTCCCCACAGCTGATGATGTGTACAGGGGACTGTGGGGCACAGCCCTCTCTGGCTTCTCTGCTCCCCCTGTAGTGGGGTGGACAGTGCAGGAGGTTCTTCTCCTGACTGCTGCTGGACAGGGCCATTTTTTGACATGATCTGGATTCAAGAGAGCACTGGTACACTGCTCAGAGGGTTCAGCAGGTAGAGCACCGAACTGTGCCTTGATGACGAGCAGGAATATCTTCCTCTTTATTTTCGTCTCCCAACAGGCTCTCGTGACAGGAAGGCGACTGGGAGACTCTCATCCCCCAAACAGGAGCGACAGAGGGGCCAGAACCCAAAACCTTCCCCTGCACAGGCAGACAGGTGAGTGCTGCTTGTTCTCCGGGCCCTCTGTGGGCCAGTCTGGGCTCACACCTTCCCAAGGCAGCTCCAGAGCTCCCCGGGCAGCTCCAAGGCTCTCAGGCTGCAGTTCCCAGTTGCCATGGAGCACAGCAGGAGGAAGGACGCGCAGCTCCCTGGGCAGGTGCCAGAGGTGCTCAGGGCTCCGTGCAAAGCTGAGCCATTGCTGCTTGGAGACGAGATGGAGCCCAGGGGTTTTCTTGAGGTCAGTCTCAGCAAGAGGAGCCAAGTGGGTCAAGTGTGAGCCCAGTCAGTGCCTCATTAGCATAGTGTTAATGAGCAAGAGAGTACAACTCCTTCACCTGCTATTGCCCAGCTCCTCCTGGCACCTGGCTCCAGTGCCTGATTGCCATTTTTCCCAGCCTGGCTCACCTTGTTGCTGTGACATGTTAAAATGTGTCCCCTGACAGCCCTGGCTTTGCACCTTGCCATCCCCTGAGGTGACAAGTGACCAGCTCACGTCCAAATTCCTGGCAGGCTGTGCCCACTGCTGTACTGGGAATATCCCATTGCAGGGACTTGTGTCTTCAGGGGCTGAAGGTTGTGGAGCACCTGTGGCACACCTGGGGCTCCCTCAGGCCTGTAGCCAGATGATGCTGCTTCGCATTTCTCCAGTGTCATCTCTCCAAGAATCTCTGGAAGCAAACGCATCCCAGTGTTCCTTGGCTGGCTGCACTTGTGCCATCCCTTCCCTTCCCTTCTCCCAGCTTAGGCCACGAATGAGCCTCAATTTCCATGTCTCAGAGTCTTCCCAAACCAAAACCTCACCCTGCTGCCTCAGGCCCTCAGGTCCTGTTTTCCAGCAGTGATGGGAACCTCAGCCAGTTTTTAACCCAAGTCCTCATGTTTTCTCCCACCAGCTCTTTGGGTGATGTGTTAGGTGTTACACTTCCTGATGTATTAGTTTAGATCAGAAGTTAGGAGAAACTCTTCCCTGTGAGGGTGGTGAGGCCCTGGCACAGGTTGCCCAGAGAAACTGTGGCTGCCCCATCCCTGGAAGTGTCCAAGGCCAGGTTGGACGGGGCTTGGAGCAACCTGGGATAGTGGAAGGTGTCTCTGCCCATGGCAGGGGGTGGGACTGGATGAAATTTTAGGTCCCTCCCCACCCAAGCAATTCCATGATTCCATATGGTTTAGTGGGCATGGTGGGATCCAGTTGAAACTTGGACTTGATGATGTCTGTTCCATCCTTAATGATCCCACCAGAGCAGATGTCTTTGACATTTTTCCAGTGCCTCTCACCTACTCTCCCTTCTCTCTTTCCCAGAAAACGCCAGCTCTCCCCTCAATCCAAGAGCTCCAGCAAAGTCACGAGTGTCCCGGGCAAAGGATCCGACCCGGGTCCTGCGGCCGTCAAGGGGGGCAAGTCCAGCACCCTGTCTCGGCGGGAGGAGCTCCTGAAGCAGCTCAAGGCGGTGGAAGATGCCATCGCTCGCAAGCGGGCCAAAATCCCGGGAAAAGTATAGTGGGCCGTGCCCCGTAGTGACTGTTGATGTTTTTATAAATAGTGGAAAAAGCGGCCACTTTGGGATTTTGCAGTTCTGTCTTCATTTTGGCTGCGATTCTTTTTAAAAAACCCACACAAAACAAAAAAATTAAGGAAGTTCTGTCAGCCGAGACTCCTGCGACGACTCGCTCCGGCTCCGCGAGGGCCAGCGGCTCCGGAGCCATGTAAATTCTGCACAGAGGACTCCCGCCCCGTGGGATGCTCCCACTTCTCTCCCCCCTCCCCTCTTTGCTAGCCTCGAGTTGTATTCTCCTAGTTAGCCCTGCTGTGTGTTGAGTGTCTTCAGCAATGCAGTTCTAGTTCCTGTGTGCCGAGAGAGCCGAAAACTGCTGTGAACTGCTGGCAACACCCCCTCCTCCCCCAGGAACAAATATATATATATTCTTGCCTCAATCCCCTCGGGAATGACCTGTCGTTTCTTTGGAGCAGCGGATTGGTTCAGTTGATTTCCCAGGAGCCCTGCAGGTGGTGTGGGCATGTCCGTCTAACAGGAGGGTCCTTCTTCCTTTGATTTTTCCCCCTTTTT
>VZRE01000358.1:850214-861381 GCA_013396775.1 Cephalopterus ornatus
TTTTTTTTTTTTTTTTTTTTTTGAGGGATCTCCCTGAAATAAAGTATTTTGATAACCAGTTTTCCTTTTCCTGCTCTTCTCTGCATCCCCCCTCTACCCTCTCCCCTGCCTTGGGGGGCTGCACCCCTCAGTTTGAGCAGGGTTGTAGTTTATTTTTCCGACTCTGCTGCTCCATGGAGCTTGAAGAGCTGCCCTATCTCCTGGGGGAGCACCCAGTATGAAACCAGTATCCTAGTGGTGTGTAAGCAGGGGGCTCTGCAGCTCATGCCCTGGCTGGCGTCGTCTGGGGGTACCTCTTATAAAACCCCCTCGTTTAGGGTCCCTGAACCTCCAGTCCCCTGAACCTTCAGTCTTGCTCCCAGTATAAAACCAGTATCCCAGTGGTAGTGAGGGTCATCATCTAGGGGTGCCTCTGACAAACCCACCTTATTTAGAGGTTGATGTTTGGGGTCCCTGAATCCCCAATGTGCTTTTCCCCTCGTCCAGCCCTGCTCCATGCACCCAGTATGAAACCAGTATCCACTGGTGGTGTTAGTGGGGGGCCCAGCCTCTGATGTCACCTGGGGGTGTCCCGTATAAATCCCCCTCAATGAGGGAACAGTCTCTGGGGTCCCTGAATTCCCTGTCCAAGGCTCCAGCCCTGCTCCTTTCTCCCTGTATGAAACCAGTATCCCACTGGTATTACATGTTAGGGAGGGGACATCATCTGGGGGTGCCTCTGATAAGCCTCCTTCATTTAGGGGTGATGTTTGGAGTCTCTCAACTCCCAATCCCCTGGAATTTCCCATTCTCCGGATGTGCTTCTTGTACCCAGTATGAAACCAGTATCCTACTGGTGGTGGTAAGTCGGAGTCTCTGCAGGCAGTGCCATGCATGGGATCATCTGAGG
This sequence comes from Cephalopterus ornatus, assembly GCA_013396775.1. Taxonomy (NCBI): domain Eukaryota; kingdom Metazoa; phylum Chordata; class Aves; order Passeriformes; family Cotingidae; genus Cephalopterus; species Cephalopterus ornatus. The sequence goes on from VZRE01000358.1 coordinate 851,104, forward strand.
GTCCCTCTGATAAATCCCCCTAATTTAAGGAACAATATTTGGGGTCCCTGACTTCCCCAGTGCTCTGGGAATTTCCCATCCTCCAGCCCTGCTCTTTACACCCAGTATGAAACCGGTATCCCACCGGGGCTGTTAGCGGCCACTGGGATATCCTGGAGCAAAGAGCATCAGCGGGGGGTAATCGCTGCCCTTCAGCCCTTTCCAGGGTTGCCCAATTTGGGATTTCTGTGCCGGCACCCCCGGTGATATCACTACGGGGGTGACGCAACGGGCATGGCCTGGGGGATGCCCATCACCGTGTAATCGGGGCAGCCAAGCCTCTGGACACCCCTTCCCATCCTCCCTCCTGAAATCCTGGAGGTGTCAGGCTGTATTCCAGGGTGGCACACGTGGAGTAGAGAAGGAAGTGCACCGGCCCGCGGGGAGGAGGAAGGAACCTGGAGCTGGAGTTTCCAGGTGTGTGCACATCACCTGCCGAGCCCTATAAAAAGGCGGCGGCGGCGGCAGCGCTGCCACTCGGCCGCCTCATCCCTGGGGCAGCACTTCCCAAGGGGTTCCCCCCGAATTTTGGCGTGTTTCCCCCCAAATTTTGGCGTGTTCATTCCCCTCAAATTTTGGCGTGTTCCCTCGACACCTGGCTGATGGTAACGTAGGGCTTGGGGGGGCTGGGAGGTGCGAGCTGCTGGGAGTGTGTGGGCAAAATACGTGTGTGTGTGTGTGTGTGTGTGTGCGCGCTACATGTCCTGCAGGGCTGTGTGTGTGTGCGCGCGCTCATCTGTGCACAGGTGTGTTCACGTGTTTGTGTATGTGTGTGTATAAGGATTCCCAAGCTGGAAGGGTGGGAATATGAAGGCTGGTGTGTGTAGATACACATGTGCCAATGACGTGTGTGCATGTGGACAGACGCATGCTGCTGGGTTTGTACTTGGAGATATGTATTTATGTGTGTTTGTATGCGTATACATGTGGTTTATGTGTCTATATGTGTATGATATGTGGGGGAATATAGTGCTCCAAGGGCTGCCCAGAATTATGTGCACACCTGCCAGGGACACAGATGTCCTGCTGGGGAGGGGAGTGTGTGTTCGTGTGCCCACGGAGGGGCAGTTCAGATGTGTGTGTGTACGTGTGCTGGCACACCTGGCCATATGCATGTATGGATATGTGCTGTCAGCTCTGCGTGGGTGTGGAGATGCACCGGGGCTGATACCACTGTGTTTGTGTGTGTGTGTGTGTACATATATGTCTGCGTCCGTACATGTGTGTACATACATGTGTCTGTGTGTGTGCACACGTGTCTGTGCATCTGCGTGTGTCCACATGTCTGTGCCTGCACAGCAAGGTCGTGTGGGTATGTAGATGTGCATATACATATGTATGTATGTATATATATATATATATATGTATGTGTGCACACACACTGGTGTCTTCACATGTGCACTCGTGTCTGTGCTGATACTCTGTGTGTGTGTGTGTGTGTGTATATGCACTATCAACACAAACATAATTTTATTATTGCAAGTTTTCAATGTATTGTTTATGTATTTTTATTTAATAATATTTTAATATAACAAAACAGGTTATATTATTTTTAATCTATATATTTTTATTATTTCATATGTGGTTTTATATTATTTATTTATATTTAAGTGGTATTTATTATTTACTTATTATTTCAGGTGTGCATGCACACACACAGAGTTACTTTCTCTCTGTGTCTGTGCCTGTATATAGATGTCTGTATGTGCATGGGTGTGTATGTGCAGGTAGTTTCTGCATGTGATTAGCTGTAAACATGTTTGGGTGCACACGCATGTTTGCACACACAAATGTTACTCCTGTAAAGGTGGGGGTATGTTATATGTGTGTGCTGGTTCTGTGAGTGTACATATGTATATGTGTGTGTATGTATATGTATGTATACACATATGTATGTATATGTATGTGTATGTGTGTGTATGTATATTTACGTTTATGTGTAGGTATATGTGAATATGTATGTATACGTGTGTGTGTACGTATATATATACACACACAGACATACATACACACAGGTATTGTCTGTGTGTGTATATATGTGTATATATACAGATGGTCATTGTGTATTTATAGCTCAGGGTATACGTGTGTGTGTGTGTGTGTGTGTGTGTGTGTGTGCATACATGCCTGTATCACACATGTGCTACAGCTTTAGGGTTGGGGGTATGTACAGGTGAGTGCTGGCCCTCTGTGTGTGTGTGTGTGTGTGTGTATTCTGTAATGTGTTGTATATAGATCCATATATGTGTATATATAGGTAGTTGCTGTGTATGTATAGTTGTGTATATATGTAGATTGTGTGTGTGTGTGTTTGTACATGTGTCTTGCACACGTGCCACTGTCTTAGGGGTGGAGGGGAATATACATCTGTTCTAGCCCTCTGTGTGTGTATTTATATATTTATATATTTATATATATTTATATACAAATATTCCCTGTGTGTCAATATATGTATAGGTAGTCACAGTGTATGTATGGGGGGGAGTGTTGATATTGTGTGTGTACATGCATGTATCACATATGTGCGCTATTTTTTTAGGGGCGGGGATATATAGAGAGATGCATAGCTACACAGATATGTAGACATGGAAATATATAGATAGATGCAGATATTGAAATATATAGATATACAGATATAGAGAGATAAATAGATATACAGATATACAGAAATACAGATATATATAGATATACACAGACTCATGTGCCCACGCTCTGGGTGCTGGTGCACATGTGGGTGCAGGCTCGCATTTTAGGGATGCTGTGCTGGAGCTCTTTGTGTCGAACCCCCCCATGTTTGGGGGTGGTGCCAGCTCACCCCGAGCCCCCTGGGTGTGGGGGGGAGTTACCACTGTGCCCCCTGACCTGCTGCCTCCCGCAGGGCTGGCTGGGTGCCCTGGTGCTGCTGGGCGTGCTGGTGCTGTGCCAGGGGCTGCAGCGCCCCGGGGGTCCCCCACACCCCCACTCCGTGCTGTGCTACAGCGGCGCCGAGCTGGGGGACGAGGCCCCCGCGCAGCTCCTGGGGCGCAGCCTGCGCTGGGACCGCTACGTGCCCGTACAGCTGGTGCCACAGCTGGAGCAGCTGGAGAGCACCAGGCACCGGCGGCACCGGCGGCACCACCCGCACACCTGCCCCACGCTGCAGTCCCGTGCCAGCCTCCGCAGTGAACCCAACGAGCGCTCCATCTCCCCGTGGCGCTACCGGTGAGTCTGTGATGCCCCACTGGGATCCCAACCCCTATGTCCGTCCTTCCCGGTGCACCCCCGTTGGCTGATCCCAGCCGGGGTGACCCAGGGGGCACAGGGAAGGGTCTCACTGAGCGTGTCCCCACCACAGCATCGACGAGGACGAGAACCGGTACCCGCGCAAGTTGGCCTTCGCCGAGTGCCTGTGCAGCGGCTGCGTGGATGTCAAGACGGGCCGGGAGACAACGTCACTCAACTCGGTGACCATCCATCAGACCATGATGGTGCTGCGGCGCAAGCCCTGCCCGCGCCCCGCCGGGCTGGGCCTCGTCACCTTCGAGGTGGATTATATCAAGGTGCCCGTGGGCTGCACCTGCGTCCTGCCCCGCACCAGGCGCTGAGCCTCCCCTGCTCCCGTGGAGCCCCTGTAGCGTGACTGTGTCACCGCATCCCCCTCCGCCCGTGCTTGTTTTAGAGCACCCACCCACAGCCAGGGCGTTCTCCCGGCCCCTCACCTCATTATTTATGAGTTATTTATAAGCCTTGCAGCTGGGGGGCTTTTTTTACCCCGTATTTATTGCTGACCCCCCTGGCTGCGGCTCTGACTCCTGGTCCAGCATTGGCCCACAGTGCTTGAGACCCCCCTGCCAGACCCTGCGAGCGCTGCCCAGGCACTTGCTGGTTATTTATTCTCCAAAAAAGCTATTTATTGTCTCCTCTCCATGTGCTATTTAATGCTGCAAATAAAAGCTGACCTTCCCCAAAATGGTCCTTGCTCTGTTCCCAGTCTGGGCAGTGGGATGTTGGGAACTGGGGGCACATCCATGCATATCCCATGGGGCAGGGCAAGGCAAGGCAAGGCAAGGCTGTGGGACGGGCCTTAGTCCCAGTGTGGTGGGCAAAGCACCAGTGCACCCAGTGCAGCAGGGCTGGGTGAACTGGAAGGTTGATGGAATGGGCAGCAGGGCAGCCACCTCCAGCACCACGACACCCGCACCTTCCCCACAGCTCTGCCGTGGGACATACCCACGTCCCATGGGCCTGGTGCCACCTGTCAGGGCCACCCCATCTGTCCTGGCAGCACCTGGGCGAGCTGTGGAGTGGCTGTGCCCCTCCAAAAAAATTGTTTGTGTGAGGAGGGGGTCTGGAGCAGCTGCTGATGCCCAACAGAGTCCAGGTTTGGCACCCACATCACACCCAGGCACCTTCCAGCATCCACAAGTAGAACTTGGGGAAGGGAAATGCCCCCACAATCCCTGCTGGGGCATCATTCCAGGTTTTGGGGTCTCCTCTGGGACTGTCTGTGCAGCTCTAGTGCAGGGCCCCTCCAGTTTCAGCCCACTGTTGGGTCCATAAGGATTTTGGGAGGGGACCCTGCAGTGGCTGCACTCTGTGCACGCCCACACTGGGTTTGCCCCTAATGGCACTATTTGGCCTCAAAGCGTTCCCCCAACCCAGTCCCAGCCTCCCCAGATCAGGAGACTCTCCCCAGGAGCTGGAGGCTCCTCTCCAGAGTGGAAAGCAGGGGTAGCCAGTGCCTTTCCCACTTTTTATTGCAACAGCAACTGTGGAAGTGACAAAAAACAGGGAGAGCTGGTGATAAGAGCAGAGCTGCCTGACCTCCCCTGGGGCTGGGGGTCCCTGAGAGCTGGTGTTCCACAGGGATTTGGGGATCCCCCAGGGAACTGGGGGCTACTTGGAGAGTTGGGACGCCCTCAGGGAGCTGAGCATGTCCAGAGTTTTGGGGATCCTCAGACGCTGGCAAGACGTTAGGGGCTGCAGATCCCACAGGATGCTGAGCATCCCCAGAAATTTGGAAATCTCCAGAAGCTGGGGAACCCCTGGGAGCTGGAGACCCCACAGGAAGCATCTCATGGCTGGGAGTTTGAAGAGCCCTGGGAGCTGAAGAGACCCCTGAGAAGCTCAGCATTCCCAGGGATTTGGGGATCTCCAGAAGTCGGGGAGCCCCTGACGGCTGGAGATCCCACAGGGAACTAAGCACCCCTGGGGATTTGGGAATCCTTTGGAGAGCTGGGGAGCCCAGGGGGAATTGATGATCCTCAGGGATCTGAGCATCGCCAGGAGCTGGGAATGAGCTGAGCAGCCCCAGGGCCTTGGGGATCCCCTGGAGCCAGGCCCCCCATTTCCCACAGTGAATTGGGGAAGCAGCTGGAAAGCGAGAGCAGGAGCAGCAGAGCAGGGCAGAAGGGTCACCCCATTACTCAGCCTCCACAGGGATGGGGTTCACCTGCCCCCCCACCTCCGCCGGCTGCTTCTTGCGGGCATCGGCAGGGGGCCGGGGCGGGGGGTTGCTGGGGGGTTGCTTCATGGTGCCCCCCACTTGTGGCCGCTCCCGGGGCTTCTGCTCAATGGGTCTCCACTCCTCCCCACGCACCGCGGCCTGCAAAGCCATGGGGGTGTCATGGGGGGTCTCGTCCTCCTCCCAGCCCCCATAAAAGACCCCCACCAAACCCTCCCTGCACTCACCAGAAGGTAGATGCCGCTGGCAATGCCCAGGCAGACGGTGCCCAGGATAGTGGAGAGGAGGAAACCAGCGGGGACGGCCAGGCTGGGGGAGAGATTTGGGGTTCAGGGGGGCGTCGGGGGGCCTGGACCCCATCTCTGAGCCCGTATCCCACTTACGCGGCATGAAGGATGGCTCGGATGTAGTAATTCCTGGTCAGGGGCCCAAACAGCTTCACCACGGCTGTCATGTACTTCTGGCCACTGCAGAGCAACACTGCGAGGTCAGATGGGGTGTCGCCACCCAGGGACGCCCATCTCCACATTGTCCTGCATGGAGCACCCCAAGGAACCCACCCATGGGATCCAGTTCTGCTCCCACCCTACCACTCCCACCCCTGGTGCCATGTCCCTGTGTTTTGGGGGGGTACCAGGACCCCCAGTCCCAAGGGTGATGGAGGGGAACCCACCACTTACCACCTCTCCATGGTGGAGCCCTTTTTCCTCTTGCTCCTGGGATACTCGAGCAGGCAGACCAGGATGCCTGCCGCACTGCCAGAGGGTCAAGGAAAGGGGGGATCACAGTGGGAATAGTCCCAAGGCACAGCTCTCACCCCAAGAAGGGGCTGTTTGGGGCAGGGAAAGCACGGTCTGGGACCAGAGTGGGGAGGAGGAGGAGGAGGAGGATGTGACCGCCTCCGTTTGTGCTTCCCAACCCCATCGGGACAGGGTTTTCCCGCCGCTCAGCCCCGGGAACGCTCTCGGGAAGGATACATGGAGTACACAGCGAAGTACCAGCCCTTGAACTGCCCCGCCACGGCCACGATCCCGCCCGTCACCAGGACTGCGGAGACAGCGCAGGATGGAGGGGTCCGGCCCGTGACACGACCCCCAGGGCAGGATACGGACCCCTGGCCCGGGATACAACCCCTCAAACCCAGGATACAACCGGATACAAATGCCCAACATAATCCCCAAACCTGGGACGTGGGGATCCCCGAGGACCTGACATGTAGGATTCCTTGGATTGAGAGAAGGGAAATGGGGGTCTCCATGGCCCCAGGGGGCTTTGACACGTGGGGTGCCAGGCAGATGCGTGCAGGATCCCCTGGATTCAGGCAACTGGGGAGCTCCAGGCTTGGGGGACTTTGCGGGGAGGTTTTTGGCCCCGTGGCCGAAGGAAGAGAGGAGAGCGGAGGAGAAAGGAGCGAGAGAGGGCAGAGGAGGAAGAGAAAAGGAGGAAGCAGCGTTCCCAGCCCTGCGCATCCCGTGCTGGGACGGGACTTCCCGGCCGTCCGGGCGCCTCCCGCCTGCAACCCCCGGCAGCCCCCAGCGCTTGGTCGGTGGGACCGGGACCCTCCCATCCCGCGGGGCCATGTCTGGGGGCACCCCGGGGCTCAGCACTCCAAGCCAGCCGGGCTATCACTCCCTCCAGCTCCGGGGTCCCCATCCCCCGCCCGGCCCCGTCATTCCCGGCCCCTCTCGGCCCCGCGCACTCACTGAGCCCGGCGGCCAGCGCCTGCTCGTTCGCCCACATGGCCCACTCGATCTGCCCCATGGCCCGGAGGGGATCGGCTCGGCCCGAGCGGCTTCAGCTATTCCCGGCTCCGTTCGGCTGGGCCCGAGCGGGTTTGGCTGCTCCCGGCCCCGTTAGGCTCGGCCCGGGTTAGGCTCGGCTCGGCCGGTCCCGACCAGGAAGGCGGATACAATGTAACCAAGTACCGGTCACGCCCCTTTGGCCTCGGTCACGCCCCTTCCCACACCGGCCACACACCCGCGGGGACCCCCCGCAGCCCCTCGAGGGGACACGGCACCGACCACGGGGGGACAGGGGACGTGGGGGGTGATGAGCATGGCGTGAGGGGACAGGATCTGTGTGGTCCAGGGGGGCAGAATCAGTCCAAGGCACACAGGACATGGTGGGTTGGTGAGGATGGCATGGGAGGCGACAGGATCTGTCTGGTCCAGGACAGGATCAGCCCCACAAGGCACACGGGGGGATCAGGATTAGCCCCAGCAGGAACACCTGCGGGACGTTCTTGGGGATCAGTCCTGCAAGGGACAGGAGCTATGTGGAGGGACAGGATCAGCACCAACAGGATCAACTAGGGGGACAGGGGACAGAAGCTGCCCCACAAGGGACATCTGAGGGACCAAGGACGGGATCAGTCCTGCAAGGGACAGGGAGGTGACAGGGGATGTGCAAGGGACAGGGACCATGTAGGCTGACAGGGGTTGTGCAGGGAGACAGGATCAGTCCCAGCAGGGACAACTGGGGGGTATATGGGACAGGAACAGCCCCACAATGGGCACAGTGGGGACAGGGCTCATGTGGGGTGACAGGGCTGTGCAGGGGGACAGGATCAGCTCCAGGCACAGCCATTAGGAGGAACTATTCCCACTCCTGCCCCCTCTTTTGGCTGGCACTGTACCCCCCAGCACCACACACAGAGCCTGACAGCCAGGAACCCTCTATTTCCTTACAAAAGAGTAAAAACCAGCCCCGAGGTCACATCCTGCCCCAGGGCTGAGCAAAGCAGGTCTGGCTCAGGGTCCTGAGCCCCCTGGGTGGCACTGGCAGAGCATTCCTGGCACGTCCCAGCTGTCCCAGGGGTGTTCCTGGGGGTGTCACCAGGGCTCAGGTGCGGCGCCGGGGCAGCCCATCTGCTCCCAGGAGGTGCTGGCTGGGATCATCCACGAGCTGGGGACCAGGGCCAGGCTGTGGGGCAGGACAAGGGTTAGGGACACCAAGAAGCCCTGCTGTCTGCAGAGGCTGCCACCCAGCTCAGGGCTGGGGGGTAGCTCTGGGCCCCACAGACGCTAAAAGGCCACCCCATGGGTTGTCCCCCGCTGGGGATGGGGTCCTGCACACACACCTGGGAATGGGGACAGGGATGAGGTCCTGTGCACCTCTGGGGACAGGGACGGGGTCCCGCACACAGCCCTGGGGATGGGGTGTGGGCTGGGTTTGGGGTCCTGTGCACCCCTGGGGACAAGGATGGGGCCCCACATTCCCCCCCTGGGGAGGGGGACGGGGCCCTGCACAACTGGGGCAGTGATGGGGACTGGGGAGAGTGATGGGGCCCCACACACCCCTTGGAATGGGGGTGGATGGGGATAGGGTCCTGTGCACCTCTGAGGACAGGAACGGAGTCCACACACCCTCATGGGGATGGGGTTCTGCACACCACCCTGGGGGCAGGGATGGGGTCCCACCACCCCCCTTGGGGCCAGAGATGGAGTCAGAAGCTCACCAGAGGCCCCACGTTCCCCCAGCCCCTCACCTTGGTGTGCAGGATGTACTGGACAGCCCCTGGCACTGGCTCGGTGACCACGGCGGCCACCAGCTCCTGCGGCAGAGCAGCCGAGCCCACGGGCAGCCCCCGGACAAACCTGTGGCACAGCAAGGGCTCAGTCCCTGTTCCCTGCAGCCCCCTGCCATCCCACCTCCCAGTAAGAGACGAGGTTGCCTTACTGGTCCCCGTTGGCGGCAGGGGGGAAGCTGCGTCTCACCACCTCCACGAACTCATCCACGGTGTCGGCCAGCGTGAAGATCACAGCATTGGGACCGGCGTCGAAGGTGTAGGCGACCTGTGGTGGGGTTGGGGGGGTCATGGGGGCCTGGGGAGGGCCCCCAGCATCGTGGCACATGCAGAGCCCCAGCTGGTACCTTGGTGTGCCCGTGGTGGGCGTTGTAGCGATGTGCCAGCGCGATGATGTGGCGCGAGAGATCGTTGAGGTAGAAGATGGGTGGGAAGGTGTCCAGGCAGGTGGCATGGAACTGGTTGCTGTCCCGCATGGCCAGCTGGCCAAAGCCCTCGAAGTCCCGCTCCCGGATGTGCCGCATCATCTGTGCCAGGCGTTCTGGGACCACCACCTCTGCCCGGTGCTGCCATGGCACATGGGACAGTCACCTCAGCTTGGTGATGCCCATGGCAGTTGGGTCATGGTCACCCCAATTCAGTGACGCCCACAACAGGTTAGCTGTGGTCACTCTAATTTGGTGACACCTCTGGCACATGTGTCGTGGTCACCCCAATTTGGTGACACTTGTGGTAGACAGGTCACCATCACCCCAATAGTTACCCCTATTTGGTGACACCCACGGCACTGCAACTCTTTGGGTGTCACTCCATGCCCTCCAGCCCCATTCCAAGGGAAAGGGGACCCTGGCCCTGCCCAAGCAGAATGAGGCCCGTCCCCTCATACCTTCAGCAAGGGGCTGGTCTCCACACTGGTCTGCATCCCCACTGTGCTGGCCACCGGCTTCTTCTGCCCGCTGACCTGGAGGGGGCACAGATAGTGGGACACGACTCCCCCTAATCCCTGGGGTCTGCACCCACTGGGGTTGGGGTCTCCCAAACCCCACCCAGCTGGGGGGTGGCAGGTATGGCCATACCCCCTCCCATTGCTCACCACCAGGACGAGGACCCTGAGCTCCGGCCAGTGTGTCTCGGGGGCCACTTGGTGGGCCAGGCTGTCAGTGCCATCGGGCCGCTCCCCCCGCTGCCACTGCACAAAGCCCCCCCACATGCTGCGGCAGGCGCTGCCCGAGCCCCGCCGGGCCACCTCCGACAGCTCATCCTCCACGCC
>VZRE01000358.1:872355-889672 GCA_013396775.1 Cephalopterus ornatus
GGGGTTGGGGTGGGGGCACAGCTCACTCACCCTTGCTCACCCTGTGCTTCTGCCAGGGGCTCAGCCGGGAGGCGGCAAAGAGGCTCCGCTTCGTCCCCAGCCTTGTCTACGTTGAGGGTAAGGATGAGCCCTGCTGCCTGCTCTGTGTCCAACTGCCCTTTCCCAGACCTGCTCCCAGCCCATTCCTAGCCCTGCTTGGCTTCTCCCATCTCTGCTGCCCATTCCCTTCCCCACTGTTCCCTGACTCACTGCCTCTGTTCTTTGCCCCATTTCTGGCCCCACTGCTTGTTCCCAGCCCCATTCCCAGCCCATTGCCTGTTCCCTGCCTCATTTCCTGCCCCACTGCCTGCTCCCTGCCCCATTTCCAGCCTCACTGCTTGTTCCCTGCCCCACTCCCCGCTCCCTGCCCCACTACCTGCTCCCAGCATAGGATCCCACTGCACCATGCCAGGCCTGGGGTGCTGCCACCCAGCCCAGCAAGGCCGTGGCACCCTGGGTTGTCTTCCTGGCCCCAGGGGTGCGGTGGGTGCCCCCTCCTCACCGTGACAGTGGGCCTGGCACTGCCCACCCGCCTTCCAGAGGGAGCTGTGCGCAGGCAGAGCCCAGAGCAGCGGGAGCAGACCCTGGCCCACATGGAGATGCTGCTGCAGGCCACTGGCTTCCCCTATCACGTGGTCCACCTGGAGGAGGTATTGGGGTGACATGGGAACAGGTGCTGAGGTGAGGGGACACACCTGGACACCCCAACTTCCCTCTGTATCCATCTCTGCCCCACAGGCACTGGAGCTGCCCCCATCCATCTTACAGCCAGGGCCAGAGCGGTCCAGCAAGTCTGGTTCATCCGGCCCCTCCTACAAGGAGGCTGTGGACAGCTTTATCCAGCAGAAGCGACAGGAGGGGCGTGGGGACAGTGCCACCTCTCTGCCTGGCCACAGCACCCAAGACATGCCGGTGGAACCCCCGGGCACCCCCCGTCTGCCCGACACTGCCCAAACCCAGGAGCTGCTCCGGATCTTTGAGGCCGTGGAGACGTCAACAGCGCGGGAGGAGCTGCTGCAGATGCTGCGGTGAGGGGCTGATCCTGCCCAGCTCTAACACCAGCGTGGCGTGGTGGCTCTGAACCAGTGTCACCTTGTCCCCAGGACCCACCTCATCCTGCAGACGGCCCGGAGCAGGGGCTACTCCAAGGTGATGACGGGAGAGAGCTGCACCCGTGTGGCCATCAAGCTCCTCACCAACCTGTCGCTGGGCCGTGGTGCCTTTCTCGCTGTCGACACAGTGAGTTGGGGATGGTCACCTGTGCCCAAGGGGTGACATGATGCCACGGAGGGTGTCCAAGGCTTGCTGGCGGCACAGTCCCCTGGCAGCCACACACCCACAGGGCTTCACAGACAAGCGTCATGGTGACGTTATGGTGGTGCGGCCCATGCGGGACTACACGGCCAAGGAGATTGCCTTCTACAACCACTTCTTCAATGTCCCCACCATCATCGTGCCACCCCTCTTCACCAAGGTAGGGGTGTCCCATGTTAGGGATCCCAAGCTGTGTCCCCATGGTGGGGACAGACCTCCTGCCCCTGCCCTCTCCACTTGCCCCCACAGCGCCGGGAGAAGCCCAGTATCCACCACCTGATCGAGCGCTTCCTCCTGGGGCTGCAGGGGGAGTTCCCCTCCACCATCAGCACCGTTTACCGGTACAGAGACCCCGGTGTGGAGGTACAGTGGGGTGGGAGGAGTGACTGGGGGGTTGGGATGCACTCACCCTGTGTCGGCTGCAGGACAGGGGAGAAGCTGAGCCCAGACCCAGCCAAGGCCAGCAGCGAGTCCCAGCGCTGCCTCCTCTGCCTCTGTGGCCTGGACATTGAGGGAGGTGAGTGGGGTGGGCATGGGGAGCTCAGAGGATTTGGGGAGCAGCTGTGCACCCCACAATTGCCCCCATGCCATCTGGCTCTTGCAGAGGAGGAGTTGGCCCTGGAGCCCACACTGATCTGGGAGGAGCCAGAGCCAGTGGGGAATGGGTGCTGCCAGCAGGGGTGAGCATGTGGGCAGGGGGGATTCCAGCATTCCATACACCCTCTGAGGCCACCCCAGTGGCACCAATGAGTGTCCCTGTCTCCACAGGGCTGAGAGCAAAGCTGCCTATATTCCACTGCTGTGCTACAGTTGCCGCCTCACCTTCAAGGAGCTGGTGAGGCTTTTGAGGTGCAGTGGGGTGGTTCTCTGTGGGGATGGGGATCCCCAGCCTCACCCTCCATCTCTTGCAGGGCCCCCTCACCACACTACCGCCCTACATGCGCGCCGAGGCCCAGCGTAGGATCCACAAGTAAGGGGGGTGGGAGTCCCCTCCCCGCTGGCTCAGCCCCTAGTGCCATGTCCATCTATCCACTGTGTCCATCTCTTGCAGTGCAGAGATGGCGCAGCAGAAACAGGAGAACCAAGAGCCCAGCAAGAGTTGAAGGGGCTGGGGATAGCAGGAGACACAGGCCCCCATCCCTCACTGGCATTACTGGGGCAGGTGCCAGTTCCACCAGAGCTTGGTGGGGACCCCTGGCACACATTTGTGCTCCAGCCAGGAGCATGGAGAGCCCCAGTCCCCTGTTTATTGGGGGCTAGGGGTGCTGATTAATCCCAGGGTAGCACATCCCTGGTCCTCCACCCTCCCTGCCCCAGCTGCCTGTCAGCCAGGGAGGCCTCAAGTTTGTTTTATTCAATATCTGTATAAATAAACCATTTGAATTAATAAAAAGCAAAAACAAACTCGAAGTCAACAAGTGTCTGAAGTCCAACTGGGGTTGCCAGAACCCCTCCCCCCAACTGGAGGGGCCATAACTCAGGACCCCCATCCTGGAGATAGGGGGACTATTGCTTTTGAGTTCAACCTGGTTCTGGAACAGGGTTGAGGACAACAAGGGAGAGATTACAGGCTGGCTCCTGACCTCCCCATCCCCACCTGGCAGCCAGGGGCACCCAGGGGATGGGGGGACCACATGCTTTCCCCCTCCCTGGGAAGGCACAACATGGTCTGTGCAGGTGGAATGGCTTCAAAACAGCGTAAGGAAAACATCCAGAAAAACATCCTCCCTCAAAGCAAGCGGCCAGAACCCCACATCCCACTGCCTCCCGGGGCAGGATGCGGCCCCAGCTTTGGGGGGGCTGGTTAAGGCATTGGCGGTGATGCCCCTGTGAGGGGAGGGAGCTGGAGCCCCTTCCCCTTTTTACTTCTCCCGTGTCCACTTGATCATGGTCTCGGGTGAGCGGTAGAGGAAGATGAGCTTGGCGTAGAGCTCTTCCTCCAGCTCCAGCTCGCCTGTCTCCCGCACCAGGAAAATATCCTGGCACAGCTTCAGGATCCGATCCACGCACGGCAGCTCCTCGAACATGATGGAGTGGGAGATCTCACTGAAGAACCCCCGCACGAACTTCCCAATCACCAGCACGATGGACACATACAGCCCCATGACCCTGCAAGGTGGAGGACACATCCTGTATCCCTGTATCCCACCACCCCTTCCCTTCCACACCCCACCAGGTGGTTGGAGCCTGCCAACACCCTCTGCCCCCTCCACATACCCGTAGCCAGCCAGGAAGCCCAGGCTGGGGGGGCTGACTTTGTCGTTGAAGATGACCATGGGCAGGATGTTGCCATCCTCAGGGGAGGCATCTTTCAGCCGCAGCACCCACCACTCCACAAAGCTGTCACTCCCTCGGCCCCTGCGCTCCCGTTTCAGCTGCACCTCCACATCCATGTAGCTCTCCTCGCCATCTAGGGGGGTGACACCATCAGGGCACAGCACAGTGCCTCCTGTGCTCTCAAGGACAATTTTTTGGAGGGAGAACATGGTGAGACTCATGTCCTCCCCATCTTCAAAGGGGTGGCACCATCAACGACCAGCACAGCTGCTGGTGTGTCCCCAGTGATGACTTTTTATTGGGAGGGGGAAATAGTGGGATTCACGTCCTCCCCATTTGCAGGGGAATTGGCACCATCAGGGCACAGCATGGCCACTAGTGGGCACCCAGTGACGATTTTTTCACTGGGGGACTTGGTGGGACCCATATCCTCCCTGTCTGCAGGGGTGGCACTATCAGGGCACAGCACAACTGCTGGTGGGCACCCAATGATGAATTTTTTTAGGGCAGGGGCACACTGGGACTCATGTCCTCCCTGTCTTCAAGGGAGTGGCACCATCAGGGCACTGCACAGCAGCAGGTGTGTCCCAGTGCTGATTCTTTTGGGGCGGTCATGGTGGAACCTACCTGGCAGGAGCTGCTTGACAGGTTCGGCGTCAACATCATTGGGTGCCCGGACATATTTGGGGAATAAGTTGGCCACTTGCCTGCAAGAAAGTGGGGTGAGGGGAGGGTTTACACCATCCTGCCAAACATAGGGGTCTGGTTCTGCCCCCTCCCCAGGGGACACTCACACAGGGGCATCCCGGGTGCCCTCCAGCAGTTGGGCCAGCTGCAGGCGCTCAGGCGCGCCGGGCGCCAGGTCAGTGGTGTGCTTGTTGAAGGCGGTCTCCACCGTGCCCCCCTTGCCCAGGTCCCTGTGGGCAGGAGAGACTGAGTGTGTGTAGGCGGGGTGCAGGCAGGGCTGGACCCACCTTGGTCGTGCCGGCAGTACCTCTGGAAGGACCAGGTGAAGCGGACAGTGATGTCAGAGGAGCTGTTCAGCAGCTCCTGCTGCATCTGCTCGCGGCTGGGGGGGCTGACGCTCCAGAGCGAGCCCGAGCTGCCCTCGATGCGGGCGGTCACGATGTCCTCATAGCCGTAGAGGGTGATGAACTGCATGGCCAACTGCCACGGGGGGGACACAGCTCAGCGCCACCATGGGGCCTCTGCCAGCCCCCCAGGCACCCAGCAGGATGGAGCAGGCAGGTTTTGGGATGGGGGAAGAATTTACCGGGTCGTGCTCGAAATGCCGGGTGAGGTCTTCGTAGTCATCGGGGGTGAAGGGCTTGATGGATTGCTGCTGGGCACTCATGGTGAACAGCGGCTAGGGGGGACAGGGGGCCATGAGTGTGGCAGGGGACCCCAGTGTCTCATCAGGGGACCGCCAGCATACCCCCCCCTGCATCCTCACCTCATATCCCCCCAGCTGGAGGGTGACGGTGACGTCGATGGGGTGGTTGACAATGCCCACCACGGAGCGCACCAGTGACATGAAAAGCAGGGGGAACCAGATGATGCACACAAGGAAGAGGATGATGAGGCCCCCCATGCCATACTTTACAACCTTCTTCTTCCTCTGCCCCTTGGGCTGGGGGTATTTCTGGGATGGGAGGAAGACAGCAGACGGTGTTGGGAGGGTGCAGGGGGACCCCAAACAACAAGAGGCTTAGAGGTGGGCCCTTCCCGGCATAATGGGGGACTGTACCTTCTCCGTCTCACGGCTGCACTTGATGATGAAGATGTTGGCATAGATATCCTCCACACACATCCAGTTGGAGAGAGACAGCGTGGTATCTGTCCAGACCCAGTCCATCACAGCCCGCAGCTCCACCAGGAAGGGCACGAGGCGAAATCTGGGGGGGGACACAAGGAGGGGGAGTGGTACGGCACCCTTGGGGTGCCTAGGGGTCCATGCAGCCCTGTGCCATACCCCTGGAAGAGGAAGAGGTTGAGGTAGTTGTATTTCTTGGTGAGGAAGTTGCCCAGGATGCGTGTGGGGTAACCGCAGCGGATCTGGTAGGCTGACAGCGCAAAGTAGATGCATTTCACAAAGTACCACAGCTGGGCCACCATGTTGAGGTTGAACATCCTGCAGGAGGGACATGCCACTCCTCAGCCACCTGTCTGGCCAGCCTGGGCCACCATGTGGGCTCGGGGACACAAAGGTGGCACCCACAGACTACACTGTTCCATGGCAGGGCATCCTTAGGGAATGCTCAGTACCTTTCAGTGACGGCCGGCACGATAAAGAACATCCAGACGTGGATGCCAAAGACCAGGATGACCTGGAATATGAGCTTGCCCAGCACGGTTTTGCGGAGGTAGAGTGCGCGGTCGATGATCATGGTGGTGAACTGGAAGAGCAACATGACCAGGAAAGCCTGCGGCACTTGGTTTTCTGACAGTGAGGAGGTGATGTCGGTGGCTGCCGTGTGTTTCTGGAATGCAGGAGAGGTCAGCATATGGTCAGGCCTCACCCCACAGTAAGGGCTTGCCAGTCAGTGCCCTGTGAGACCCCTTGCTCACCCCAAAGGCCCAGAAGCCAAAGACGATGATGATGAAGTCGACCACGTCGACCAGGAACATGAAGGCGTAGACGTCGGTGGCCGCACGGTTCTTGGTGTGCAGAATGTCCCTGAAGAACTTGCGGACTGGCTGGTACATGTTCTGTGCTCTGCAGGGGACAAGGGACACAAGGGGACACAGGGAATGGTTGACAGAGGCTGCACCCCACATCCCCCACCCCAACCAGCACCGCTGGCACTCACGTGGTGAGGAAGAAGCACATGACCCACAACCCAAATGCCTTCAGCTTCCTCTGAGCGTTGCTCTCATCCGCCTCTCCCGTCTCCTCCACAACCCCTGGAAGTGAGGCTAAGCACACAGAACAGTCAGGGTCCAGCAGGGCCACACTGTGGCGGTGCCAGCCTTGCCACCCTTGTGAGAACAGGGAACTAGTGCTCCCTTCCTCTGATGTCTTCCTCCCTTGAGTCGTCTTCTTCCTGCAGCGGAGCTCCATGGCCTCGCTCCCCTCTTCCTGCCCCACAGCATCGCCCTCCGACTCCGATCTCACGTTTGAGCCTGGTGCTCCTGGCTCTTCTGGAGCCTCCATCCCTTCCTCAGACACCACCAGCGGTGGGGGTGCTGCTTCCTCCCGCTTCTCCTCTTCCTCTGACCACTTCGCCTCCATCTTCATCTTGGATAAGGGATCCTCATCACAGTCCCACAACCCATAGGTCTGTGGAGGGACATGGTCAGGGGGATGGGGGTACTGATGCCCCCCAGCCCCACACACCTCATCCCCCACCCGCAGCATCAATTCCCAACAAGCAATGGTGGGAAACCACAGCAGAGACACCAAGCACCCACTGTGTTCTCTCCAGAGCCACCAGGAGCACCTCCAGCTCCCACAGAACGCCCACCCAGGCACTGCCCATGCCCCAGGGCTCACCTGCAGCAGGGAGCGATGGAAAAAGAGGGCCAGGAGCTGGAGGAGGTCATACTTGAGGTAGTGGGTGCTCTTCTCCAAGCCCAGGATGCGTGGTGGGAAGAAGGGCTTGCCCTCGTTGCGCAGCAGTGTGGTGTAGCTGTTCCAGGGGAAGAACCCGAACTGGAAGAGGTATTTCAACACCACCATCACCTGTGGGGATGCTGGGGTCAGAGGGCGGCAGTGGGGGGCCGGGAGGCATCATCCCCTCACGGGTCACCCCCTGCCCACCTCAGTGAAGATGATGGCGGTCATCCAGAAGCGCTTGGTGGGCCGGGGAATGGAGAGCATAGCCCAGAGGAAGATGAGGATGGGCAGAAAGAGGGAGATGATGGAGGCAGACACTATGTTGTTGAGGATGATGATAAAGTAGCAGACCAGTTCAGAGTGGGCGGTCGCACAGCGGTACCCAGCCAGCAGCAGCTTCAGGAACCGGTTGTGGGACTGATAGAAAAGCTTTGACTCCTCCAGCAGTGGGGGGTTTTCCTTCCTGCAGGGTAAAACGAACAGGTTCGGCCATCCCTGCCGCCCCCCAGCCCCAGCCCCACTGTCCCCACGTCCCTGTACCTGATCAGGAGGAGCTCGCTGGCCGTCCTCCTACGGTTCTGGAGCACGGAGGGGCGGTGCCCAGACCTAGCCATATCCTCTTGTAACCCCTCAGACATCACCTGCTCCTGGCTGCCCTCGGGGGGGGTGAGCCCCCCTGCCTGTGGCACTGCCAACTCCTCCCTTTGGGGATGTCTCTGCACCTGCCTGGCAGCAGCGCCGTTTTGGGAGTCTGTAGTCAAAGACCTGCGTGGGCTCAGCTCCTCTGGGGGCCCCTCTGGTGGCCCCTCAGGTGTCTGCTCTGGCGTCTGCTCCGGCAGCTGCTCCGGTGGCTGCTCCAGCATCTGCTCCTGTGGCTGCTCCGGTGCCTGCTCCACATAGATTCTATCCAGGAATCCCTCATCAATCTTCTGTCCCTGCAGTGGGTAGAGGGTCAGTGCCACTGCGAGGCTGCCACCTCTCCATCCTGTGCCCTGGTGTCCCCCCTGGGCTCACAAGGGCCAGATGCTTAGCGATCATATATCTCTCCACATATAGGACGTTGAACATGTCCAGGTATTCCCGGGTGCGGTCCTCCATCCACTGCGTCAGCCCGTCCACCACAGCCTGGCACAGCAGCCACAGGAACCGCAGCATGTTCAGTGCCCGATGCAACACGTTGCTCTGCTCTGCCAGGGCAAAAAGAGGGGTGGGGGGTCACTCGGTGTCCACTCTGACCATCCCAGCATGCCCCTGCTCTGCAGTCCTGCTGCCCACCTGCAGACAGACTACCAGAACCTGCCACAGTCACTTCCTCCTCGTGTTCAGGCTCTTCAGCCTCCAACTCTGTCTCTCTCCCTCCATAGTCCCCTGCAAGGGTCAGACCCCAAGGGAAGGGGTAGCAGTGACTTAGCAGCGGATAGACAACATTTTTGGGGCTCTCCCATTCATAATCCCACCTCCTGTTCCCCCATATCCACCTCAAAGACCAGTGTGGGCATCAAAGAAGTCACACAGCTTGTGCTCAACCCCATGTTAGCCAGCAGAGAGTCCACACACACTGGGAGCCCCACTACCAGGGCAAACAGGGGGCACCAGGCACAGCTGTGTGCCCTCCTGGCTGCTCCAGCCCTATTTTGGGGTGTCAGACCCACCTGCAGCACCCTCAGCACACAATTGATCCCGCTGTGCCTGCTGCCGGAGCACTGTCCTGGTGTTGGTCATCATGGCCTGGTGGATGAGCTGGAGGGGCGACAGGGGCCATCAGCACCCCATGGGCACGGCCAGCACCCCCAACCCTGCCACAGCCCCCCCGCCTTGCCCACCTGGAAAGGGCCCTGCCTCCCTGACTGCAACTCCTCTGACACCTCCTCCTCCTCCTCCTCACTGTCCGACTCGAAGAGGTAGTATTCCCCAGAATGCAGCACTGCCGGGATTGCATGGGGTGTCACGGCGTGGCCATGCCATGGCAGGGGGGTCACAGCACAGCTAGTACCCAGGCTGGCCCTGCAGCCATGTCACAGGGCTCTCTGCCCGGCACCAAGCCGAGGACACCCCTGGTGGGGACCCCAAGTGGGGACATAACCGACTCAACTCCCACATCCCCAAAGTGGGGCCTTTCTGTCACCAGCATTCGGAGGTGACTCCAAACCCAGCCTGGCATCCCCAGTCCAACACCCCGTTAGTAATGGGGAGCAGAGGAGCCATGGTTAGGGGTACACACATGGGGACAGGGGACATGCAGGGTGTCACCTTGCCCAAAGCACTGCCACCACCGCTCCCCACGGGTGTTAGTGGTCCCGGCGGGGGGACCTCACCGAGGTTATGCCCCGTTACGGCCCCGTGCCAGGGCAGTACCTCCAGCGTGGTCTAACCCTGGCCGCCACCACCGCTCCCTCTGCCGGGACGGGTCTGCCAGACCACGGGGCGCTGTGGGATGGCAGATGGAAGGCTGAGAACGGCCACGCTCAGTGCACCCACCCCAGATGTGGGGTGGAAGCCGAGGGACAGAGAGGGGGTCACCACAATGTTCCGTAAGGCTCCAGCAGGACAGGCGTCAGTGATGGGTCACAGTCCCCCTGTGTGCCCAGAGAGGGGTTGGAGACACAGGAGGGACCCCCTGGCTCTCACCTGTCCCAGCCTCTTCCTGCTCCTCGCTGGTGCTGCGGGGCAGCTGCTCCTGATGGTACTTCTCCTGCTTGGCTCGGATCCGCTCCATCCTGGAGGTAGAGGATGCTGTGGAGCCTGCTGCCCAAACTCCTGAGAGGCAACCCCACATACACAGGTGTATCCAAAAGTGCTGGTGGCTGCAGGGGGCGGGTCCCATTGCCCCCCCAAACCCACTCACTGCCGCTTCAGCTGGGCCAGTGACTTCTGCTCGGCTCTTTGGTGAGCGTGCAGGCTCTTTGTGATGCTGGCCTGGAACAGTACAACACCCCTGTAGGGACAGGGATGGTGGGAGGGTCAAGGGGGCACCTTGGCACCTCTGCAGGGACCCTCCAGGACTCCAACCCCACCTGGAAGGCTGCAGGGTAGAGGCCCTGAGGTCCCACAGGATGTGCACGTAGTAGGTGCTAAGGAAAATACGCCGCTGGACCAGGAGAAAGAAGAAGCAGATGCTATCCAAGATGATTCCGGCCTCCTCCACGGGCAGTGAGCAGTCATGGTCCTTGCCCATCTCCTTGGCTGGCAGGCAGAGGTGTTGACAGGTCAGGCAGCAGCCCAAACCCACACCCCCAAGGCCAGTAGACCCCCCCAGACCAGCAGCTCACGGTTGTAGTAGCCCGTGACGGTGCAGACAAGGCTGAAGAGCTGGATCACCCAGCAGAAGTTGTTCTGCATCTGCTGCACGAAGACGCAGGAGAGGAGCTGCGAGGAGAGAGGGCCCACACAGGGTTTGTCACCACCTGTCCCCTCCCCAGGGGACGCCCCAGGTGATCCCAAGGAGCCTTTGGCAGGGACAATGACTCACCGACAGCATGTTCTTGGAGATGATGACAGTGATGTTGTAGAGAATGAGGCAGTCCCAGACCACCAGGCGGGGGCGGGTCGGCTTGCACAGCATGGCCGTGCCAAAGAGGAGAAGGTAGAAGCAGGCCAGCAGGTAGCCGAGGCCAAAGAGGCTGATGCGGTTGGACCCGGTGATGAAGATCACCACCAGCACGAACCAGAAGAGGTGGCGAAAGATCACCACCTTCACCATGTCCAGGTAGCACCTGTGGGATGTGACACTCAGAGCAGGGGCTCTGTCCCCTCCATGCTTCAGCCATGGGGTGGTCCTGTCCCAGCACTGAGGTGAGAGCTTCCCTGCCCCAAGGGGGTCCCAATCTCATCCTAGGAGATCCCAGCCCAGCAGCTATCGCCTGAGGGTCCCATCCATACTCTAAGGGATCCCACTTCAGGGTGGGGGTCTCATCCTGGCAGTGGTCTCATTCTGTCCATACCCCAAAGGGTCTCATCCCAGGATAGCGTCCCATCCCGAAAGAGTTCCATCTTGTCCATACCCCAAAGGGTCCCATCCCAGGAGAGGTCCTATCCTATCTATAGCCCAAGGGCTCTCATCCCAGGGTGGGTTCTCATTCCCAGCCCACAAGGAATCCCATCCCGAGGTGTCCCAGCCCAGGCTGGGGTGCTGTGCCACAGGCACCCACCGGCAGTGAAGGAAGTTCTCTTGCTCGTTGTAAGGGTCCTTCTCGCGGTCAAACCGCTCCTCATTGTTGCCTGCTGCCTCCTGCCACTTCGGGGAGCGCTCGGCCTCGAACACACGCCATTGCTGCGCCGCGCACAGCAGCAGCAAGAAGTCGTCTGCAGGCACACGGCTCAGCCCAGTGGGCTCCCCAGAATGCTGGCACCCACCAAGCCCCTCCCCAAGGAATGAGGCACCCCAGACCACTCCTCCCCAGGATTTGGAGTTCATTATCTCCTCCATGCAAATGTGGTTTTCCCCAGGCTCTGCCCTCTCTGGGGTGTGACTTTAATCAAACTCCTCACATACGGTGTGGAGCTCTCCAGGCTCCTCCTTCTCCCCAAAAGAGTGTGTGGTTCCAACACACTCCTCCCCAAAAGGGGCAGGAATCTCCCATAGCTCCTCCCAAATGGGGCTGGGTACTGTTTAAGCCCCACCTCCAACAGGGGCAGACTCTTCAAGCTCCTCCCACCCTTACTGCCTGTTCTTCCCCCTCCTGGAAGCAGGATGGGACCCCCACAGTGGCTGGGGGTGCTCCAGGGGCACTGGGGTGCAAAGGGATGGGGTAGGGGGACAGGGCACCCTGCAGGCAGAGGATTCCCAAAGGCTGGGGGGATACTCACTGATGAGATTGGTGGATTTGGGGGGCACGAAGAAGTCAGGCAGATAGAGCCACTTGATGAGCGCCGAGTTCATGGGGACCCTCCATCGCCACGGATAGTCTGAGCAGAAACACTCAGCGCCAGCCCCCTCCTCCAACCCCTTCACAGGCTCCCCACACATAGACCACACCTCCCTGAGCCCCTGAAAGGCCCCCTGTGCCCCTTACCCACACAGAGGGCGGGTGGCATGCCCACACACAGAAGGTATTGGTACAGGAAGAAGATGACGAGGAAGAGGCAGTACTTGGGCCACAGGCGGGCAATGGCTGCCCGGCGCCGCAGCGTCATCATGACCACGAGCCAACAGCCATGCAGGATCACCAGGAAGTTCATCCGCTGCCCAATTACGGTCACCATCATCAGGAAGCAGACCTGGGGTATAGGGGGGTGCAGGGGCTCAGCGCTGGGCTGCTGGGAGCAGTGGGACCCCCCCACGGTGCCCTGCTCCCACCTCCAAGCCAAACTTGTAGTAAAAGTAGTTGACTAAGTGTTTGGCAAATGCGATGAGGTCACGGTTGCGGTCCAACTTGTTATTTGCATCCATGTCCGTGTGCCTCTCCCTGCCCGTGTCCCTGGCCCCTTCTGTGTCTGTGTCTGGCTCCGACTTCGGCTCCATGAAGATGGTCTCAGTGATGGGAGACTCCTCACAGTGCTGCACACGGTGGTACTGCTGGCGCCGGTACACCACCGCTTCGAACACCAGCAGAAGCAGCACCTGGAGGTGGTTCTGGGGGAAGAGAAGATGCTCAGGACCATGGCGTGACACCAGGCACCCTCCCCAACTGGTCCTCATAAAAGGAGATGTTTGAGACTGTGACATGAAGCCAGACATCCCCCTAGGTGGTCCTCCCAGAGGGGACGCTCAGGGCCACAGTGTGCCACCAAGCACCCTCCCACGTGGTCCCCACAATGTCCTCGTGCCCACCTTGACATATCCCAGGTTGGGGAACCCCTTCCGGACTCCAAACCAGTTGGCAGGATCCACGGGGCTGCGGTACAGTGTGGAGTTGCCCATCTCCTCCGGACTCAGGTTGGTAGCATTGAGCAGGGGCTGCAAATGGGAGCACTCCGGGTATCAGACCCCACCTCCAGCCAGGGAAACCCCTCTGTGCTGCCACAAGCACCCCAAGAACCAGCACCCCAGGCACCTCAGTGCAGTTGCTGGAGTACTCGCGGGGCTCAACGATCTCGAGTTGGTAGAGCATCTTGCAGACGATGATGATGCAGGTCCAGATGGTGGAGAGGCACGAGGCCATGTGGCGGAAGCGGCAGTAGGGCATGGCGAGGGTCCACAGCAGCACCAGCAGGAAGTTCATCACTGAGACCTGGGGAAGTAGCCATGTCAGCACCCCGGGGTGCCCAGCCGAGCCCCCCAACCCAACACCCTGAGTGGTACCTCCTCCAGGGCCACCCAGATGGTGTAAAGAGCCACCAGCTTGAGGATGTGAAGCTCCAGCAAACGCCTCACAAAGACCTCCACGCAGGTCAGCGTGTTTGAGAAGGTCTGGCCCAGCACAACCAGGCGCTCCAGAACCAACTTCCACTTGTTGGTTGCTGTGGGGACACAAACCCTCGTGGACACCCCCACAGCCACTCAGGCACAGAGAACACCCATTCCTCTATCCTTCATTGCTGGGAGAACATCCCAATCCATTCCCACAGCCTCCGATACTTGGAACACACTCCAGTGCTGCATCCCCCAGCCAATTCCTGGCTCAGAGGACATCCCAATCTATCCCTGTATCCTTCCAGACTTGGAGGAGACCCCAATAAATCCCTGCACCCCCCAAGTCCCATCCTGGCTTGCAAATTACCCTAATCCAACCCCACACCCTCCCAGCTCCTTCCTAGCTTGGAGGATGCCCCAACCTAGCCCTGCTTCCCTCCTGCCCCACCCTGGTTTGCAGGACATCTCCATACTCTCCCAGCCTCTTCCTAGCTCAGAGGACATCCCAGTCCATCCTCATACCCTCCTAGACTTGAAGGAGATCCCAGTCCATCCCCATACACTCCTGGCTCCTTCCTGACTTGGAGGATGCTCCAATACATTCTCACATTCCTCCTAGCCTCTTCCTGTCTCAGAAGACACCCCCATCTATTCCCATACCCTGCAAGCCTGTTCCTGGCTTGGAGGATTCCTCAATCCACCTCTGTACACTCCCACACTTGGATGTCATACTAAATCTCCCTACCCTCCCAGCTTCTTCCTGGCTTGGAGAACACCCCCTCCCACCCTGTCCCCCACTCCTGCCCTGTACCCAGTGCCTCGTTGGAGATGCTGGTCCCAGCGCCCTCGGAAGCAGCCGCAGCTTGTCCGCTCCCCATCAGCCTGCAGGAAGGAGGGCTCAGAGCAGAGACAGGGGGCTTGGGGTGCAGGGGGTGTCACCCACAACAGGGTCATACCCAGGGATGGAGAAGAGTGACAGACTGGGCTGGCGGGCCTGCTGCAGGTCGGTGATGTACATGAAGGTGTTGTGGAAGTAATGGAGCTGGAGGATGCAGGCCAGGAGGAAGAAGCCCAGGATGAGGATGTTGTAGAAGAGCTCAGAGACACTGAACTGCTCCAAGCCCATGTCCCTCAGCCTGGATGAGAAAGGGAGGGTCAACTCAGGGCCTCATCCACCCCACCCTGCACAGGCATCAAGCCCCCAACGTCAGGGCTCAACCCCAGCCTGCTCCACGCCTCAGTTTCCCCATGTGCAACCTATCCCTTGGCCATGTCCTGGTGCCACCACAGGGCTGGTGCCAGCAGGGACCCCATGGTGAGTCAGGGACACTCACTGGTTATCAGTGAGGCCCGTCAGGTTCCTCCAGTACATGGGGAAGTCCTCAAACTGGAAGGTGTAGCTGGCGATGAGCACCAGCATGGTGTATGCCACCACCAGCCACCAGAAGCCCTTCAGCACCTTGCGCCACAAGCTGTAGTACACCTGCAGGCAAAGGGACATCAGTGGGGCCACCTGAGGCTGGCCAGGGACCCCCAGGGGTCCCCAGTCCCCCTACCTGGAAGAGGATGAGGCAGAGTAGGAAGAGCAGCATGTAGACAATCTTGTAGACAACAAGGCGACCGACGAAGCTCACTACGATGAACATGCCGCCACAGACACAGATCCAGAACTTGGCAAAGAAATTCATCAGCACATTCCCCAGCATCTGCAGCATTTCCCGCGTGTGGCTGACTTCTGCAGGACGTGGATGGGGCTGCAGGAGCCAGGCGGGGGGCACCTGTGTCCCCCCCACACCTGTGGCTGCCCAGCCTGGCATGGTGGCCCTCCATGGGGTGACACCAGGAGGCCTCACCTGCCTCCACGAGGGACATCTTTGGGAACTTTGTGGTCAAGGGCTTCTTTAGCACCTTCTCCTTAATGAACTGCCGCAGCAGTGGCCAGAAGGGGAGGATGAGCAGGAGCTGCGGGGACAGGTAATGAGCAAGGACAGCCAGGTGCTGGCAGGGACAGGGACGGGGGGCAGCACCATGCTTACCTTCGCCCCCAGGACAATGCAGGGATTTTTGTGGTGCACCAGCCCCAGCTGATCAAGACTCATGAAGCCAGCATGGGTGGGCAGCTCAGGGACCAGCTCCATGGACCACACGTACTCCAGGCTGCACAGAGCAATGCCATAGAGGAGAAGGAAGGGCGAGCAGAGTAGGGCAAAGTTCTGGCGGTCCCGCACCATCCAGATGAGGCACGACCACAGCAGCAGCACAAAGGTCAGCCAGCTGTGGTAGGTGATGCTCCACACCTGCAGGCAGGAAGGATACGGGCTCAGCCCAGGAGGTGCCCTCCATGTCCATGTCCCCCCTCCCCATGTCTGTGTCCCCTCCCAGTCCATTACCAGCATGGAGATGAGGGCACAGATGTAGCTCTGTTTCATGATGACAAAGGTCAGGATGCGCAGGGGCAGCCACGCCACTGTACGCCTCCTGCCTGGCATGGGGAGAGGGACCGTGAGGAACCCCTAACTGCAGGCAGGGTTTGGGGAGGGGGAGGTTGTGGGGTCAGGCTTACGTCGTCGGGGGTTCATGATGTGGATGGTGCAGTTCTCGGCGCCAACGCCTGGCCTCCCAGTGACGGAGGACAACATGGGCTGGGGGGCAGAGAGAGCTCAGAGCCCACCCTGGCACCTCCAGAGCACCGCACACCCAGTCCCTGCCAGCTTGGGCATTGCTTGAGGGGCACAGCCCCCCACACCCACCTCGGTGACCTCAGCCATGCCACTGGCATCCTCAGCAACACCACCAGTGTCCTCAGCCATGCCGCTGGTGTCCTCAGCCATGCCATCGGTGTCCTCAGCCATGCCGTCGGTGTCCTCAGCCATGCCATCGGTGTCCCTGGGCCAGTTCTCCAGCTCCATCTGCACCCTCGTCGGCAGCTCTGGCCACGACATGGCTCTCTGCGAGAGGCAGGAGCCAGCTCAGGGCACCCTGCTGCCTTCCCCCTGCCAAAGCACCCCACATGCAGGCACCCCACTGCCCCCCAACTCCCCTCCAGTGCCAGGGCTGGGGCAGGCACAGCAGGACATGGCGGGCATTATCAGCATCACAGGTATGGGGTCCAGCTCACCTTGGAGTACCGCCAGCGCAGCTTCACCAGGGTGGCCACGGTGTAGCAGAGCAGGAGTAGGATGCCAGGGTTGGTGTAGACAGGCCAGGGGTGGCTGGTGTTGAGCTCCAAGGTGTTGGGCTGGGAGCAGTTGTGGTAAAGGATGATGTCCTTGAAGCCGAACACTCTGTGGGGACAGAGAAGGTGGCCTTACCCCCCACCATGAGCCAGGGTCGTGTCCGGGTGCTGGCACAACACATGGCTCAACCGGGACAGCATAGGGACTCACGGCACAGCTCCCTCCCTGTGGACTCACCGTGCCCAGATGGTGGGGGGCGGGAAGATCCCCTGGACAAAGGGTGTCTGGTAGACATAGAGGCAGATGAGGTGACTGGAGCTGTAGACCCCGACAAGGACGCAGAGGATGTTGAAGGCCTGGTGGCTGGTGGGGAGATGACAGGCCCACCACAGGCACAGCCCCAAGAAGAACAGGTAGTAGATACTGGAGGAGGCGGAGGGCAGGGTGATCCCTGGGGAGCAGTGCCCCGTGGACAGTCAGTGCACAGCCCAGCATCCCCCTGGACCAAGCAGCATCCCACTGGGCTAAGCATCCCCCCTTGAAGTGAGCATCCTCCCACTTTGGACCAAGCATCCACTCACCCTGGACCAAGCATCTCCTCCCTCCTGGACAGAGCTTTCCCCCCCTGGATTGTAAATCCCTCCCACTCAGACTGCACATCCT
>VZRE01000358.1:912271-964394 GCA_013396775.1 Cephalopterus ornatus
GCGGGGAGCTCCGGTACCCCGGGGCACGGAGCATCGGCCCCCTCGGTGCGTGGATCTCCGGTATCCCGGGGCCATGGAGCATCAGCCCGCCGGTTTGTGGAGCTCCAGTACACTGGGGCATGGAGCATCAGTCCCCTCAGTGCGTGGAGCTCCGGTGGCCTGGGGTACGGAGCCCCAGCTCCCTGGTGCGTGGAGCTCTGGTACTCTGGGCTATGGAGCCCCGATTCCCCAGTGCACAAGGTTCTGGTACCCTGGAGCATATCGAGCATCAGTCCCCCCAGTACATGGAGGTCTGGTACCCCAGAGCATGGAGCCCCTCCGTGTGTGGAGCTCCAGGATTCTGAGTACAGGTACACAAAGCTGTCACTTTTGGTCATGGAGGGTCAACAGCTCCCTGGTACCCCAGAGGATGGAGCCCCAGTCTCCCCCGTGAAGAGTGCTCAGGTACCTGCAGGGTATGGAGCTGTATTTCCCCAAGGCACGGAGCCCCGGGACCCTGCCTTGTCCCCAGCACACTTTGGAAAGGAGCCCCATGGCCAGGGGTTAAACTTCCAGCCGCCCTCCCCCTGCCCTGCCTTGCAGCGACAAGCTCCACAGGACTTCACTATTTGCTGCTTTTCTGTCCCGCTCACCTTGTGTGACCTCTTGGATTCGCATTCTGTGTTTGTTAAAACCGTTTGTTGGGATGACACCCACGGGGGTGATAACACAGCCCTGGGTCCTGGAGCAACAGCTCCTGGTGTCACTGACTCCTGGGGCAGGTCAGGGAGATCTCACAGTTCCTATCCCCCATCTCCTGATGGTGGATGTTGTTTGGCCATGCAAAATCTACTGAATGAGGACAGATCTCCTCTTACATTAGCAAATAAGCCTTGGATCTGGTCCAAATCCATCTGGACACAGCTCACTGCAGAAAGTAGAAGCAGTTTGAGCCTGCAACAGCCCTGGCCAAGCTCAGTGTTTGCTGCCAAGAGCTGTGATGGGGAAACCTTCATCCCATACTCCCCAGACACCCCCTGCCATGGGCAAGGACACCTTCCACTATCCCAGGTTTCTCCAAGCCCTGTCCAACCTGGCCTTGAACACTTCCAGGGATGGGGCAGCCACAACTTCTTTAGGCAACCTGTGCCAGAGCCTCACCACCCTCACAGGGAATACACACCTTCTTAATATCCCATCTAACCCTGCCCTCTGGCAGTGGGAAGTCATTCCCTTTTGTCCTGTCACTCCAGGCCCTTGTCTCCAGCTCTCTTAGAGCCCCTTTAGGCACTGGAAGGGCCTCTAAGTTCTCCCTGGACCCTTCTCTTCCCCAGGATGAACAATCCCAACTCCTGTTAAGTTCTCTGCTGCCAGAGACAGTCCGTGCTTCCTTTGCAACCATTCCCTCACAGACTAAGATTTTCCCTGAACTCAGATTATCTCTTTGGCACCAGAAAAATCCTCTCAGGCAGCTGTTCCAGTGAAGCAAACACGGAGGAAGCACAAAGCTTTCCAATGGAACAGGGGCTCTGCAACACCCTCATTCCCTGGGATGAGCTGGATGGGTTTCTCTTGTGACCTTACCAACTGCAACACAGGACAAGGAGCTATTCCAGCACCTCTTCTTCTTCCTGGCAGATGGAAGTGATGATGGAATTTATCTGCCTACTTGTGGAAATAAGCAGGAGCTTGTTTCCCGGGAAAAGGGCTCTTTTGCATCCTGCCAGGCAGCCCTGCTTCTCCCCTTACTAATGGAGGAGCGTAACAGGGGTCTATGTCACCCCTGCCTTGTTTGGATCCCCACTACCAGCAGGAGATTCCACCACATTTTCCTTGAGGCTGAGTGAGGTTCCCAGGCCCCTCATCCCAACCAGTCTATGGGAAATGAGCAGCTTCCACGAGGATGAGCTGCTGAGTGCTCCCACTGCTCCTTTCACATCCCACAGCCGGAGGATCTGTCCTTTCTCTGTCACCATCAGTTCTGCCCAGGAAGGGCATAAAAGTTACACCAAGTCAGAGTTCCAGTGGTTCAGCTGCCAGAAATCATGCCACGTGTTAAAAAACAACATTCCTGAAATTTCTGTCAGAATTTCTCCTCATTTACCCTCCATTCCAGAGGATATGACCCGCACCTACCGGCACAGTCTGGATTGTACATCACAAGGAAATCGGTTTTCCCTGTAATTGTCCAACCTTTCAAACAACAGTGCTGACTCCTACTGCAATTTCCATCTGAAGAAAGAACTTTCCTAGGACCTCTTTCCAAATGTGATGTCAAAGGGCTCTGGAATATTACTCTGGAGATGACTTGACATCCAGCTGTGGCTTGAGAGGTCCAGGGCTGATCTGTGCCTGGCAGAGGAAACACCACCTGGGATCTGGACAGGCCGCCCCCCGCCCCGGATCCTGTAACTGGGAAACACTGATTTGCCTCTTTTTTGGACACAGAGGCAACCAGGGACTTAAAAGTGTTTTGAGATCCTGATAGGAGAGATGTTATTAGCCAGTGAACACAGAAGCTGGGAATATAAAAGCTTTGGGAACTAGCTCTACTCTGCTTAACCAGACAATTAGAAGAGCTGTGCTGAGTCTGGAAGTTTCTGTTCCATTCAGGATTTTAAAGCTTCAGTGTGAAGTGGAACAAAATGCCCCAAATTTCAACATACTCCTCCACCAGGGGAAACAAGAACTGAAATTTCCTTGCAAATCCGCTGGAATGTTTCGCTTCAGTTTCAGCTGAGGAAATGCACTTTAAACCCATTTTTTAAAAAAAATCCACAAATTTGAAATATCTTATTTCAACAGCAGAAGAATGCAGCTCCCCAGCCAGATCCCTGGGATCAGGATAGAAGAGTTGGAGCTAGTTTCGTGCCCACTAAAAGAGGGGAAAGTATGATCCAGCTCTGCCTCCCACGGAGCCCATGCCAGCACCTCCTGCCCGCTGCAGCAGGATCAGGCCCTTGGAGAAGGCACAGAACTCCTCTCTCTCCTCTGGCCAGCCTGAATTTTGTGTCTGCTCCAGAACTAATGGATTTGGCACACATTCCTTGCTGCCGGCTTTTATCTGCTCTCCCTTTCAGATGGGAATTGTGCTACCAAGCTCCTATCACCCAGAAGGGTGTTAAGTGACTCCAAGAGGGACAAAGGCTCCAAATGCTGCCAGATTGCCTCTCTCCAGAAGCTGGAAGGCAGAGTTCTTTTCCCTCCTATAAGATCACAAGCTTTTGGCTACTGATCCAGCTTTATTTGGGATTTATATAATCACAACTAGACTTCGAGCAACAACAAAACTTTGAATGGTGGAAGGGGATATAAAGAAAACAGGCAAATGGAGTCTGGGTTTTTAAAATAGCTATTTTCCAAAGGAAAAAAGAACCTAAAATGGGATTTCAGTCCTTCCCTTACAGCTGTTCTTAAAACCTGACAGTTTAATTCAAGGGGCAGCACAGTGTTGCCTTCTGATAACATATAAAAACATTCAATACTATCAGAAAACAAAAGGAAAAGTCCATTTCCAAGTATTATAACTGTAAAGAGAGACGGAAAACAAGCCATTTTAACTGCAAAACAGTTATTTGGAGGCTGAACAAGCAAAGTAACTCTTAAGACAGTAAAAGTGTGTTTAGTTTGTAAAGTTTCCCGGTGCTGAGGACAAGAGCAGGATCCCTGGGGAGGGATCTCATCTGGCTGTGCTCAGGAGGCTGCTGGAAACTCTGCAGACAAAAAACCCCCTCCCAGCACCCCCAAACTTGTCTCCCCCCAAAACTCCATTTAATTCTCACCTTCCAAAGGTCTTTGTTGAGCTGCTGGAATGATTTCATGTGGTTATTTCAAATAAAATTGGAAAGAGTGTTCTCCAACCTTCAGGAGATCCTCATCTCATCCTCTTTATGCGAAACCAGGAATTTCTGGGAGCTGTCCATGATGTTCGGGAAAGGCTCAGTGTGACAGGTATGAGAACTGCCAGCTTGCATTACTGTCCCAAGTCCAAAACCCTCCTTCCCAGATATACTAGTTCTAGTTCTTTTATTCAAATCCCACTGTCACCCTCAGCACTCACCCAAAAACTCAGTCCCCAGGTTTTATTAACAAATCCATGAGTCTTGCTCGCTCTCCTTGTTCCAACCTTCCCCATTTTCCCTTTAATTCCATATTCCCGAGCTTCCCATTTGACACATTATCCTTCATCGCTGCACTCAATAGTTTGCAGGGCATTAACCTTGGCTCCAAGTGTTCGGAATTGATCCGCTGCTTTCCAGTTCCAGCGCTCAGCTCCCCAAATTGTCGGTCCCCAGAGACTAATTTGCCACCGAAATAATCCATTTGTCACTGCAGGCTTTGAAATCAAGGCTCCACTTTTGCAGGCAGAGGCTGTAAATGCAGCCAGAGTTTTTCCACGATTATTAGTTCCATCCATTTCGGAAGCTTCTCCGCATGGAGGGTCGGATGATAACACAGCCTCAGGGGCAGAGCAGGGAGGCTCGAGAGGCTCAGCTAATTGGAAATTAAAGGCAAGAAAGAAATTCCTTGGACTCTTAGCCCAAGTAGATATTCAGCTTTTAGCATTTAGCATAATAAAGAAAGGAAAAATCACAGCATTAAACATCATCAGTCCTTTAGCATTTATGTCTTGTAGCTTGAGCAAAGAAGCCACCAACATACCAGTTTGGCTGCTGCAGGTCCCTGAGTGGGCTGTGAACTCCACCAGACCCACTCCTCGCCCAGTATGGGCAGTTCCCAAACTGGGCAGCTTCAGACCGGAGGCTCAAGATCATATTAAGGGCAGATGTGGCCACTTTGAGCTCCAAGGTGCATTCTGGGGGCTGCAGGCACCATCCTCATCCCTGGTTCTGGTCCCCCTCCAGCCTCTGAACTGCTCCTGGGCAGATCTGTGGGCTGGGAAATTGATCCAAGGTAAAAATAATACTGGGAAAACAAACCAAGTTATTTTTAACCCAAGTCAGTCCCGTGACCTGTGACACTGTCCCCCAGCGAAGTGTTATTCCCCTGGTTTACAGGTGAAATCACAGAATGCATTTCTGATAAATTAGTTTATTTTCCTTTATTACTACTTCATCTCACAACTTTTAAATCTGTACATCTTTGGGAGAGAAACTGATTTAAAATTCTTCCTGATATCCAGCTGTAACACTACTATTCTTATTTAAATTTAAAGCAGAAGCTTTGTCACATTAAGTTTTGATTATTTATTATCTGTTTCATGTCCATTTACTGTAAACACACACTAAGTGAATTCACTTACTTGCTTTCTAGTGCAAAGTTTTCCTCCTGTATCTGGGTCCTGATAGATTGTTTCAGTGAGTAATGAGGACTTGAAGTGCTGGGGGAGAGGATAAACACTGTGGCTGCTTAGAGCAGGGTGGCTTGTCGGAGCAAGTTCCAGGGGAAAGACCTTCAAAACTGAGAGCTGTGAAAGAGAAACGGAGGAAGCAGCAGGGAGGGGACAGGGGCAGGAGGCACCCAGAACACTCACAGTGTGTGTTCTCAAGTGCTAAGGAAGGAGGAACATGTCTAGGCAAGTGCTCAGCTCTGATCCCATGATGTGAACTCTTCAATAAGCAGCACAAAACTCCACAAAATGTTGTTACCTCACAACTATTTGAGGGCTGATGAGGATTTTCAGGGAGTTGCAGTGATGGACTCCCTCCTCTGGTGGGATCTTTATAGTGAACTGCAGCACTCTGGCAATTCTGGGTGACTGAATCATGGAATCACAGCATTGTTAAGGTTGGAAAAGACCTTTAAGATCATCAAGTCCAATCATCAGCCCGGCACCATCACCATGTTCACCACCACGGTGTCCTCAAGTGCCACATCCATGTGTTTTTTGAACACCAGGGATGGTGACTCCACCATGGCCCTGGGCAGCCTGTTCCAATGCTTTCCCAGCCTTTCCATAAAAAAATTTCCTTACTATCCAACCTGAACCTGCCCTGACACAGCTTAAGGCCATTTCCTCTCATCCTGTGCCTTGTTCCCTGTCATCCCTGGGAGCAGAGCCTGACACCCACCTGGCTCCACCCTCCTGTCAAGGAGTTGCAGAGAGCCAGAAGGTCCCCGCTGAGCCTCCTCTGCTCCAGGCTCAGCCCCCCCCCAGCTCCCTCAGCTGCTCCTGGCGCTCCAGCCCCTTACCCAGCTCTGTTCCCATCTCTGGACTCGAAGAAGCACTAAAGCAGAGGTGGAGCAGACCCAGCAAATGGGAGTTACTGGATTTATCTGATTTCCTGTGCTGACTGGTCCTCCCACTCCCTCTCACTGTGCCACTGAGGAACTAGCTGGTCAGAATATCCCAAGCCTTGAGCTATCCAGGCCATGTCAAAACAAGGAGAAACGTTATGGATGAGCTGGAAATGCCATGATATACTTGAAGGACAATTAGGAACATCATAAGGCAGATAAGAAATGTGGACTATAAACAAATGACACTTGCAGATACACAGGCATCCATAGGCTCTGCAGGTGCAGGAAATGCTGGGATTTCTGAGAGGTGGAACAGTAAGAGCTGACTCAAGTGCTGCTCTTATTCCTATCTCATAGGATTATCCAGCTTCAGGAGATGTACACTAGGAATTACTGTGGAGGGGATTACAGGCAGCATAAACCATGGGAACGGAGAGAATGGGAGTGTTTAGATTACAGGGAGGGTAAGAACAGGCATCTGAAAGCCCAGAGCAGGCAGCACAGCAGTTGGCACAGGCAGAGCTCTCAGGCAGCCCCAGCTTTGCCCGGGAAGGAGGTCGAGCTGTTTCCAAGGACAGAGCACCTGGATTTTTTCCCAAGGCAGCACAACATCACACAGAGAGGACGTGTACTGTGGGAAACACTGGAGGTGTCAAGTGGAGCTGCTGGTGGTGCAAACATATAATCCCAGAATGGTTTGTGTGGGAAGGGACCTTAAAGCTCATCCTGTTCCACCCCCTGCCATAAGCAGGGACACCTTTCACTGTCCCAGGTTGCTCCAAGTCCTGTCCAACCTGGCCTTGGATGCTTCCAGGGATGGGGCAGCCACAGCTTCTCTGGGCAACCTGTGCCAGGGCCTCACCAACCTCACAGGGAAGGATTTCTTCCTAATATCTGACCTAAATTTCCCCTCCTTCAATCTGAACCCAAACATGCTCAGGGTTCCTTCTAGCTACTCCCCTGAAGCTCCAGAGTAAATTAGTTTTGCTCAAGACACATTTATTAGCAACAGGGAAGGGTGTGGAAAAGGCTCCAAGGCAGACGAGGAATCTGCACCACGGAACTGTGCGAAGGCCTCCGCGCTCACCATGAACTCTGTTTAAAGAAGAGCTACACCCAGGCTGTGGAAAGTTTGCACAAGGAGAATTCCTGGGAGAGCTTGCATTGGAAACAGGGTCAAGAGTTAACATCTGTTGTAAACGGGTATTTCTGAGCCGGCACTTGGCTGGGCCTGGATCATGAGATGAGAAGCATGACTTAAATCACATTTAGACACGGATTTTTGGAAATTAAGAAAAACCCTGAAATGAACACCCGACCCCCAGTTCCCTATCAATGTCCTGCATGCCAACAATCAGACAATAGAATCATGGAATGGTTTGGGTTGGAAGGGACTTTAAAGATCATCCAGTCTCACCCCCTGCCATAGGCAGAGACACCTTCCACTATCCCAGGTTGCTCCAAGCCCCGTCCAACCTGGCCTTGAACACTTCCAGGGATAGGGTAGTCACAGCTTCTCTGGGAAACCTTTGCCAGGGCCTCACCACCTCCTAGGGAAGAATTTCTTCCCAATATCTCATCTAACCCTGCCCCCTGGCAGTGGGAAGCCATTCCCTCTTGTCCTGTCACTCCATTCCTTGTCCAAATTCCTCTTTTGGAGCCCCTTTAGGCACTGAAATGCTGCTGTAACCCTAATCCAATACTTACCTGAACACTATCCTCAAATTTCCTTGTACCATAACCTAGGGAATGTTTGCAGCTACAGATGGAAGTAAGTCAGGGCATTCTCCCCAAATCCAACCCTTTAGTTGGGAACGGGAGGGAGCCCTTGTTTGCTCCCAGCAGCTGCACCCAGAACTCCCACATTTGGGAAGAAAGGAAAAACAAGTTGATGTCCAGAGTTCACAATGGAAATCAAATGTTAAAACAACAAGTTACAGGCACACAAAACACGGGCACTTTGGGCAGGGCTTTCTGGCAGCTCTGAGTTTCCTGCCCCATCCCCATGACTGCTGTTGGGGCATTCCAGTGAGCAAAGATTTGGGAGAGCAGGTTGGGTGGAAGGAGCCAGAGGAATCCATGACATTTTGGAGGTGATGGCAGAGTTGTCGTTGTCCAGAGAGCTTTTACAGCTGAAACAGACTTTGCTGAGGTTACCATTTAGGGAAACAACCAGAAGAAGAGAGGAGTGGAGGCTGAACCCTGAGCATGAGGAATATAAACACTGGCCCTTTTGGAAGAGCAAGTGATGATTTCACACACACATCACACCCTTCCTGTGTAAACAGGAGTGCCAACATGAGCAGGCACGCTGGATGTCCGGCTGCTCCGGGCTCTCTGTGCAGCTCTGAAGGGACGCAGAGATCAGTGAGGCCAAGAGCATTTCTTAGGATCAGACTCAGGCGGTTTCAGGCACTTCCCAAGCTTCTCACAGCCTGGAGGGGACCAATTCTGTTAAAGACAAACAGAAACAGACAGAAAGATGATTCACACCAAGTGCACCCTAAGCTCTAACCCCAACCAGCCCTTTTTGATCCTCACAAAGACACTTCTATGTCCTGTTTGAAAAATTAAACTCCTCTTGCAGCCGATGCTTCTGGGCTCATAAACCCCCACTCGAAACACCAGTCAAACAAAAGCTTTAGGAAAGGCTACAAATCCTTCTGCAGCACATGATTCCCTCTTCTGACATCTCTCCTGGCCTCTCCCAGTCCAGTTTGCTGGGACTCTGTGACCCTCCTCTCTCCTGTAGTAGCACAGAGCAACCAGACAGCGAGGTTTTGGTGACACCCCCAATTTTCCTGGGGTCCAGAAGAGTTCCCATTTTTAGCACTGTGATATCCAGGCACTTTGTTGAGGAAGCAAAAAGCAGCAGAAGGCCACGGGTGTGAGAGAGATAAGCATCCTGGTATTTTAATGGGCATTTTGATGGATGAATACATGAGCAGATGGAGCAGGAGGCATTCCTGGGACACCTCTTCCACACAAAACTATTTGTCTCCCTTGTTTCCATGTTTCTTGAACTATCTGCCTGTGTACAACAGAGAAAGGACACCAGCAAGGATACCCACTGCAAACCTCAGCTTCCTAAGGGATCAACAGAGAAAGGAATTTGGATAAATGAACATTTTTATTTCACTGGCATTTTGCCATTTAAAATTTAGGATCATGGTCATGTGAATGGCAGGTTGTAATTCCCTTCAGAAATCTTTTGTGATCATTCCCTGTCCCTCCCTCTCTCAGGTCTGTACATATCAAAGGCCAGTTCAGCTCTGACCTATTGCCTTTCATTTTGTTTATTTTTATCCTTCAAATATTTACGTTTTCTTGGATGTAAATTCCTACGGAGGAAAGGAAAAGCTTAACCCCTGAAAAAAAATGCTGGAGTAGGATTTTATTCCATGGAACTGACAACAGATGGCAGTGAGACACCAGCTATCCCTGCAGAGGAGCTGACAGAGGGAGCTCTGGTGGAGGCACCTCTGCACGAAGGGCTCTAGAGGCTTTAAGAACAATTAATGCTGGTTTCTAAATCTGTTTCTCCATTTTAAAACGCACAACCACGGCTGGAAATTTCAGGCCACTCTGCAGAAGGAACTGAGAGCCAAAAGAACAAATGAAATGTTTGTTCTTTCGAAAAAAAATCAAACGATAAGTGGTGTGTGCTTCAGTCTCACAGTCCAAGGAGCTGTGCTGGGAGCCCTGGGGACACCATCCATGCTGCAAGTCAGGCCAGCATGGCTCCACTGCATGGAACAGCTTCTCTTGCACTTCCACAGGAGGGAAAAACAGCAGACCTGGCTCTGTGGGAGCTTCATGGACACTGCTGGTTGGACACACCAAAGATGGGCCAGCAAACACCTCCTGGTTCCACAATGATGGAGCTCCCAAATGCCATGGAATCATGGAATGGTTTGGGTTGGAAGGGACCTTAAAGCTCATCTGGTTCCACCCCCTGCCATGGGCAGGGACACCTTCCACTAGACCAGGTTGCTCCACGCCCTGTCCAACCTGACCTTGGACACTTGCAGGGATGGGGCAGCCACAGCTTCTCTGGGCAACCTGTGCCAGGGCCTCACCACCCTCACAGGGCAGGCAGTGGGCAGTGGGAACCCCCTCCTTGTCCTGTCACTCCATGGCCTTGAATACTTCCTTGAACACTTGCCCACACTTTGCTTATGTGTAAGTAAAGACAATTCTCCTCTGTCCCAGAAAGGATATTAAACACCCATATCAAATAAAGGGGTGACAGGATTTAGGAGATAGTAAATTAGATTGTGTTAGTCAACGATATTTATGTCCCAGTATCCCCCAAAGACAGACTTTGGGTCCAATCTACCAACCACTCCAACAAATTTGGTTTTCTTCATTTCTAGTCTCAAAAGGCAACAATTTGGTGCCTGATATTTTAGTTTAGTGACCATGCAATCAGCCTGTAAGGAGTGTACATAGATTACGAAACTCATAATGCTTCCTGCTGGAATTTGAACATTTCTTCTGGGATTGGGATCCTCCCCAGCCCACTTTCTGCTTCAGATGGTCTAAAATTTGGGAACCAGTTTTGGAGGCAGCACAGAAGAAACGCCTTTGCCAGGCCCTGGGGATAATTCCTGAATCTAAAAGGTCCCAGAGGAGCACAGAACAGTGTTTATTAGGGAAAAACTTGAATAAGAAAAGAAAACAGCACAGAAACAATGGGCCTTCAAATCTTTTTCCTATTTAACAGCCAAAAATAAAAAGATGAGACAAGGCTAAGAAAGATCTTTGCCTTGTTACTGAGGGGACACAAATCCACATTTTGTTCTTTCCTGGTGACAGACCCGAAGCAGCAGGTTCTGACTGTTGCAGAAGATTATTTCAGCATCAGAAAGATGTTGCTGTTACTATTTCATGTCAGCCCACAGACACATTCCCTCAGACTACACAGCCTCTCATCATCTGACAACTTTACCTCCTCCACACTATCCAGTTGCTTTCCCAGGTTCTCAACAAACCAAGCTGTGTTTGACAGGGAAGACAAACCGTAACTTTTCAACATGAGACTTGAAACAGAAAAGAGAATTGAAAATGTTTTGTCATGTCTCAAGCCATAAAGACCTTGGAAAATTCAGGCATGGGTGGAATTGGAGGAGACTGAACAAGACCAAAGATCCATCACTGAAAGAGAGGCACTGTCCCAGTGCCACCACTCAGACACAGAGGACTCAAAACAAAAGGGGCAGGGTTAGATGAGATTTTGGAATGAAATTCTTCCCTGGGAGGGTGGGGAGGCCCTGGCACAGGTTGCCCAGAGAAGCTGTGACTGCTCCATCCCTGGAAGTGTCCAAGGCCAGGTTGGAGCCACCTGGTCTAGTGGAAGGTGTCCCTGCCCATGGAAGGTGCGTGGAACTAGATGAGCTTTAAGGTTTCTTCCAACCCAAACCACTCCATGCTTCGATGATTGCATGACTTTTAAGATTTGTAGAAGGCAATTAGGAAGGAGAAGAAGGATCTACAGTTGTGGATCTTGCCTGTCTCTAAGGAAGGAAGCCAGAAACAGGTGAGTGAGCATCCCTTCTCCATTCCTTCCCAGAATTAGGTGACGCTGTTTGAAGGCTTTACAAAACATATTTCAAGCTAAGGATTCCCCACTGTATTTCTGCTTTAAGCACTCACCATAATGGCCTTGTCACACACGTTCAGCTGTGGCTCCCCTGGCACCAGGGTGTCTTTGTGCTGCTGGACAATCCCAGTTATCCGTTCCATGGCGAGCTGGTATTCCTCACTGGCAAAGCTGGAACAGAAAACAAATGCAGATCTTACCGGTGGGGCACCATTTCAGTGTCCACA
Source organism: Cephalopterus ornatus (assembly GCA_013396775.1). Taxonomy (NCBI): domain Eukaryota; kingdom Metazoa; phylum Chordata; class Aves; order Passeriformes; family Cotingidae; genus Cephalopterus; species Cephalopterus ornatus. The sequence goes on from VZRE01000358.1 coordinate 924,281, forward strand.
TCACCAAGCTGGGCCAGAAGACTTTTCCTGGGCCATCACCAGGGAGAAGGGTATGCTGTCAACTGCCCATAGGTCTGCAGGGGAGTGAAACACCTGAGCTGGCAGAGTCCAGGTGCTCTGCTTAGGGCCACAAGGACAATAGGTTGCTGGTCCTCCCCAGAAAAGCACCTGGCTCCTGGCAGATCATCTCAGCTTTCAAATCTGCTGGTCCCAGTGGCCCCAAATGTGTTTCCTCCTCAGAACACTGCGAGCGCATGTTGAGTCCTGAGGGGAATGCAAAGGTGGCAGGTACAAAGAAGGGCGTTTCTGGGGTTGTCCTCGAGCTGTCCCTTAAATGATTATCATCAAGGGAGACTTCCCAGACACAGGACCAACATGTGACCAGACAGGTTAGACAAGTTTGCCGAGGTAATCCTTCCAGCATGTCACACCTGAGGTCAACACGCTCTCCAAACATTCAACCCCCACTCTTCCAAGTGCTTTCCTGCAACACCTGCCTCACTTGGAGGTGTTTACTGTAGGGAAACCAAGGGAATGTCAATATTTTGTTTTACAAGAGTGTTCTCAAGCCAAAGGTTTCAAACACAACCCTCAGCCAGTTAAACTCCACAATCACCAAGGAAATGAACTAAAATTATGCAAACAGGAAGATGGAGAAGAAGAATAGAAGGGACTTGTCCAAGACAAAAATACCTCCTCCATTTCACAACATCCCAAGGTTCTGCCCCATCTACATTCTTCCATTACAGCTTTATTATTCCAAGCTGGGACCCATCTGTCACTCCTCAAACATGGTTATAAATTACCAGATTTTTATCCACACGACTACTCCAGTAGGTACTTGTTTAAGTGGTTCAGGGTGTACTTCACTAATACCTCAAGTATTTCTAAAACGGAGCATTCCTAGTCAATGATCTCACTTTGTCCATCACGTTAAGAGTCACTTAAAAAAAACACAGAGAGCAGCAAATTGCTTCTGAAGATAAAAGAAACAATGACCTGACCTCGGGCTCCCTCTGCTCGCAGTCCAAGCTGGCCACCAGCCCCACACTCCAGCTAATTTCCTTCTTTGCAAAACAATCACATTTCGAAGCCCAGCAATGTGCCAACAGTTTCCAGTAAACCCTATAAATATCCCAGCTCGGCAGCCATCCAGAGAGAGGCTGATTGTGGGCATGGGCCTGAGCTCTGCTGATAGAGAACCGGAAGGGAAAGGGAAATAAGGAAGAGAATGTGAAATGAAAAGCTTGAGCAAAGTGTGGCTCTCACACCCAGCTGGCTGCGTCCTGGTGGAGAGAATGCTGAGCTGATGGACCACAAGGAAATTCAGAGCATCCTTGAGAACCTCCTGAATTTCACAGGATCATGGAATCCTGGAATGGTTTGGGTTGGAAGGGACCTCAAAGCCCATCTCGTTCCACCCCATGCCATGGGCAGGGAGCCTTCCACTAGACCATGTTCCTCCAATCCCTGTCCAACCTGGCTTGGAACACTTCCAGAGACAGGGCAGCCACAACTGCTCTGGGCAACCTGTGCCAGGGCCTCTCCACCTTTAAAGGAAGGAATTTCTTCCGTATATCCAACCTAAATTTCCCTTCTGCCAGTTGTGAAGTCATTCCCCCTTGTCCTGTCACTACATGCTCTTACAAATTGAATTTCCTTGCTCCTCTCCCCATGCATCCCACATAAGCTCTCCCGAGTTACTCCTGCACTGCTCCAAAGAAGTTGGGGAGCTGCCAAAGCCCATCTCTGACGCACACCCTGATGAGGACACTCAGGGCAGCAATCCCAGCATTGCATCCTGATGGCACAGTGGCCTTTCAGCCTGGTGTGATTTTATCTGGAAGCCTTCTGGTTGAATTCCAAATGTGCAGGATTGCCAGCCTGGCAGCAAAAAAAAAAATCAACACACAATTTTAGAGGAGGCAGAGAGGGTTTAAAGCTAAGCTGGGTTGACACACAGAGGACAGGAGAGCCTGCACATGGAGAGTGAAAGCTGGAGAAAAACACTCGGAGGAGGGTGTGTAAAAACAGGCGAGTTCCAGGGATACACATGGCATCTGAGCTGGAAATGGGATGCAATCAGGGATCCAGAAATATTGTACAGCCTACACATGCCAGTGATGGAACTGGAGCTGGAATCAGTTTTGGAGACACGTGTGTTTTAGTGTTTTAGGATTCCAACACACCTATAGATAGCGCCAGGACTTGTAAGCTCTTCCAAGCCTGAGAAAATCCCACTTTATAAAGATCCTCATATTAAGGATTAATATGAACTAGTACATATTTTAATCAATTGTTAGACTTCGATACTCTAGATAGTAAATCATTTAATACCTCCTCCTGCTGCTCCTGTAACTTGTGTTTATTTCTGTCACATCCTTGTGTCATCTCTCCAGCATTTAAGATTTTCTTTTCCAACTGGACCCATAAGATAAAATATTGCTGGTAACTAATTAAGCTCCACAGCATCTTTGCAAATATTGAAGTGCTCAATTTCATCCATGGAAATGGCTTTTCAGATGAAGGATTCCAAATTAACCATAATGTGGACAGAGCAGTGGAAAACACAGCTGTGCTCTGGAGGAAAGAGAAACAATGTGTTGTCACGACTGCTGCTTTTTGCTCCAAATATGCCAGTCTTGTTGCAATGAAAAAAGTCTTTTTTGCTATAATCTTTAACTCCTATATTTATCCACAGCGTTGATGCTCATCTGCAACCTCAGACATAGGAATGCCACGGAATAATAATGTCAGCTTGAGTCATTTAAATCACAGAATCCCAGAAGGGTTTGGGTTGAAAGATTCCTTAAAGCTCATCCAGTTCCACCCCCTGCCATAAGCAGGGACACCTTCCACTATCCCAAGTTGCTCAAAGTCCTGTCCAACCTGGCCTTGGACACTTCCAGGGATGGGGCAGCTACAGCTTCTCTGGCAACCTGTGCCAGGGCCTCACCAACCTCACAGGGAAGAATTCCTTCCCAATATCCCATCTAACCCTGCCCTCTGGCAGCAGGAAGCCATTCCCCCTTGTCCTGTCACTCTAGACCCTTGTACAAAGTCCCTCTCCAGCTCTCTTGGAGTCCCTTTATGCACTGGAAGGGGCTCTCAGGTCTTCCCAGAGCCTTCTCTTCTCCAGGCTGAACACCCCCAGCTCTCAGCTTGTCTCACAGGAGAGGAGCTCCAGCCCTTGGAACATCTTGGTGGCCTCCTTTCGACTTGCTTCAACAGGTCCATGTTCTTCCTGTGCTGGGGATCCCAGAGCACTCCAGGTGAGGTCTCAACAGAGTGGAGCAGAGGGGCAGAATCACCGGTCTCGACCTCACCCTCTTGCTCTAATTCCCGTGTTCAGGACAGTCTTTTTTCCAGCTGGCTCAGCAGTGACAGGAGATCTTGGCCTAACCTCAGCTCCTAGTGTTTTGAACTGTTCTCCCCTGCAGCTTCCACACTTTGAGATTATTTCAGTGTTAGCACAGGCTGAATAAATCCTCGAAAAGCACAAGGGAAACGGCTCGGCCCGTATAAAGGACCCACAGTTCTCATATGAGGACAAAACTGGCTCAAGCTAAAAAGCATGGATAAATTATGCTCCAAGTCATACCCTAGCCTATAAACCTCAGTAGGCCTTAATGTGCTCTTAAGTTGGCTCAACCTGTTGACACCATCTTAAACCAGATCTGATTGCAGGTGTCCTCCTTGTGGTGCCACACATGACAGTGATGATCCCAAGTCACTCAGCACTGGGAGATCACCATGGATCATCTTCAGTTGCCTCGATGAACACATGGACTGTCTTCCTCTTGAGCAGTGTGTGAAGTCTCCCTGTGAGGGTGGGGAGTGCAATGCCTGCAGGATGGCACCAGGCCGTCACCTGAAGCTGGAGTCACCCATTGAGATGCTGTGCCCTGGGTGTTGGTTTTCCTGTCCTGATCCCATGGAGATCCTTATTCCATGGGGGTTGGTTTTCTTGTCTTGGCCCCATGGAGATCCCCTTTCCTTGGCCATAAGGATTTGTTTTCCTTCCTTGGCCCCATGGAGAACTCTATTCCTGGCTCTGATAAGCTCAGTTTTTTTTTTCTCAGACATTTCTGTTTAGCTCCACAGAGTGCCCCAAGATCCCATATCCATGGATTCGTGAAGTATTTACTGACTGCACAGGGGTTAAAACTGCCTCCAGCCCTAAGCAAGTGCATTTTGAGACAAAATCTGCAAGAGTGCCTAGAATTTGCATGTAAAATGGGGATAATTACCTCATGGTAATCAGTCTGAGTTGTTAAGGGAGCTGGGAACCTCTCCTACCTGGAGCCCCATCCTTTCTTGGAATTCATATGCAAGACTGGGTTGCAAGGCAGGGTTTGTTACATTGTCTGTTCCAAAGAAAAGATGATATTATCTATACAGGTGTTTGGGCATCATTGTCTGTGAAGATCCAGACCTCGGTGCCTCCAGGGCGTGCTGCATTTTGTATTCCAGTCCAACAATCCTGTGGAAGGAGAGCTGGGAATAGCACTGGAAGAATGAGAGGGTGAGCAGGTGGTGTTGTGAGGAGTTTGCTAAAAGAGATCCCCCAGCGTCCATGAAATTATTCCATGCTCAGAAGGAGGGAACAGAGTGGACGAAGTCCAGGGTCATTACATTAATTGACACTTTACCTCTGGGAAGTCCCTGGAGATGCAATCAGGGCTGGATTGGAGCGCAGGGTCCCAGGCACAGGTGTGGGCTGTGCTTCCTTCATTTAGTGTAATTGTGCCTTGGCAATCTGTTCCCATCCTCCCTCCCCAACAGCTCCAGAGGAACCTGCTCTGCTGTTAACCCCACCGTGCCCTCCACACACAGCCAGGTGTGGAAGGAGGAGGGTTTTGTATCTTTTGGTGTTAAACTCTAGTTTAATCTTGCTGTCCTGGGTCTCTCGCCTTCAGGTCAGATGGCATCCCCGAGGGAGGAGAGGTGATTCTCTGCCATCATTAAATACACCCTCAGATAGATCAGCACCCAAACAAGTCCACAAGCATTTCCAGCAGGTTTTGAAGATGTTTTATGCCTCATCCTGATGATTTATATACGGACACAGCGCAGTATGTCCATCCTGGGAGTGACAGGACAATGTTGTTACTGAGAGGAATGTAAGAAAACAGGAATTATATAAATGGGATTCAAAGAAACCTGACACTGGGTTCTAGGCCAGGTTGGATGGGACCTGGAGCAACCTAGCCTAGTGGAAGGTGTCCCTGCCCATGGCAGGGGGTGGAACGAGATGAGCTTTAAGGTCCCTTCCAACACAAACCATTCTATAGTTCCATGATTCTATGAATAGTAGCTCTCAGATTTATATGAAGTTATGGGAAGAGCATAGAACATGTCTAATGATACTTTACTTCCTTCTCCCCTGGAATTATTTTAATTAAAACCATTATTTTTAATTGTGAAATACCCCCAGATTATGATAATTTGATTTTATCTGTTATCAGTGCTTTGAGGCTTTGCAGCACCATAGTATTCAAGTCTTGATCCTGTCTTATTATTCACTCTTCCTCGGTTCCTCTCTTCTATTATCAAGTTTATTTGCAATTTAAAGAATGCACAGTGGATGAGGCAGAGACTGGGTTGGGGCTCTGCTGCTGACTGGAGAGACTCAAAGGGCCGAAGGAAAATAAACAAGGAATCATAGAGAAGATCGAAAGGTACCCCAATTCACCCCTGGTCCAGCAGGACTTTGGGTCCCAGATGCATTCCCAGAGGGGCATATACCCATTTAGTCACAGGAATACTTGGAATCACAGGATCATTAAGGTTGGAAAAGACCTCCGAGATAATTGAGTCTAACCTGTGACTGACCCTCACCTTCCCTGCAGCAAGATGTGACGGTGCTGATCCTCTACTTGCTCACCTATTTTCATGGAAGTTTTAACTCCCCAGCTTTCAGAATCCCCCCAGTGATTCTCTTCCACAGGTGTATCTTCCTTGACCCTCTTCCCTGGCTCTGTATAACTGTCCCACCTGGCTTACCTGCTTCTCCCAACCCTCCTGCATCCAGCCCCTGCGAGGTTGATGCTCCATGTTTTTATTGTCATCTCTGAGGCTCTTTATCCATGATTTCCACACTTTTAGTGTTCCTCAACGCCACCTCTCCTGTGGCAGCTGCTAATCCGCCCCTGCCCTGCAATGCAGCTGGTACCATTTCCCTCTTTTCCAAACTGAGGAGGCAGCATCTCCCCTGGGCACTATCCTGGCTCTTTGTTATTCACATTTTTTCCCTGTTTTGCACCTTCTCTCTCTTCCCCACAGCCAGGTTTCTGCCCTGAGCTGTAAGGCGAGACTGGCAACTTTTCTCTCAGATCCTTTCCCCTTTAGCTTCCCTTCAGGAGCTCCTTCCCTTTTTTTCTGGCTCCATAACCACTGCAATTACCTCTCTGATGATTTCCTGAATTTTCCATCTGCTCGAAATAGGCACTTGTGAGCTCTCTTCTTAATTAATGTGTTCTAAAATCATTATGTTCATCAACGAAGCCTTATCACTTCCATTTTCTTCCATAATAGTAAAATCCATTGCCCTAAGTAAAACACAGGAATTTTGATGTTCATAATTCAGCAAAACTCAATCGCTCAGAGCAGAAGTTGCTATAAACCTGGAGTAACAACAAGGTGTGAGCACGCTGCACTTACTCTGTCCTTACTTGTTATTGAGGCTTTGCACCTCTGGCTCAAACCGACAGAATTTGAGAGATTTCTGTTGTAAATTCCTTTTGCAGCTTTGGAGTTTAAGCACTTTTTCTACTTGAGGCTGGATTAGGTATTTTGTTGAGTGTATTTTTAGCTGTGCCAGCTTTGCTATATATATAAATATATATATATTATTACTTGTGTTCTTCTTGCCTGGTAATAAAGTATTTTATTCAAGTTGTGTATAAACAATAATCTGACTTGGATAATAAAACTGACAACTGGTTGTGAAGATGTTACCAACAGATAATTTTACTGAATTTGTCACACTGGAGAAATAAGTTCCCTCTGTGGGACTTAGCAGACACTCAATGCTCCAAAGACAACAGAATTTGCTCAAGAAAAAGACCTATCAGATCTTTTAGTTCTGCATTTGGATAAATTTGGTAACAAGAGCAGTTTGAGTGTTTTGTTATGAAGCAAAAAACCCAGTTATTGCATCCAGGGAGGAAACAAAACCCTGCTTAGACTTGGGGAAATGCTTCTGCTTTCTGTGCTCCCTAACACACAACCTTAGTTCTATTTTAAAGTTGAGAGGTATTAAAAAAGAGGTATTTTCTGATCTAGGCAATCTCTCAGACAATGGAAAGACACAAACCGTTCCCTTCTCACCAACAGGGACCTGATAATGAGGTAACTCTTATACAAGTGCAATCACATTACCACATTTTTGGCAACCAAGAGAAAGATTATTTAGCAGCAGCCTACCTTCTTTGAAATATATTGCCCAAATTTATCCTGGTATTGCAGATTTCTTATTACAAGCACCTCTCCAGGTGCCAGTTTTGCCTCACTGCTCCCTGCAGGTGTGTTCATGCCCCACCTCATCCTGCAGCCATGGAAATGTTTGGCTTGTCCAAGTTCTCTCAGTGCCAGGACTCCTCAGTCCTGCTTCTCAGAGAGTCCTTTTCCCAGCAGAGAGTGAGATAAGAACTTGGGAGTGAATGTATCTGATGGTAACCCTGAGCATGTCAGTCCTGAAGGTCAGACACAGCACAGGGATCTTGATCCATCCAGTCTCCTGATGTGGGGATGTCACTGTGCCATCAGCCAGGCAAGCTCAGGCACTGTGAGGAGTCATAACATGAATTTGGCACTGCTATCAATCCCACCTACCAAAATCCAAAGGCTGGGAGGCTGTTGGATTGCTGGGATTGTTCCAGTCCAGATTGGGAAGCATCAATAAATATCTGAAGAGAAAAGAAGGCTCTGAAAAGACCTTACAGCCCCTTCCAGTGCCTAAAGAGGCTCAAAGAGAGCTGGAGAGTGACTTTGGACAGGGGGAATGGCTTTCCACTGCCAGAGGGCAGGGATAGATGGGATATTGGGAAGGAATTCTTCCCTGTGAGGGTGGTGAGGCCCTGGCACAGGTTACCCAGAGTAGTTGTGGCTGCCGCATCCCTGGAAGGCTTGGAGCAACCTGGTCTAGTGGAAGGTGTCCCTGCCCATAGCAGGAGGGGGAACTGGGTGAGCATTAAGGTCCCTTCCAACCCAAACCATTCCATGATTCTGGGATATTTCAAGCCAAAGGAGCAAACACAACTGTGTCCATTGGCAGAACATGGGGTGCAGGAGAGACTCCAGCCAAATCCAGAGGGGGAAATATCAGGAAGAAACAGTCACAGCCCTGTTGGGAAGATCTGTTCCTAGAGCAGACAAGGATAGGGACGCAGGCACAGCCTCACATGAAGGGAACACAACTGCAGAGTGCCAGATGGCTCAGCACTGCCAGACGTGTACTCACCACACTGACAGGACCTGCCTGTAATTGCCTGACCAGTTTTTCCACTGCATGAAAAGTGTTCCTGTGGGAGACAGGCTTTTGCTGATATTGTTCGCAGGCAGGCAGGCTCCAGGAAATCCAGTGAACCATGTCAGGAAGAGTAAGGACTTGTCCTGCTTCACCAAGAAACCCAGGGAACCAAACACTTTATGTGCTGCCCCAGATCTTGAAGGATTTGCCTTTTCAGGAATCCTTCAGCAGCCACTTAACAGAGACTGAAAAGCTTTGTTTGATTTGGGGAAAAAGAGGTGATTTCTATCCACTCGTCTTCCTAATACAGAATAATAGAATCACGAAAAGGTTAGGGTGGGAAGGGAACATCTTAGTTCAACCCCCATCTCATGAGATGACCCAAAATAGCAGTGGGCTTGGCAGTGCTGAGTTAGTGGTTGGACTTGATGATCCCAAGGGTCTTTCCAACCTTAAATATTCTCTGAATCCATGAAATTGTAGCCTTGAAGAATTGTCTCTTAGTGTCCTGCATGTGCAGTGTCACAACCCAGAGACATTTCAGATGAGCTCCCTGAGCACCTACAAATCAAGCATGTTGCTGCAGTTGAGTGAGCTGGCTGATTTCTAGGATTCCCTGGCTCTGAGATCCCCTGGGATCCCAGAATGAGCCCAAATATAAAAGCAGTAAATCCCTCTGGAGAAGCATGTGATGCCAGGCCTTCCTGAGCAGCAATGACAGCTCTTACTGGTTGTTCTACGCTCCAAATTAATGCAAATCAAGAGATATGACAGATTATTAAAATCATTTCAGGGAAAAGGCTGCACTAAAATAAGGAATAAATGAAATAAAAAGTGAGCAAAAGCAGCCAGAGAGAACACAGCCAGCATGTAGGGACAGGCAGATGCAGGCTTGGAAGAGGATGCTGGATTCCCTTCGGAGAAACATTAGTGTTGGGACTCCCACCAGGCTGTCTGCCAAGGGGGATAATTAAGCTAAATAAAAATACACACCAGTAACAGCTCCACAAATGAGGGTAATTTAATTACCACATTCGATATAGGAGACCCACTTCCCATGAGTTTTCCATTGTGACCAGAGAGGAGACAATAGCAGCAGAATGTGCTGGAGAAAGGAAGAGTCATTTGCTAAAAAGAGGTTTTCTATTAAGGTCTGCATAATAAACATCAGCACAGCTTTCCATAATCGTGTCATAATCTTGCCATAAAATTCAATCAAACAACAGCTTGTGAATGTCCAAAAAAATCAATGGAACTGTACGAGAAGTGACTGCAGATGTAACACTGGAATTTATTTCAAGGCTCAAACCACGGGGGTGGGAAGGAACAGCTAAAGGACAGGGAAGCAGGTGTGCTGCCAACACCTCTTAGGGAAGAGCTCCTCTGCCTCAAATCCAGAGATAAACACAAACAGTATCAGAGAATCAGAATATTTAGGGTCGGAAGGGACCTCTGGAGATCATCCAGTCAACTCCCCTGCGCGGGTCACCTGGAGCGGGTGACACAGGTGACAAACACAGTAGGCAAAGTACAGTTCAGATAGTTCTACCCATTCATTCGATTTTTGGAAAAAGAGGTCATTTCTATCCACTAATCTTCCTAATATAAAATCATAGAATCATGGAATGGTTTGGATCGGAAAGGACCTCAAAGCCCATCCAGTTCCACTCCCTGCCATGGGCATGGACACCTTCCACTAGGCCAGGTTGCTCCAAGCCCCATCCAACCTGGCCTTGGACATTACCAGGGATGAGGCAGCCACAGCTTCTCTGGCAACCTGTGCCAGGGCATCAACACCCTCACAGGGAAGAACTTCTCCCCAGTAGCCCATCTAACCCTGCCCTCTGGCAGTGGGAACCATTCCCCCTTGTCCATGTGAAATAAAATAGTTGTCAAACTGCCCAGGCCATGGTCTCATCTGGAATCCTAACCCAGTGTCCTTTCACTGAGCTCTATTTACAACCCAAGGGCCGCAGATTTTCTTTATTCATTAGTGCTGGAATGCAGTGGAAAGCAGAGCTAATGCTGGGCTCCCAAAGAGCTTTATTCACTGCCCAATGCACCTCTAAAGTGCTCTGTTAAGTGAGAGAGAAGTGGAAATATTTCCGCCCCCTTCTCTCTCTGGTGAAAACACTTAGTGGGCAGCACAGGCTCAGATCCTTTGAAAGGAAGGAGCAGAGCGAGCGTGTCCACTCAATTATTTAAAACAGTTGAGTAATTGCAGCCCTGTCAGCTCAGAAAACATCTCCCTCTGTCCAAGCTGCTGCACAAGCCCGTTTCTGGGCAGGCAGTCACAGCAGCAGCAGTTTTCTCTTTATATATTCCCACGCTCCCCCAGTCAGACCCACTGGTGGGGGACGAGGCTGCGCGTCCCCGTTTGCAGCTGGTTTTGCCGCAGGGTAAAACTCAGAAGGAGGGAGGTGGGAACACCTTGGGAGCCTTTTTGAAGGTGGCAGGTTTCTTTGTGGGCTGTGCTGGCTGAGGATTCCATAAATCCTTCCAGAAATCTCTCAGGGCATGGTGTGTGCTGGAGATAAATATTACAATAGGAGGCTTGGAGGAAAATGGATTCAGACAGCCAGGAGGGCCCACAGATGGAACAGGATTGGGCAGAAAGTCTTCTTGTTAAACAGCCTCTGGAGAAGCTCCTTTAGCTGGGGTGGGAGATTGGAAGGTTACCACAGCTGCCTTCCAGAGATTCCAGTCCCACAGATCCCTGGTTGTTTCTTCCCCAGTCCCAAAATACACAGAGAGTTACAGCTCCAGGGCCCACACTCAGAAGCACCACTGTTTTATTCCACAGCTGTGCTGCATCAGTCCTGTCCTGTCCAAAAATGTGTGTTTTTCTCCTCCCTGAGGGGATGTAGGACATGGGACAAGAACAACCGGAATGACAAGTCCACGTGTACACCCATTTAACCTGATCACCTGAAAACTAAGGTTTGTTCCTTTTTACAGAGAAAAAGTGTGCAGGAATGCCATTATTTCCCAGAATGGCTTTCTGGGACAGTTTTTAAGCACATTTCAAGAACCAGCTACCAAAGCAAATGAATTTTATACACTGACAAGTGCTGGGTTTTCACAAGCTCATTAACTGGCTCACCTTAATGGGAACTTCTCCCCAGGATCCCTTCCTAGATGGAACAGCAGTGGCAGGTAAGTGTGTTCCTCCTGTGTGTGTGTTGTCACTCCAGAGACGCTCTGCCCAGGACAGAAATCAGTGCCCTGCAGGAAAAGGGAGAAAGGTCATCAAGGGTGACACAGGAGAGGGAACAAAACTGACTCCACTGACAATACTTTCTCCAGCACCTTGTTCCAAAATACCTACAAAGCCCAAGAGTCCACTTCCATCTGCAAAACAGATTCTGAGCTGGTGGGGTAAAATAAGGTGACAAAGTGGAGTTGCACTGACATAAAAGCTGAACTACCCTGTACATTCTTGTCATATAAAAATATAATCCCTGTAAAATATTCATTAAAATGAAATGGCAAAACAAAAGACAAAGAGGGGGAACCATTTAATCATAAAACTTCTGCACATGGAAAGTATCTTCTCTCCTTGGTTCCTACGTCTTTGAAATAGATCACTCTGCAGTTCTGATCAAAAACAAAATCCCAGGAGGAACATCCAGTCACCCTGAGAGGCAACAGGCCCTGAAAACTCCCTTGCCAGCACCTGAAGGATCAGTTTTTCTGATGAATGAAGCAAATCTGGTTAATTTTAAGAAAATGGGTGTGATTTTGATCTGGTTCATAGAAGCTCATTGAGGCACTTACCCGGGCATGCAATGGGGTTGGCAGGGCTGTAGGAAGCCTGGAGACATTCCTGTCACTAACAATCTGTGGGGTCAGAAGTTGAGATTTTCCCTGCAGCAGCAGGGCACAGGTACTGGGGACAGCCCTCGGAAAGCAACTGGGAGCAGTAAGGGGTTAAAGTGCTCACTGGGCACCGAGGGACAGAGTTTCCAGCTCCCTCCATCTGCCCTTCCAGCCTTGCCAGGCTCCTGCTCCCCAAGCCCAGCCTGTTATTAGCCAGTTGTGAGCTCCCTAATCGCTGGCCTGCAGCCTCCAGAACCCATTTAAACCCTGGGAATAGCCAAAAATGCAAAAGCACTAATTTCCCTGAGCAGTCAATAAAGCAGGGCCCCTCCAGCCCAGCAAGGACTGGCCCCAAATGGACTTGTTAAAGCTGGGCTTTACAATTCCAGCTCCCAAGCTGTGCTCCTTACAATCCCCCAAAATGCCCCGAGACATGGACAGAGACATGGAGAGAAGGTAAATGGGAATCTTTCAATGGAAGTAGGAAAGCAGCTGTAGCATTTGCTTATAAAACAAACTGAAAAGGCTCTCTACAGATGTTGGTAGGATTTGATTGGCAAACAATTTTCTAAAAATATCCCGTGTTTTTAATGGACAGCTGGTCAGTGGAGCAGTTAATATTCTGCTTTTCAATAAAGCAAGAAGTTTAGAAGCCCATGAAATCCCATTTATCTGCACAGAGCTATAGATTCCTGAATCACTGACTGGAAAAATAAGGGAGTTGCTTGATAGGCTGGAGTGGCCCTACCAATAATGGACTTTAAATGGATACAAAACTGATTGACCTTTCCACCCTGTGACGCCACAGGCCTCTGGAACACAGAGGGAAAATAGATTTTTGTGGGTTTTTTTTCCCACAAAAGGACCAGTTAATAAAAAGGTATCAAAGCCTCTATAACATCCAAATTATAATTTGGATGCAAATCAAACATGCAATTTAATTAAGCGCCTGCTAATTGGTACAATGCTCCTCGGCTGCAAATGCTTCAGTTTGAAAGAAGATTTTAGTCTCTTGGGTATTTGTTTAGACATTGCTCTGTTTACATTTTAGCTTTTGTTTCCTATAAATTCTTTGTAGCCCAGACTCCAGAACACAGCCCAGGCTACAGTCCCAGAGATTCCCAGGAAAGAAAGTGCTGGGACAATTTGCCTGATGGCACCATCCAAAAGCTGTCTGTCCTTCTAATTTAAGCACTCAACACTCTCTTCAAAAGCGGCCTATTGGGGAAAATCAAACTAAATAAATAAATAAACCTCCAATAAATAAAACTACCATTTTATGACATTGGCTGAAACCACCCTTTAAATTTCTAAGCATTTAAACTTTATCTCTGCAAATAAAATGGACTATTATTATTTTTATGTACTGTGTGACAGCCAATATTCAACCTGCAGAGAGAGCTTCAAAGATTTTCTACCTGTTCCTCAACAAAAGAGCAAAAATATTATATAAATATATTATTTTATTTTTATGTGTTTTATTAAATTTATATATTATACATTAAATATATAAAAATATACCCTCACACCTCTGATCAAGGCACTGTCCTGCATCAGAGTAACTAACACTACAGATACAGCCAGAGGAGCCCAGTCCTCTGTTCCTTTGCTAGAAAAGAATACTTATCTTGTTCTGTTTGTAAGTCAAAGGATTTTCAATTCTCAGGATGGAAAGAAATTCTATACCATCCTAAAAACCCTGGGATCCCCAGGTCTGGATTGCTTTGCTTTCCTGGGGCACACCAACCTAAATCAAATCTGCTTGAGACTTGAGAACTATTTAAGGGCAAGACAAACCATGTTCTGGAGTACCTGGACCATGCCTCTGGAAGGTTCAGTGATGTCTGGAGCTATGTGATGTCAGAGGAGAGCCGACAGGTGCCTAAGCCTGTCCTATCCACCAGGGTAACACAACAGCAATCTGCCATCCCTTCATCCCCTGTCATTCCCTTAAAGCTATTTATTGTCAGACTGTTAGTAACAATATGCAGGGATCAAGAGCCACTTAAAGCACACTCCTAATATTTTATCCTGCTCACTATCCAAGGTAATAGATGGAGTCCCCATCCCTGGAGGTGTCCAAGGAATGACTGGACACAGCACTCAGTGCTCTGGTCTGGGTGACAAGGTGGGGCTCAGTCATAGGTTGGACTTGATGGTTTGGGAGGGCTTTTCCAATCTCAGTGATTCTCTAATTTTCATGTCCACAGGTAACGCTGACCAAACACAGTGGAAAGATCACCGCCTGTGTTTAGGGAAACACAGCTCTTGCAGCTTTTCTCCTCCATCACAAAAGCATGAAAGCCAAACCAGAAGACCCTGACTAGAACATGTCCTGCTTTCTAAGGGAGCCCATAAAAGAGCATCAAATGGCATCAAATAGCTCAGCTCTGTACCAGCTCTAACACAGCATTTTGCACCACTGTGTAAAACTGTTTGCTGTAGGAGAAATTCCAACAGTCATTATTATTATTATTATTATTATTGTTAAAACATAACATTCCCTGCCCATCACATGAACCTCCCAGGGAGCACATTTTCCTGTCCTTCCCAGCAATCAAGTAACCCAGATTGTTTCCCTGTTCCTAAGAAGCTGCAGCCCTTGGTTGCACAGCTTATGCTCTAATTTCCAGAGCAAATGGACCACAGATGCTGTGTCAATATAGACATGAGACAAACACAGCCGGTTGCCAGTTTGGGCTCTGGGCCAAGAGATGGAATCACCACTTGTGTTAAAGTGAGCCCTCTGGCAATTCCTCACCCTGGCTCCAGCCCAGATCGCTCCAACTTGACAGGCGGCCGAGGATTTGGATAGTGCCGCACAAATCTGGGATCTGTCTCCTGCTCATATCTCCTCCTTCCACCACGCAAAACCCAGAGCAGCAAAACCGTGTTAATATTGGAAGGGGAAACACACAGCTGTTAATTAAAGCTGGGAATGTTATTTCTCGCTGTCTGCCACAGCACCTGTAAATGGTGCTCTCCCTTTCTGGGTGATTCCCAGCAAAATCCTCCTGAAGTGGAGCTCAGGATGAGCAGACATCTCAAAGTGTGACTGCCAAGCTTCAACCCTGTGGACCAAGAATTGCCTCTAATGTGTTAAGTGGCTGGAAGAGCCCCCAGAAGATGGGCAGCCCCCTGAAGATGGGCAGCTCACAAGCCTCCCGATCGATGGCTGGTTCATATGCTCAGAGGACCACAATGAAATGTCATTATTTGTGAGGTTCTACTTGACTTCACATCCCCCGTGCAGAAAAGGCTTTATCGATCCCTTCACGTGGAGAAGGGCAATCAGACAGCCTGACTGGAATAACCCCTTTGGCATTTTGCATTAAAACAATAGGAGATGCTGGCAGGCGCCTACAGCCATCCTTTAAAGTCACAGCAGCGCTCTGGAAACTCAGTGAACACTCCTAACAAGCTGACAGCAGAAAGGTTGATGTTATCAGCCACTCTCCAACAACCAAAGGCCCTTTTCCACATGTTTTTCTTAATTATTTTTTCCCTTCTTGCATTAGTGCTCTTGGAGGGCACAAGGACTGTTTTGTGCTGGATACTCTTGGTGGCAGGCAGAGAAAAGGAAATCTCCTCTCTCCTGCAGCTCCTACTCCTGCCTCCCCCACACAGCATGAAATTAGTAAATTCCTGAGGACTTGCTACCTACTCAGATAAATCTATAGAGAATACCCAGTTTTGCCCCTTGTAGACCCCTCCTTCCAAACAAGAACAGCATTTTACAAGTGATTTCCAGTAAAAGTCCTGCGTGTTACAGTATGCAAGAGGGATCTCCCCAGGTTTATCCTTAGTCCTCCCTTCTGCTATTTTTATCACTGCTGATTTTTGCTGTAAGAAAGGTGGACAACAAGGGAAAAACTTTACATCCACCAGTCAGAGCAACAGGGACTCAGCCCTGTGCACAAGGGAGATCTCTCTCCCTCTACCAAACTATTTAAAAATACAAACACATTTTTCAAGTCAGGTTTCCTTTCATCTCTCTCTGTCCCATTTATCACCTCTTGAATGTCAGAGATGTCAAATTATGTAAACATGAGCCACCTATATAGATGGAAGCCAGGTAAACAGCTCTAAATAAGCATCCCGTGCAATCCACGGGGAAAATGTCCCATGAAGTGCTTATTCCCACTTGCTTCTGCTGAGCGAGCCTTCTGTTTACGCTTTCAAGAGACCACCCCTCTAAGAATCAAAAAATCCAGTTAATCCAGCAGAAAAGAGCATGAAGGTATCCTCCAGCACTGAGAGAGACTACAAGACTTTATGACAGGAGTCAGACTAGGAAAAAAAATTGCTTGGGGGTTAAAAAATAAACAAGCAAAAAATGAGAAGAACAGAAGAGCACAATTCATCTCTGTGTCAGATGACAAGTTCTAATCCCAGGCCATAAGGCAGAGGATGCAGACCAGTAAGGGCATGTTACTGTCAGGGGACTTTGGGATGACTGTAAACCTGTGTACTGCTTGCATGGGATGTTTCCAGGGTAAATATTCCAAGTGCCATATGGAGAGAAGCCTTCAGATCCCTGTTCTCCTTTCCTAGGCTTTGCTTTCTGCAAGCTGTGTCTCCCTGGTGCATTTTTATTTGTGTGTACATTCTTTATTGCCGAACTAACTTACCCCCCATTCAAACCCAGTTTTCCAGGTGAGGGGCCAGAGTTGGCCTTGTTCATCCTGGTCATCTTCGACAGACCCAGGACAGGCACCAGTTTCCCATTTTCCAGTATCAACACAAATGTGGGTTTAGCTGCTTTAATGGTATAATCTCAACTGAAAGTCAAACAAAAATGCACCGAGGGTAGATTAAAACTAGGGCAAGTTTTCTGTATTGATGATTTCCCACACTACCAATTACCAAGGGAATTCTGAAAGTGAAAGGAGGCTTGGCTAAGCTGGGGCTTGTATCTGTCAAAATAACGAGATATTCAACTACCTACAAAACAAACCTCCTAAAAATGTGCAGGCAGCTGTTCTGCTACATCTGGCCAACTCTTTCCAATGGATGACACACCAACCAAATACTTCAGGTCTGAGTGTGGACCTTCAGACACAGAGAGTTTCATATCTGGAAGTTTAATACAGCATCACACTGGATTCACAATGAGGAAGGGCCTCTAAAGATCATACAACTAACAAGGCCTCATTAGCTGAAGTTCTGCTGGGATGGCAAATCAAACTTACCAAACAGCCAGAATTCCAAATGCCACAGATGTGCACAGATTTAAATACGTTTTTCAAATTAAATTAGCAAACAAACTGGCTTTTTTGATTCTGGAGTCCAATATTAACACAGCTGGGAAGTCACTGAAAGAGGCAACTGTATCACAAGGTGAGCTTAGAAACTCCTCCAAGAGGGCTCAGAACTGGTCTGCATTCTGATTTATTTCTATTTCTAAACTTGCAAGGTTTGTAATTAATGGCTCGAGGACACGAGGAGAATTGAAACAAATCTCAGCCTGAGCTTCCTCTGCATGTTGTTAATGGCTGGTCTGGCCACTAATGTGCTCCAATTTTCCCCACATCCAGCACATGTGATCCAAGCTGCAGGAAAGAGAGTGAATTTGTAACGGTCTCTCTGATGTAGGGGATAATTGCTGACTTTTATCAGACAGTAGTTAAACAAAGACTTGGAAAGAAATAAATATTCCCTAATTGCACGACTGCCATTGCTCACAGTGGGAGAGCCTCTGGAAGGAGGAACTGGTCCCCATTATCACTGCTCCACACAGACATGCAGAAATAAGTTGGGATCAATGTAGGGGTTTATTTATTCCCCACCTGGGTATGTAAGTGTGGGTATGTGCTTTTATCATCATGGAGAGCAATAATTCATGTGGGAATTTTCCATGCACATGGGAAAAGCAGGAGCCCATCCCTACACCCAAACACATGGACATACAAGCTCCCAGTGTCTCCCACACAGGGAAAATCCTCCATGTGAGATATACAGGTTTTACTCACATACTGGACAAATAAATTACCTCATTTTATCTGTGTGGAATTAGCATGGAGACAGAGTATAAAATACATTTCTAGAGCCAACTGTCCTTTCCTCCTTACTCCCTGTAAAACAAACTTTGACTCCAGAAGCATTATAGCCTTCAGGAAGACAAACACACATATTTACAGCCCTGAATGTAAATGACTCCCTTGGAGCTGACGTTTCCCTCTACCCCCAGGACATCCCAGCGAAAGAATCCGTGCACTTTTATATCCACAAATGTCATCAGCACTTAGTTCTGCACCTGTGATGCCTTGAGGACCTACCGTAAGTTCAAAAAAAGAGGCATAAAAAAATAAATCATGCAAACAATCCCTCCCCAGTCCCAGCCTGCTGTCAGGATTTTGCTGAGAGCTGTGTCCTAATGCACTGAGTTCATGTCTAAAAGTATAATCAGCAAGGCACACGTGTGAACCTGCCACTCAGCAAATGCCCCAGAGTTTAGTACCCAAGTCTGAGGCAAGAAAGATACAAAAATAAAGAGAAATAATAGTGCTTAACATCTAATTGTGAGGAGATCAGCCAGGAAATAAATAAAATTAATAACATGTAAAGCACTGCATGATGGGGGCTTGCAAAAGTGCTGATAGCAGATTAAACACATGGGTTTTACTGCTTTTTCTACTGTGCCTTTCCTACAGCTTTCCTTTCACCTTCCAAGGAAAAAACATGACAAACCCAGCAAACCCATCCCTGTTCCATTTAAATAGTTCAAGGCACGAGGTGTTTTGTCCTAGGAGCTGTAAGATATGTGATCAATGTGGCATTGGGCTCCAGACTTTCACAGGATCACAGAATTTCCCGAGTTGAAGGGACCCAGAGGGATCAGCGAGTCCAACTGCAAGGGGTCACCTGAAAGCTCAGAATTCAGCAGGGAAAGAAGTTTAATATTAAGGAGGATTAAGTAAGCATTAAAGTGAGCACCTTCAGAGCAACTTGGAATTTGCCCATTTTCCTTTCCTTGTCCCTGATTTCAGGAGAGAGGTGTGTGACACCTGTCTCCTTAGATTTTCATAGGATCATAGAATTATTTAGGAAAAGCCCTTTAAGATCATTGAGTCCAACCACTCCTCAGCACTGCCAAGGCCACCACTAAACATGTCCCCATGTGCCGCATCCACGTGGCTTTTAAATCCCTCTGGGATGGGGACTCCCTGTGCCAGGGCTGAGCAACCCTTTAAGGAAGAAATAATTCCTAATATCCAATTTAAACCTCCACAGCAGATCTGGTAGCTCTTAAGGAAATGAATTGGTGATATCCCCAATTTAAAACTGTTGAAAGGGTTGTTTGCCCCCAGGAGCAGCAGCGACACCTGGGAGCAGGTCCACGTGCTGTTACCTTGCCATACTCCTCCCAGGAGTTGCTCCAGGTCCAGTAGTGAGCTTTGTAAAGCCCAACTCTCACCGCCATCATCTCATTGCCACGATAATAGAATATGGGCCTGGGAAAGAGAGCAGAGCTGCATGAGAAACACCACCACACTGGGCTGATAAGGGAGACAAACACCTTAATGGAGTCTGACTTCCGACGTGGATATCAGGCAGGAGCAGGCTGCCTCCTAATAGTCTCCTCTGCAAGGTTTTCAATTAACATTTCTTAAAGTGTTCATCAAGTTGAGAGCTCACACAGTGCAAGAATGAAACATTATCCAGCTTGGCTGCCAGTGATTGCTAATCCTTGAACTATCAGCCCCTGGTATTTCCTATAGAGCGTGTCGGTTTAAACATCAAATGGCTCACAAGTGCTGCTGTGTGTGTGAGGGAGAAACTGGGATTCAAAGGCTCTGGGATGCTCAGTCTCCTCTTCCCAGCAGCACCAAGTGAACTCCACAGCGATGCCATCAAGCTGTCAGTGTCACCACGCCAGGGTGGCCGGGAGGACACCAGATGCTGGTGTGTTCTGGATGACATCTCAGAAAAACTCCATATGGAAAAACCTGGCAGCCAGACATGCTGTATTTTTAACTCCTATCCATTTTTCCCCCCCCCAAACCTCACTTTGCAGCATGTAAACATACTGCTAAAACTGCATTTTTTCCCAGAGGTTTCACTAATTAAAAATACATCTGGGAAATGCATCTCATTCAGTGCACCTGTGCACTTCCCTCAGCATCCCAAAAACGTTCCTCTTGGTTTCCCCAACAACACAAAATTGGGTTTTTTTGAGGAAACAGCACAGAATTTTACTGAAATGGATTATGTGCAGGAGAGAGGGTTGATTTGTTGGTGCTCATCATACAAGGACACCAGATTTGGGCAGCTCTTCCCTCCAGTTGTTTTGGACACGATGGTGAAGCTGTTTGTCACTGTCAGAGGGTATAAACATCTTTCCTTCTGAGATACCACTCAGCAAAAACTGCTCACTCTGATGACGCTACCTCGAAAAAACTGTCCCTAAATGCAAGAGAAAATTTAAATATCTGTGTCTGAATGACAGGGGTGGCCTTAGATCTCTTATTTTAAAATCACAGCCTCACTGTGGCTTCTTGCAAAAACAATGAGCCTTTGTCACCACGAAATGCCACCAGAAACAAAGGGGAAACAACTCTATCACCAGGAACAAAGAGGAAACAACTGTGTCACCAGGAAGAAGGGAAAGGTGCTGCCAGCAGAGCCCATTCCTGATCCTTAACATATCTGAAAGGTGAAATAAAGGCAGGGAGAGACCTGCCAAATGCAGCACTGGATCTAAACCAGTGCCACTAAAACCCCCCTCCCCCCAAAAATGCCACAAAGTACTCCAGTCTCTTTTTCCTTGCCATAAACTCCCACTATTTGGCCAGTTATTATGTGTCCCTTAGACCAGAGGGAGGATTTGAAAGAGGATTCCAGCTTGTACTCAATGTTCTGCTAGTAATGATTTCTTTTTTCTCCCCATTCATTTTTTCCTTTTTAAGCTTCAAAGAACACAACTGCATCTCCTGGAAAGTTTTTGGGGGGCTGTGGAAACTGTGACTGGGTCAGGTCTGGGGGAAAGGGGAAAAAAAAAAAGAAAAAAAAAGCCATGATGTGCTTTGAGTGTATTGTAACACAAATAGCACCAAGGGGTTGCTGGCTGCAATGAAATTCCCTTTTAAAACAACAAGGAAGTTTTACAAACTTCCAGAAGACGGGACAAGGAGGAACCTGCAAGGCTCATGGCAGCTCTCAAGTAACAATGGAGGCATGCCCCTTGTTAACAGGCACAAAAAGCAATTTTACAGCATGAAGGCTCAAATCCAACAAGGAAAAGAGCCCAAAGATGTCTTCCATGCATGTTTCCTTGCTATCTAATAAAGTGTATGTTTGTATTCAGATTTCCCAGGCTGCCAAATTCCTCATCAAAATCACAACTACAAGACCTCTTTTGCCCTCTGACTCTTCCAATAAAACATTTATTGCAGGGATATTTGCTGCCAGGCCTCAGTGCCTGTACCCAACAGCTGACAGCACCATAAAGATTCCAGGTCTTTAATCCAAATCTATCCCTTCAGAAGCATCCACAGAAGCAGGACCTTGGAAGCTCACCCACAGCAGCACAGCCCTTACCTCCACCTCTCCCAGGCAGGGGCTACAAGGACCCAGCACAATCTGGGATGCTTTTTGAGTAATAAATAATGTATTCTCCCCTACCCAGGCTACAGTTCTCAGGCTTTTATCTCCCCTTCTGCCATATGTTGTTCCAAGGATCCCTGCTAACCCTGTGACATTTTCATCTGTCCCCAGACTCCACTGTATGGCAACATGCCACATGTCAGGAAATCCCACCTCAGAGGAGAATTAGCAGTGTGAAGCTCTTGTGCTGCCCCACCTCACCAAGGTGGGGGGGGGAAAGATGCATCAATTCAGTTTATAAAAGATATCTGTGAGCTTGTTTTAAAAAATAACCTCCAATTTGGCATCCCTTCAGCTGGGATGCAAGGCAGGGAGCTCTGGGCTCAGGACTAACCTGTCAATTAGTTTGCCCTGCAACATGACAGGTAAAAGGTCGATGCCATCAATCTGTCTGTCACTGGGAGGATGGAGACCCGCCAGGGAGAGGCTGGTGGTGAACAGATCCATCACATTGCCCAGCTGATGGCTGACCTGGAAAAATAAATCAACAGAAACACATTTGCAAAGAGCCCTTCATAAAAATCCATAAGGAAACAGGTTCCCACCAAAGCATCCTGAAAATCTCTCCCTTTACAGTGCTGCCATCACCAGCAAAGCTCATCTTAAAATAATAAAGGGAAGGAGATGATCCCTATTTCTCCACTTCCAGGGAGAATTTGCATTTTGATTCATTTGTTTCCATTTTCCTCTCTTTCTTCTCACTTTTACAGGAGCGTGTTGTCACAGAGTTCAACCTAATTTAGCAAATTCCAACTCATTTGTGGATTGAAAAATCAGCACTTACACCAAGAAAAAAAATAGCCCTTGATTTGTTCCCTTCTCCAGGTCATCTCTGGCGTCCAGAATACCCTGAAAGAGTTCCCAGAGAGCACAGCGATAGATGGATAATAACAAAAAGAGCCTGATGACTTCATCTGCAAACCATTTCCAACAATTCAAGAACTGTAAAGTTGTGGTATTTTTAGTCCATATTTTAATAAGGGAGAAAAACATCTGGGTCTGGCTCCAATGGAGATGTTTAAGCTGCTTTTCTTTTTTTCTTGTCTTTTTTTTTTCCCTTACTTGGGAGCCATACTTATCTCTCTGCTCTTAATTATTTATATTTTAAAACCCTAAAAAGTCTGTTCTGACTGATTCTTTCCGAATCTTTGCTCCCACCCTGCTTGGGGATTTGTTGGAGGATGTTTAATTAGTCAGTGACACACTAAATTAAAGCAGATACATTAAAATCAAGAGCACCAGGATGCACCAGCACAAGATGTGACACGAAAAGAGCATTTTCAGCTCTACCACTTGTTGGGAAACATGAAACCATTGGGTACCAACCCACATCTGTAAGAACAGAAGAACTTTCTGACTGAAATCCAAGTCCAATCCTAACAGTACAATGCTGGGACTATCTGAATCCTTCTACTCACAAACAGCCTGTTATCTGACACTGATTATTTAAATACAACAAATTATAACATGATAAATGAGTTTTTGTGAGATGCTGGCTCTAGATGGAAAAAAAATAAAGCAAAAATGCTATTTTTCCTGGGACTAAACATTGTATTAAGAGACCAGGCTGAAAACTGAACACAAAGGAAGAATTAAGAAGTTTAAAAAAAGGAACTGCAGAAAGCAACATGCAGGGGCCTAATTACAAGTTTAACATTACAATATCACATTACTTGATTACAGAGATTTCAATTTTTAATGGCTTTCATTCATCAAAAGGTGTTGGCAGGAACACTTCATATTAAAGCTGCATGTGAGACTCTGCCACAACTCCTTAAGAGGAAACAAAGTGCACAGCTCAAAGCACTAGAGGAAGCCTGGCCATGGAAATCCTTGCAGGGGAAAGCAGTTGGATAAGAGGACCAAGATCAACAGGTCTTGGGCATTTGAGTTTGGGATTTATTCCTGGACATTGCTGGAGCAGCCTGGAAAAGGTCAAGCTCAGCCTATCCCTGTAGGAAGTGACAAATAAAAGGGAAGTGGTGGAGTCTCCATCCCTGGAAGTGTTCCAGTTCAGGCTGGATGGGGTTTGGAGCAACCACGTCTAGCAGAAGGTGTCCCTGCCCATGACAGGGGGTGGAACTGGATGAGCTTTAAGGTCCCTTCCAACCCAAACTGTTGATGATTCCAGTCTCTGATCCCAAAAGCCCACAAATCCCTCACAAAAAGCAGGTGTATACATGAAGTTCCTCCTCTGCCTGGAGAAAAGACTGGGGATCTTCAACTGTGAAGAAGGAAAGAGAACCAAGCCCTTCATGGGATAACCCTGTCACCCTCGGGATGAGCTGGGACAGTGTTCTGTGCTCCATGGACTGTCCCCTGGCACAAGCTCTTCTCTGGTCTCTGGTAAACTCAGCAGTGACTGACATTAAAAAACAATGTACCAAACCCAAAACCCAAACCATCAGCTCAGCCACAGGATGTGGCTACAAATGACCACAGTGGGTCATCTGGTCCAACCTCCCTCCTCCAGCAGGGTCATCCCAGAGCACGTGGCACAGGATTGTGTCCAGATGGTTCTGGAATATCTCCTGAGGGAGACTCCACACCATCTCTGAGCAATTTGTTCCTGCAAAGAAAGGAAGTTCTTCCTCATATTCAGGTGGAATGTCCTGGCATCAGTTTGTGCCTCTTGTCCCATTGCTGGGCACCCCTGAGCAGGACCTGGTCCATCCTGTGACCCCTCCTCCCTGCAGACACTGATGGACATGGATGAGGTTCCCTCTCAGTCTCTTTCCAAGGCTGAACAGCCCAACTTCTCACAGAGCTGGTCATCCCCATGAGGTGCTGGGAATGCTGAAGTCAAGGGATTACAAGCTCTCAGCATCTCAGCAGAGGCTCAATCCTTCATAGGCTCATCCACTGGCTAATTCCCACCGGGAGGGCCATGGGAGAGCAGTGGGACCAGCACACCACCATCTGCAGAGCTCAGGCTCTACTGAAGAGCAGATCTGGCCCCCGCCTGCTCCCTCCCAAGTGCCACGTCAGGAGCCTGAGCCTTTTTGTAATTAGACCTCTCACAATTCATAAATCGAATCTGAAAGTCCCTTTCCTTGTTGTGGCCCCGTTCTCTCGCCTCAATCTTTTGATAAGAGGCAATCGCTGACCTGAGGCTCGTGCCTCTAATATCCCCTAATTTATACAGCGCGTGGGGACAATCCTGTGGGGCCACCACAGTCTCCTTGTCCTGGCCCTTATTAACCAGCACCAGATGTAGATGACTCTCTTTAATCATCCAATTACATTTCTGGTCTCAGACAACATTTTTTCCGTGAAGCAGAGAAAACTTCTTAAGGAAATTAAATGCCCATGCCACAGCCACTTGGATTTATCTGTGCTCTGCAGCACCACATTGAAGAAGGGAAAAGGGGAAAAAAAAAAAAAAGGTTAATATTTATATAAAACTTTGAAGTATTTTCAGAGAAAAAAATAAAAAAATACCATTTTTCTCCTGTCAACAGTGCTCTTTCATTCTAGTTGCCTTTCCCACTTATTTATTTATTTATCTATTTAAAAGAAAAGAAAAAGAAAAACCCAGAGAGGGCAACAGCCCAGAGAAAATAAATAATATATAAAAACGAGGGAGATCAGATATTGCTCGTATCAGTGAGGAACAGCCGGTATTACGCACGTAAAAACGGATTTTTTTCCCCCTTCTTTCCCCCCCTTCTTTTTAATAAACTCTCAGTATACACATAACATCTTTAAGAAAATGAAATCCTTTTGCTGTGGGCCACGTCGCTGGAAGAAATAGTCCCCAGTGCTGTTATCAGAGCTTTCAAGCTTTAACTCTGAATCAAAGGCGACAATTAATAAAGTCGCCCCCGCCAGGAATGGAAAGGAGGAAAGCTAAATATTTGAAACTGGGTGAACAAATGTCAGGGTGTTTTTAAATAAAATCCTTTTACAGTTATCACAGCGAGCAGACCTGATATCCCTGTCTAATTCAATTTCAATTTGCGCCCCATGGGAGATAGGGAAGAAAAGGTTGCAATGCTGTCTTTGGGTTGATATGTTCTTTTCTCCTTCAGGAAGCAGGCACGAGAGAGGAAGGGGAGGAGGGCGAGGGGAGAGAGGAGAAGGATTCAAATACCAACAGAATATGATTTTTTTTTTTCCAGCTGGATCCTTCCAGAAGGCAGATGTGGTGTGGGGAATGTTGAAATGCTGATTTGTTGTGAATTCACCTGGAAAACGTAGCCGAGGAGGAAACTGCAGAAAGGCTGTTTGTGTGTGAATAAATATTCCTGATGGGGGACCAGAATTCACTGAATGTTGATGCCAAGAGCAACATGCATTCCCGAGGCATCTTCCTCCTCCAAAAACCTGCAAATCAGCCAACTGCACCAATTATCCCAACCTCTATCCATATCCTGTCAGGTGCTCACAGTCCTGTCACTTCACTTCTTTTGTTTAAATCAAAAGGTGCTCCTTTATTTAAGCACCCAAATGCACTCTTTAATAGAAACCAAACTAATAAGATTATTAATAAACTGCCAGATAAAATCATGGAATGGTTTGGGTTGGAAGGAACCTCAAAGCTCATCTCACTCTATCTCCTGCCGTGAGCAGGGACACCTTTCACTATCCCAGGCTGCTCCAAGCCCTGTCCAACCTGGCCTTGGACACTTCTAGGGATGGGGCAGCCACAGCTTCTCTGGGCAACCTGTGCCAGGGCCCCACCACCCTCCTACGGAAGAATTTCTTCCCCATATCCCATCCAACCCTGTCCTCCGGCAGTGGGAAGCCATTCCCCCTTGTCTGGGTCACCATCTAACCATATAAAAAGTCCCTTTCCCTCCTTTATATAAGCCCCCTTAAGGCAGTGGAAGATAACAATGAGTCTTCCCAGAGCCTTCCCATCAGTGGAATAAGCCTTGCACCCAGCAACTGGATTTCACTGGCCAGAGGCATAAGCCCTCCTCTTTAGGCTCCTGAAATGACTCCTAACCCTCCCACTGCTCCTCAAAATGTCCAGGACTGGAAAGGAACAATTACTGTACAGGGAGCAAACCCAATGCAGGAAGGAGGAGTAGGTCCTTCAGCTTTGTGCTGAAGTTCAGGTCTCCCTAACCTTTGTTTCCTTCAACTCTTTGGAGAAGAAAGAGCAGTAAGACTTTGAAGGAGTTTTACCACATTTTACAGCTACTTGGGGTGCACAGGGCTTAGGCTGAGGAGTTAAAACTCACAGTCAAGATGATGTTGAAGCTACAGATTCTGCAGGACACAGGAAAGAAGCCAAAAATGTACTACCAAACACGTGTCTCTTCACTTTGTGAGCAAGAGAGGCACTTGTGGAGCAGTGAGTGCCATTGTGAGCTGTATCACACACAAGCAAAGCCAAACCTCTCACCTTTGGTCAGTGCTGCTGAGGGGACCAGGCTGGAGCCTCGATGGCAAGAACACAAGCAGAAAACACACATAAGTATCTGTCACATATTTACTGAGCAGTAGCATCACACTGGGTTTAACTCTGTCCCTGGGGACAGAGACAGAGACCAGAACTGGCTTTGCAAGGACACAGAGTCCAAGAGGACACCTGGGAGCTCGTGCACACACCTGGCAGGAAGCATCCTGAACTGGAGACTGGGATAAGAAGGATTTAAAGCTAAGCACATGCTTAAAGGTGATGTCAGCATGGTGGAGGAGGGATTTTGGGTGCATCCCTGCCCCAGTGAGCTCCAGGCACACTCACCAGGTCGCTCCCTCAGCCCACCCTGCAAACACCTCAACTCTGCCCAGCAATGCAGGAGTTCCACTCCCAGGAATTCAAGCAGCAGCTCTCAGCATGGCCTCAGGCAGGAAACCGTGCATCATCCCAGGCTACCAAGAACATTTGGAGCTTTCCCCCTGTGCCACATGCCAAAAACTACCTGTGAGAGGGGTCCCAGCCAGGCCCAGGCAGAAAAGCAGCAGGCACAAGGATTTCTCTACTCCTGTTCTTAATTATCCTCAGAGTTACTACAATGGAAAGAATTTTTAAATGTGGGTATTTTCTTGTCCCCATTTATAATGCATGTTTACTTTCAGCACATTATTTAGTTTGGACTCAGAAAACCAAACAGTCAGCTGCAGTTTCATGTTCTCCTTTGCTAGCCCAAGGCTGTTGTACTTGGCTTGCAAAGGCTTTATGGAAATGTTTAAATTTAAACAAAAAGACTGTTTTCATTTCAAATTAGAAAAATAATAAACCATCCTTAGTAGGTTTGGTGAACTCTTTAAAAATGATGAAACCAAACTACACCCCTGCCCTCAGCTGCAGATCTGAGCTGCCTGATGGTCCCTCTTAAATGTAAACGATAAATTATCATTATCCTGATTCAATTAAACCCCCCCAAATGGAACACAACTTAGAAAAATGTTTTATTTATGAATAGTTTGCAGGCTTAGGCACGGTGGCCAGTTAATGAAGTATCACTTTCTTCAGGGATGAGAGATGCTCACAAAGGGGAGGGAGCTGTGTTATTGCTGTGAACCCGGCCTGCAGCAGGATTGATTGCATCCTTCTGTAATGAGAGCTGGGACAAGAGGGGCTGGCAGTGCCACTGGAGGCTTGTTTTGAAGTGATAATATCTGCATTTGTGTACAGGCAGGAAAGAGCAATAATCTGGTGTCTAAATGTCCCTGAATGGAACTTTTATTAAACATCAAAGTGAGGAGCTGTGAGGGTCAAATCATTGGTACCTCAGGGCATGGAGAGTGTGGGTAACGCATTCCTGCTCTGGAATGGGACACAACTCAGCAATGTGTCTTTATCCTCCAATTTGTTCAAACACATGAAAAATATTGTGGTCCAAAAGAGTAAAGGGTTTAAATAGAGCAGGAAGACAAGCCCAGACCCTGAATGGGTGTTGATCACAGACACTGTAGATGCAAATTTGCACTAATAACAAAAATGGCACCCTTTTCTGGGGCAGCACCAACTCCTTATTTAAATAAACATCTGGACTGACACCTTGGGCATGTTAAAAGGAAGACTCAAAGCCCACTGAACCCAGGAAGTCCACCTAAGGCTGCTGAGAACTGTTCAAAGCAGATACTCACCCCTCCTGCAGGGATATGGCCAGGCCACCAAGCAATCGCCGGCTCCCTCATGCCACCCTCAAAGGTGGTTTGTTTGCCACACAGAAAAGGCCCATTGCTTCCTCCTAGACAGAGAAAAGAAGCCATAAACCCCACAGAATACCAGTATTCCAAAAGGGACACTCAGCTAGGCTGGGCTTAAATGAATTTGCATTTCTGCATGAATGCTTCTTCAAATAACATGTCCAGAGTTGGGGGTTTTGTTATTATTTCCTCGTTTTTGTGTTGGTTTGGTTTTTTTTTTTCAATATCCATTTGTGATGAAATTTTAGGAGTGTCTTTTCAGCACAGGGAGAAAGTGACAGTTAAACACGCCTCACTATCAACAACCAAACTAAGAAACCAAAACCCAAACAAACAGGAAATAACTTGCTGTTTTTCCTTCCCTCTAAGGGTGTTAACTGCTGTCTGTAACTAAAGGAAAACTACCACTTTCAGACAGAAATAGTAATTTTTCATAATGATTTTAAATTTTAAAATATCAGAGCAGTAGTAGATGAAGGTACAAGAGAGAAAAATAATCCTGAATTCCCTGAATGTTCACTTTCAGGGATGACGAGGGCTTTTCAGGAATATCTGGGGTTTTAACCCAACCTTGGAGCTCAACTTGCCAAGGAACAAACAGGGAGGTTTCATCACTGATTCCAGGTCACCCAAAGTCAAACACAGTGGTTGAGCTGAAGTCAGAATTCAGGATACTCCCTGCTCTCTGGTCCAACAACCACAAGACATTCTGCCTCCAAATAGGAGAGAGTGGGTTAGAAAATCAATTTGCAATGATTTGTTTCAGAGAATGAAATGATTTGTTTTAAACGAAAGATAAACTTGTGAAGTACCAAAAATAGTTTTTCTTCTTGATATTTTTCATGAGAGGGAAAGAAAGAAAGACTCTTGAACTCTCAGTAATTACTCAGAAAGCTCAAATATGCATTTGGCAGAGCGGGAGTTAATACCCTGCTAAGTCAGTGGGCCTCATCCTAAATTACAAAATATTCACTCCCTGAGTCGAAATACACACAGGTAACAGCAGCATTAGGGCTGGAAAAAGTCCATTTAGATAGGGATATCCCCTCCAACAATGAGCAGAAGTAATGACCACAAGTCATTCTAAGCATAAATACTCTGAATTCTGAGGCTTCTCCCAGCTGCATAAAGGAGAACCCCACGTACAAGTGTTTTTCCCTCTCAGACATGGAGATTTAATTGATTTCCCAACCTCAGCCCAGGTTTGTTTACCTGAGACTCACCTTGTTTGGGAGCTGAAATGAGAGCGGCCCCATTATCCGAGGTGAAAAACACGAAGGTGTTCTCACTGATCCCCAGCTGCTGGAGGTGTCTCAGGATTTTTCCAATGCTATCATCAATTTCTCTCACTGCATCCCCATACCTGAGCCAAAAGGGCATGCAAAACATTAAAAGCAGCAAAAAATGCATTTAGTGGACCTAATTTATACCTGTGCTGCAGAAATCCCTCTCTTATGCATCAGGGAATAAAGTTTTCAGCTCTCACTGCAAACCCCCTGTCTTTTACCTGCAGGGAAGAACCTCTCTGGGGTATTAAGAGTCAAAACTTGTTCATGTGTGAGCCACTCTCGGACTGAGACCAGCAACTGGTATAAATTTAGCTATAAAATTTATAAATACAGGCAAACCCACTTTGCCATAAACTGGAAGGTAAGAACAGAGTATTGCCTCTTGGTTTGAAACTCTCAGTGCTCAAAGCTCACAGTGTTCACAGAGCTTTTTGCCTCCTCTAAATTGCATTTTCCTACTTGCTGGTCTGATTTACAGGCTTTTAAAACGGGCACTAATCATACAAAAGCCTTCTAAAAATCATCTGTGCTGCATACAGCATTTCATTCCTCACACAACTGGCAAAGGAGCTTAAACTCCCCCTTCTCCCCCATTTTGGTCACATGATCTTCATTTCAGATTAATGCAAAATTATTAAAGAACAATCCAAGCAAAGTGCTACTAAATAATGCATTTCAGCACACATATACCCCACACTTTTGAGAAATGAGCTTTACACTTGGACCTAACAAACACTGGTTAGGTTTTCTGTTTCTGCAGCATGAAGTATTAATTAAAAAACCCCAATAAAACTAACATCCACAAAAGCAGGACTTACAGTCCTCTCTGACTGGTGCCCAGGAACTGTTTGGAGGCATAAACAGGAGCGTGGGTAGCATCAATTGCCCAGTACAAAAAGAAAGGCTGCTGGCTGGCCTGCTGCTTGCTAATAAAATCGAGAGCTTCCTGTAAACAACAATAAAAATGAATTTATCCTCCACCATATAAATCTCTCTGAAAAAAGAAGCATAAAGTCACCATGGCTTAGAAACCAGGATTAAAATAGTACCTGCAGGTAGAGCTGAGTCAAGTTGGCTTCACCCGTCTTCAGATCAATTTTGAAATCTTCATAGTATCTTAAGATAAAATGAATCAGAGAGACAAAAAATCAATCCTAAGGAATATACAAAATAAAAAGGATTTTTTTCCCTTTACTTGCTTTGTAAGTAGGTGACAAATAAGTCACAGTTGCTATACAGCAAACTCACTTCAGATATTAAAAATATGTCACCATAACTTGTCTTATGGGAGAAAGCAGTGACACTGAACCAAATTGTGACAGCTTGAACCAAATTAATGATGACTTCAGATTTTTTGACAAATCTGAAGGACTCGTCTGTTACTGTTAAGCTATTGGAACAGGGGCAATATAATTAAAGATCTCATGCTCCATCCTAGAGAGCTGTTTGAAATGTGAGTAGAACTGTGAGAAGTACACAACAACTTCCAGCAAGACAGAGAAATCCTGGAACCAGAACAGGAGAATAACAGCAGCAAAATAAGATGATACCAGGGTAAAAATTGAATGGACAAGAAGGGCACGGACTGCAGACTTGGAACATGGAATGGTGTTATGCAAACAGGCAAAATGTTATTCCAAACAGGAAAAGAAGGAACAAAGAGGTCTTTCATTACAGAATGGAACAAGCTTCCAAGAGCAATGGAATGAAATCATCACAGGAAGCTTTTAGGGTGCAAGGGGATGAGCAAACAGCTCTGGGAGGGCAGCACTCAGGAGCAGCCACATCCCTACACAGTCCACATGCAACTTGGTACTCAGACCTTTATCAATCATAGAATCATGGAATCCAAGAATGGTTTGGGTTGGAAGGAACCTTAAAGCCCATCCAGTTCCAAACTCCTGCCATGAGTAGGGTCACCTTCCACTAGACCAGGGTGCTCCAAGCCCCATCCAACGTGGTTTCAGGGAGAGCCCAAAAAATAACACCCCCAGGCAAGGAGCTGAATTACCTGCCAATCATTTCCCAGTCCCTATACACAGGGATATTGGGGAGCTCTCTGTTATCATAAGGTCCAAAATGGCAGTTTGGGGATCCAAACCACTCGTCAAACCCATGTTTCAGGGGGTGGAACTGGGGCCGGTGCCCCAAGTGCCTGGAAACAAAACCAACAAATGAGTTAAAATTCTGCTGCAAAGAAGCAAATAATAATCTCATCAGAATGGCATGCAAGGAAACAATTTTTAAGAAGAAAAAACTTAGAGCATTTCAATTAAATAAACGACTCCACAGCAGCGTCTTGATCTGTCTCACACTTGTTGAAAGCACATCCATGTGGACTCACCCCAGTGCTTACATATATTCCGTTTTACCTATTGTCCAATCTTTGTTTCCCTTTATTTCCTTCCATTGGTGTCTTCTCTCATGCTGTCTGATGATCAGCACTGAGGGACTACACTGCCCAAAACCACTGCAGAGATGCACATAACGTTTCACTCAAGGATTCTGATCTATGACAAGTCATTTTTATACCCCTGAGCTGTAAAAACAAAAGGCAAAGCTCATGAAATGCACCATTTTATCTGCATCCCCTTTACGGAGTATTCATGCTGCCAAAATGGTACAAAGAAACCTGAATGTAAATGAAATGAGGTTTTTTATGTGCACATGTGGACATAAAACGTTTAGCTACTCCTGATGACAGCTCCTCTCTACTGTGCAGCTTGAAAATTCTCCATCCTTAACTTCAAAATGAAGCTCCTCTCTAATCTCCAATTTTCGTACTGAAAATTTTACATTTCCTTCATTTATACCATCTTGAAGACATAGGATGCCCATCCTCTCTGCCACTAAAGGGAATGTTTGCATCTTAATGTTTATTTAATCATTCCAGCTTCCACTCACAATCCTACATCTGC
Source organism: Cephalopterus ornatus (assembly GCA_013396775.1). Lineage (NCBI taxonomy): Eukaryota > Metazoa > Chordata > Aves > Passeriformes > Cotingidae > Cephalopterus > Cephalopterus ornatus. The sequence continues at coordinate 957,493 of VZRE01000358.1, forward strand.
ATCCTGTCCACTTTGTGCCAACTCCCTCTGCACCTTCTGAACATAAAGGGCATAAAATGCATTTTCTGAAGTAAAAAATTCATAGAGTTACTCTGACCTATTCCAAACTAAGCTATAATACGAAATAATCATCATTCCAGCTCTGATCGTGGCTTGGTGATGTAACTATCCGTGCAAGTCCAACCTGCAGTATTCCATCCTTTCCTCATTTACAGACATGAGAATACAAAGCTATTCCTGGCTGTTTCTACAACAGAGGAGATGAAAAAATACCTTATTCTAAGAAAGTCCTAAGAGAACTTAGAGAGATAGTAAATAATGACTGAGATTCAGATTATTCTCTCCCTTTCACAACACAAAAAACAGAGACAGATTTAATGAAACACAACACATTCTAAAATGGTCATGGAAAATACTTGACTTGCAAACTTATAATTAAACCATGAAACTTGGTTTAATTATAGGACACCCTGAGAAGTTTTTAGAAGGGATGATGAAACAATATAACAATCTTCTGCTGGAAAACTTAAAAATCTTTACAAGTCTTAAAATTCTCTGTGTGACCAGGATGAGCCTCCAATTTAACTACTGTACACTGCATTTCTTTACACCTTTCTAGGGAGCAGGTGATGTGCACAAATGCCAGAGCCTGTTGTTGTACAGTATCAGTCCCAGTCCTGCCCAGGATAACATTTTTTGGATGCACAATAATGCACTGCACACTCCCATTTAGTCATATCCCTGCTAACAGCTGCAAGTCCTTCCAGATTTGCCTTTTTCCAAATAACTGGAACCAATCTGTATTTGCCTTGTTTATTCCTTTTCCCTGGGTGTATGAATTTACATTTATTAGCACTGAACTGCATCTTATTGCATCCAGCCCACTGAGCTGATTCTTCACGGCCACTCTCCTGCTTGGATTTGTGGTGATAAATAATTCACTGTCTTAGGGTGGTTTGCTTTCTTCCCAATTCCAGCAGGTGAATCCAACCACAATTCAGACTCACTCTTTCCTAACTTGTTAATGAAACTGTTAAATAAATTGTATCCCATTACTTTCCACTAGAATTCAGTTTGTTTACAAAAATATAGCAAGAGTCAAGGATAAAAAGCATGTGGGTGCTCGAGGTAAATTCCAAATAAAATCTCGGTGGCTTTTGATCAAATGAAGTGGTGTGAGACATGGATGAAAGCACAGTTAAAGAGTTTATAAATATATATATACACATAAAAACCCCTTCAACTCTTCATATGAGGATGTAATGGCAACACTCAACTCAGAAATTGATCCCAGCAGGGGGGAAGATCCACCACAGATTCCAAAGTTGGACATTTAAACTTCAAAACAGGGTTTTTTTTTCTGTAATTCTGTTTTTTCTGCTGTTCCTCCCCAACACACACAAACTGAAATCTCAAAGCAAGAGCTCTTCAAATACATTTACCATTTGCCAATGATCTTATTGATGTACCCAGCTTTCTTCAGGAGCTCTGGAAGCAGTAATTCAGAATCTTGGATTCCTCCTACTATATCCTGTGGTGTGTATGCTGTGCAAAACAAATGAAAATCAGCTTTCTGACTCTTAAAAACATTAGAGCAAACAGTAAATGGTACTTAACATTAATAGCAGTATTATTGGATCAGAAATAGGAATTAATTTGCAGTCCCAGCAATGTCACCTCTTGGAAGTCCTCAGAAGAAAGCAAATTGATCCAGAGAGATCAAAGGGACATCTCCACCCACTGGTGCATCAGATCAAATAATAAAGGGAACTACCATAAAGGTGAGAGTCTTGAAAGGGAGAATCATAGAAAATCAGGTGCTTCGGGTGTTGTATTCATGTTGCAAATTTGCCTTATATTTTCTATAATGAAGGCATTTTTTTCCTAAATCAAATAACCAATAAATTTGCTCATAAAACAAGAACGGAAAGAAGTAAGTCTCTCTGAGTCCACAGTTCTCTGGCCTTTGCGAATCTCAGGTGTGACTTGGTGTTTGGTAGGAATCGGTCCTTGGCTGCTGATTCTGGCCCAGGCATGTCCCAGCACATGGCACTTGTCACACTAGGACCAAAAATCAACCCAGGGATCTTCCCTGGAATCACCACAGGCACGAGTCCTATAAAACTGCCAAGGTTAAAAATGGTTCAAAATGATGAAAAAAAATCAGAAATTAAGAAATAGAAAAGGTTCAAAATGGTTAGAAAACTGGCTGCTGAATAAAACTGTGAGCAGCCTGTTCTTTCCTCTGGGTGTCAACACACACCCCACGTGACTTCTCCTTCACCAGATCCCAATTCCACTGCCTGGAGGAAACGTTTTTCAGCCAGCAGAAGCAAATGGATCAACCAGCCTTGTTTATGCCTCTTAATTCGAGGAGGTTTTTCAGCTTGATGAGGAGGAAGCAATAAATTTCACGCTTATTACCAGCAGTTAACAGGGTAATCTTTCCGTGCCACTCTGAAGGATCCATAGGGGAAGATCCCCGAGCCAAGCCTTTGTTTAAAGCTAAACTTCCTCCAAGGCACAGAGGGAAATCAGGAGAGGGAGGGAAATCAGGGATGAAGCTCCTACCATTCCTGGCATGTGCATTGGTGGTGTAAAAGCCATTCCTGACTGGGAGTCGGCCTGTCAGCAGCGCTGCCCTTGCTGCAAACAATAAAAACATTAATTTACATGCATTCTCTGCCTAATATTAACATTGTTGTATGAAGACTGAGGCCAGAACACTGACAGGAGTGTGTCAGTGTCCTCTTGCCACAGCCAGCACTTAATCACTCACATTAGAACTGGCAGCAACTCCCCTCTCCAGTGAACCAGGTTCTGACACACCATTTGAGTTATTCCAGGACAAATCTGAGTGAAATTTGGCCTCTTTATTAAATTACTCACTGCTGAAGAGTCATTATTTTGAATAGTCAATGTAGCAACACTTACATCTCAGTTATATATATATATAATATATTTAAGAGGAAATCATAGCACAAACTGATTAGATGCTCAAGGCTAAGTTTTCAAGCTTGACTGAGCAAAAATCATGAAATATAAAGAGCTGTCCAACTTTGACAATAAAATCAAGTCCTGACTGCAGGGAACATTTAAATAGATGTTTAACTTAAAACATATTCAGTCCCACCATTGGACTTAGCAGGATTTCAGCATATTTTAAATGCCTTTTCTGAGCAGGGATGTCATCAGCACACTGCCAAGTGATAACCTAAATGAAAGCCCAAATAAAAAGCCCTAGCTCCTCATTTTTGTTTCAGTTCTTGGCAGCTAATCAGGTTTGAGGGAAAAAGAATTGAAAAAAATAAACCACCTCACAGAAAAAAGAATATGGATAAAAATATCTGTGTGTCCCAGACCCAAACGTCTCTTTTATCTCTTGTCCCTGTCCCAAGAATCTCCAAGTCACCAGGCTCAAAAACAGGACACAACCTGCTGCCTTTCTTCACCATAGCCAACAGAATCAGACAAAATATGTTCAGTAACAGTTTAGATTCTGCTTTGTTTATCCCAAAATAAAAAAGATTAAAAAATGCAATGACTGGGGCTGGAATATTGAACTGTAATAGTTTAAAAATACCTTTAGGTGGGCTGATGTGATCACTGCAGCAGTGCTCTGCATGAACTAAAGACTGTAAGTTTTCCAATCAAAACATAAATAAAAAGGGAGCAAAAGGCAAGATCAAAGCACCAAATCCAAACTCTGGCCTGAGGGTTTGGTTGTGAGTTCATGTCAGAGCCTGGCAAACACTCCAAACTTCAAAAAATGTTTCTTGTGCTTACATGGTTTAAAACTCCAGTTTACTTACAGGGAGAGCAGAGGGGGTTGGCAGTATAAAAATCCAGGAAAAGCATCCCTTCTGCAGCCATCTGGTCCAGGTTAGGAGTTTCCTTAGAAGGTTCTCCAAAAGCCCCTAAATCCCCCCAACCCATCTGTAAAAAGAACACACCAAAAGATGTAAAAGTCCTTTGCCACAACCTCAATGTTTCTGAGCCCGCAAAACATATCCCTTAATTTATAAATTTTTACAGTGCTCATCTCACTGCTCAGTGCTTTCCAAATGCGAAAAAGGATCCAAAAAGGATCTTTCCCAACCCTGTGAGACAGGGAAGTCTTTCACTTTTCCCTGGTGGATGGGAAACTGAGGCACATATGAGATTAAATGACTTACTAACAGCTACTAAACCACTTGTAAGATCCCCAGTGCCTTCACTGTTATCCAAAGGCCTGAAGCACACACCGAGCAGGCAGACAGAGGAAGTTACACATGATGTACTTGGTGTTGCACAACTGCCACATCCGACCCTTCAGTCCCTGCTTTATGCCGGACCCAAGATCTCAGCCTCTGGATCTATCCCTCTGTATATAAGGAACTAGAAACACATGAGAAAGGTCTAAACTCAAAAGCAGCACTGCAGGAAAAACAAGGAAGTGTTTGTTTTAAAGCAAGAGGAGAGAACCCTGCCAGAGGCATCACATGTCCCTCTGCTTATCTGTGGTTTCACTCTGTTCTTCCTCCTAATTCCGAGGGGTCACGCGCCAGGAGAACCATAAAATTCCCATCACGGTGTCTGTGTTCTGCGCTGAAAACCATTACTGGGAAAAACACAAATCGAGGCAGACGGTTCTTGAAGGGAACAACTTAATGAGCCATTAGGCACCATGAGTGCCAGTAATTACACTGTGCTTTAAAAAGGCAATAGATTCCTTTAACTCAGGTGTGTCTCAGGTGAGCAACAGATACAGAGGGAAGGATGTATGGAGATCTTTAGGAAACCATCATCTGAAGATGACGCGAAAATATTAGGAGAGAAGCAAACCAGGAAGATAGCAGTGACCTGGACATGTTGAAAATGGATGTATTTCCTTATCCATATGGCCAAGGGTGCAAAAGTGAAAAGACTTTCAGCTGGAAACAAATCTGTAATTAATTTTGCTCTTTAATGGTATTTTGCACTTTTTCTCTCACCCAGTTCAGAGAGCAAAAATTAGTGTAATTACTCCTCTTCTTGTTTAGTTTTTCAGGAGGCAAGTGTGGGTTTTTAAAATATTTCCTGAAATGTGTTGGAGTTTCTTTGTCCATACTTGCAGATGCACCTTATTTGCTGCTACTACAACTCCATCCACACAACTGCCACAATTCTTTGTGGAGGCTACAAAGCCAAGCTTTAACTTCAGGACGAGTCTATCAAGGTTTAAAAATCACCAAGACACCTGTTTTGCAATATTTACTGTTGAATCCTTTCCCAAGGACTGTGAATTGCTCAGACGTTATGAAAGGAAGGACAGACAAGATGATTAGACTTCTAGATAAGGTATTTCTTAATTCCAAATTCCAAAAGATTTGACTTAACAGTTCGGAAAAATCTTGTTTGTTTTCAGGACATCTACACACACAGAATAAGGACAGATCACCTGGGGCAGGTGAAGGAGGGGGCAGGAATATGCCGAGCCTGGGGCTTCCTTTCATTTCTCCACCACTTTTTACTCAAAATCAGGGAAAGACTCAAGAAAAACCTGACCGTGGTAGCTTTCAGAGCCAAACTTATTTCACTCAACTTTCCCAGATCATCACACAGACTGTGCCTGAACCACGTGCTGGGGAGCTCTGACCATGAATCACACCACAGACCCCATTCCTGCACTGTCCCCAGCTGGAACATGGCACAGATGGGGCACAGGGAGACCACAACACCTGGAAAGGATGATGCGTAGGCCTGGAAACTATGACTAAGTGGGATTGTGCACGTCAGAGAGAGCTCTGCTCCCTGAGAGTCAGTGAGATGGAGCTCTAGTGAGCACAGAAAGCAAAGAAATGCTCAAGACACACTCTGAAAACACAAGCTCTGGCTGCCCCAGCCCTGGAAGTGTCCAAGGCCAGGTTGGACGGGGCTTGGAGCAACCTGGCCTGGAAGGTGTTCCTGCCCAAGGCAGGGGGTTGGAACAAGACGGTCTTGAAGGTCCCTTCCAACCCAAACCATTCCATGATTCTACGAAGAGCCCCCACCAGGAGCCCCCCAGCCTGCCCCCCACAACAAGCACTCTACAGACCTGAGGCCCCAATTTCCCTCAGAACATCTTGAGTTGGAAGGGACCAACAGGGATTAGCAAAATTCAACTCCTAGTCCTGCACAGGACACCCCAACAATCCCACCCTGTCCCTGAGAGCATGGTTCAAATACTCCTTGAGCTCTGGCAGCCTTGGGGCAGTGCCCACTGCCCTGGGGAGCCTGGTCAGTGCCCCACCACCCTCTGGGGGAAGAACCTTTTCCTGATATCCAACGTAACCTTCCCCTGACACAGCTCCAGCCGTTCCCTCACATCCCACACTGACCCCTTCCCAGAACTTGCCTCTGGGGACAAGCACTCAGCTCTCCCATGGTCAGTAAGCCCCTCACAGTGACCAACATCACAGAATGGCTGGAAGGCGTCTCTGGAGATCATCCAGTCCAAGGCAGGGTCACCTGGAGCAGGTGACACAGGAACACACATCCAGGTGGGATTGGGATGTCTCCAGAGAGGGAGACTCCAGGCCCTCCCTGGACAGCTGTTCCAGTGCTCTGCTGCCCTCAACGTAAAGAAGTTCTTCCTCATTTTGAGGTGGAACTTCTTGTATTTTAACTTATGGCCATTGCTCCTCATCCTGTCGCTCCAGGACAGACTCTGAGACCGAACAGAGTCCAGGACCATCCTGACACCCCTAGGAAACATCAGTATGGAGAGATGGGATCCCCTCTCAGTTTCCCCTTCTCCAGACTACCCGGGCCCGGCTCCCGCGGTCTCTCCTCACCAGGGAGATGCTCCAAAGCCCTGACCCCCCCCTCCCCGCTCCCTCACCGCCCCGTCCCTCCGTGTCGCAGCCCCGCGGGGTCCCTCCCTCGCGAGGACACGGCCCCCC
>VZRE01000358.1:977151-994485 GCA_013396775.1 Cephalopterus ornatus
AAAAAAAAAAGGAAGAGAGATGAAGAAGATTCTTTCCTCCTCCAAGCAAGCCACTCGGCAGTGCCGATGCAGGATGTGATCCAGCTGGTCTCTCCCAGCCACTGCATGGTGAGTCTGGAGCCAAATCCCTCATCCAGAAAGCAAAAAAGGAAAAAACCAAAAAAACCCCTAAAATCCCAAACCACAATCCCCCAATCGATAGAAAACCAACCAAAAAAAAGGCAAAATAAAGACTGAAGAGAGAACAGAGACCGGTATTTGCCTTAACTCCACTTAAAGCCCAGTTTGAGGATCCGTGAGGATTATTTGTGAGAGCTAGAGAGGTCGTTTCGGAGGTCACACGAGTCAGGTAGCTGAGGAAATTGCACTGAGTGCAGTCTGTGGCTCTTGCAGAGCAGCGGGAGCGGGGCAGTCCGGGGGGCTCAGCGGGACGCGCTGTCCAGCGGGGCTGGGGTGGCCGGCGTGCCGGCACGGGAAGCGGCCACCGACCCCGCCTCACTGGGGCTGCTGGCCATGGTGGGCACCCCGTCGGCCTGGCCCGGCCCCGGGGGCAGCCCCACGCCCGTGGAGGGGGGGGCGGGGCCCGGCAGCCCCTGCAGAGTCTGCCCACAGACGTGGTGGTGCTTCTCCCAATCCTTGTGCTGGCAGAAGGAGCCGCAGTACCGGGCCGTGTTGCAGCCGCTGCAGGTCTCACTTGCCTTGCGCCCGCAGTTCCAGCAGCTCTGTGGGGAGGGGAAACCAAACCTCAGCTCTGGATCCTGCACCCCCATGACAGACTGTGCACTCTCACCCTGGACCAGGCACTCCATCATCTCAGATCATGCATTCCATCATCCTTGACTGTGTATTCCCATACCAGACCAGGCACCCCCATCCCAGACCGTGCACCCCTATCCTGGACCAGGTACATCGCCCTGTACTCTGCATCCCTACCCCAGACTATGCACAACAGCCCAGACTGTGTATCCCCATACCAGACCAGGCACACTGACTCTGGACAGTGCTCCTGTACCCTGGACCAGGTACCCCCATCTTGGACCACACTTCCCTATCCTGGACCATGCACAACATCCCAGACTGTGTATCCCCATGCACATCATTCTAGATCATGCATCCCCCTTCCAGACCACACACCTCCATTCCCAACTGTGCACCCACATCCCAGACCATACTGCTCCATCCCAGACCCTGTATCTACATCCCAGACCATGCATCCCAACATGAATCATGCACCTACATCCCAAACCATGCACATCATCCTGGACCATGCACCTCCATCCCAGACTATGCTGCCCTATCCTGAACCAAGTTCCCCCATCCTGGACTGTACATCCCCATCCCTAGGCTGTGCATCCCCATCCAGGACCATGTACCCCATCACGGCCCACACACCCTATCCCGATCCTGGTGCAAGAACTCCCCTCTCCTCCCCATCCCACGGTGTTGCCGCAGTCCCCCATTCCCACGCTGTCACGCAGACACTGCAAACTCAATTGCAAGAGGAGCAAGTCCCACACACCTGCACTGCCACCAACCCATCCCCTGTTCCCCCAGTCCCCTACCTCGCTTGAGTCCTCCTGCTGGTTGATGACGGTGAGGGCATCCTCGGACGCCTGGCGCTTGGCCTCGGCCAGAGCGCGCTCCATCTTGGCCCGCTCTGTCGTGATCAGCTCGTGGGCTTTGCGCTCAGCATCCGACACGGCCTTCTGCAGCTCGGACATGGCCTGGCGCTTCACCTCGTTCACAGCTTCTTCTGGAAGGCACCAGCCGAGCGTGGCCAGGGTGTGCCGGTGACCCAGCTCCGCGCGTCCCCCTCTGCAGCTGCATCCCCCCTCCCTGCAAACTCATCCCAAATTCCTCCAGCGCTGCAGCCACCCCGATGTGGAGAACTAGCACAGAGACCCTGCCAGCTCAGCACACTGATGAGTGCTGGTGCCCTCCCCACACTCACCAGCCTTCCTCCAGATCTCCTCTGGCATGTACCCAGAGAGGGGCCGTGGCGCGAATTCCCGGTGAGTGTCTGCAAAGGGGACAGGGAATGCCATTAGGAAATGCTGTCCTCTTGGACTCACCCACTGGCAGCGCCGGACCCCTGGGAGAACGGCACGGGGCCCACGGCACCAGGGGTCAATACCTAACTGGGGTGCCTCAGGGGCGGAGGAGCTGTTGTGGGGACGTGCGGAGGGGGGGCTGCCTTTCTTCATGTCCTCGGCGTCGCTGTAGCGCCGGATCCAGTGGTTGAGCTCCTCGCGATCGGCTTCCTGGCACCGCCGCAGCACCGTCAGCGACCGCCGCGTCTTCTCCACCATGTCCATGATGCAGTTCAGCAGCTGGGGGGGGGCAATATCAGGGTTGGGGGTGGGAGGGACTCTGCTGCAAGCAGCTGGGGGGCTGCAGTGCTTGGCGCTAAATGGGGAGTTTTGGGCTATGCCAGGCTGTGCCAGCACCAGAGTGATGGCTGCATGGAGCAGAGGATGCTCAAGAGAAAAGCCTTGCGGGGGACACAGTGGGGATGGAGGGCAAAATGGAGGCGCACACACACATGGGATGGGGCAAGAGAGGCACTACGTACGTTGTTGAGGTGTTTCCACTCCTCTGCCCACTCCCGGTCAGTGAGCCGGTGGTCAATTACCTCCTCCTGCCGCGTCCCGTGCACGGCTGCAAGGCAAGAGCAGGGTGGGAATCAGCTTCCTGCAGCACACATGTGCCTTCAGGGGAGTCTCAGCCCCCTGTTCACCCCTTGGTGCATGGGGGGATGCCCCGGCTCACCAGTGGGCCGCTGGCGCTCACGGAGCTCCCGGGGGTCGGGGTGCCGGTAGGCATCGCGGTAGTGGTGTGCCATGGCCATGTCCTCCAGGCGGTAGTGCTGGGGCAGGGGGGGGCCAGCAGGGGGATGCCCCAGCCCATTTGGGGGGTGGCTCAGCCCGTTGCTGGGGCTGTAGCGCTGCGCAGGGCTCATGGTGCACGGCCGCTTGCTGAGGTGCTCGGGGTGCAGGGGATCTCGGTCCAAACCATTCTCTTTGGTCCTGCGCAGAATAGAGGAGGTTGGTCCCCACCCAGTGCCTGCCACCACAGGGGATCAACCTCCCCTTTTCAGGGACGTGACCCTGAACAATCTCCCACGATGCCCCCGGTCTGCACCTGTCTGGCGTCCTCCTCTTGCCGCTCTCGCCCACCTCCAGGAGCAGCTCGGAGGAGTCGATGGGAGAGGAGGCGTTGGCGTCCAGCAGCAGCTGCTCATGCTGGGCCAGGTACTGGGCCGGGGTCTGCTTGGCCATGCGGGCGCAGTGCAGCAGCTCCCGCTGCAGCAGCGGCAGGTTGGCCTGTGAGGGGGTGACAGTCCAGTCCATGGCCCCAAAGCCCCCTGGTGCAGCCCAGCTGTGCCCCAAGCCTGACATGGGCAGGAGATGTGGGGCAGGCAGCTACCTTGCCTTTGGAGTCCTGCTCACCATCCCCAGGGGACAGCCTTGGGATGCCCAGGGACCAGCTGGGCTTTTAGGGGATACATGCATAGCACCACACAGTGTTTGGTCATGTGCTGGCATGGGCACAGCTTGGAAGAGCCCTCCTGCATCCTGGCAGGGGCTGCAGAGCATCATTCCCTCAGCCACCTCAGCCACCCTGTCCCCGCGACTGTCACCCTGGGGGCTGCACTTCTGGGAGCCCCAGCCCGTCTGGCACCCACGGGGTGTAAGGATCAGCTGTGAACTCCTGTCCCACCCACCCACTGTGTCCCCCCACAGCGCTGCAGCCCCAGGAACACATGGAACAGCAGGTTCTAAGCAGCAGAGACCCTTTTGCCCGGTGCTCTGGCTGCCAGCCCCGGATTTCTCCTTAGGCAGCTGATCCACAGCCAAATCCCATCTGTGGGACACGTTAGCGCCCGAGCCGGAGATGCATGCTGTGGTGAGCAGGGCCGGACTCTCCCTCCCCTTCCCTTCCCTTTCCCAGCCGGGAGGGAGCAATCCCACAAAAACAGCAAGTCTGGGAAGCACGCCGAGCCCGGCTGGTTGTAGTTAGGATAATGAGAAACATCTGGAACGGGTGGTGGGAACAGCTGGGAGCGGGGTGCCAGAGCGGCCAGCACAGCCGCTGCGTTCTTGGCAGAGGGACAGCAGGATGGCTCCCAGCCCGCCCGGAGCTGCAGGGCCATCAGTGCCCACCGGGACCTGGGGGTGCACCATTCATTGCTCCCATGGATCCCAAAACCCCTGCCAACAGGGCAGGAGGGAGAGAGGGCTCTGCTGTCCCTCTGGCTCAGCCTGGAGCAAACTGCTCCGGCAGCTCTGCAGCAGATTCCTGTGGTGAGCACGGACCTCCGCTCCACGGACCTCTGCTCCAGGGGGGCTGGGATGCAGAGGTGGAAAAGGGGCTGGTTTTGCACATTTTAGTTGTTCCTTTGCTAATGAGGGACAGGCGATGCGGAGCTGGAACATTTGCTGGCAGTGCCAGTGGTGCCAGGCATGCCAGTGCTCGGTGAACCCCTCTGGAGCAGGGTGACAGTGCAGAATCAGCACAAAATCAAAACGCAAATAAAAAAAAAAGGGGATTTTTAATGAATTTCAAATGGTAACCAGATGGGTCAACCCCTGGTTTATTGCAACCAGTCCCAGCCCCCTGTGACATCACACATGTGAGGGGACACGTGTGCCCAGGGGGGACACAGGCAGCCCCATAGGCAGCTGCCTGCCCTGACCCCAAAGCCACCCCTAAATCCCCTGTACTGGAATGGTGCCATGAATCTTGCCATGCTGGGGAACTCACCTTGAGGAAGGGGATGACGAAGGGTCGCAGTGGGAAGTTGGTGGCCTCTTGGAGCTTGGCATGAAACTCCTCGATGGTGAGGGTGGAGTTCTGTGGGAACAGCCCAGGCTCAGCATCACTGACACAGCCTGCCCTGCACCCCTGGGGGATGCTAGGCTGTTTCTCCCCCATTCCTGCTCCTCTGCCAGGCTCATGGAAAATCCACTCTCAAGGGAAAACGATACTCAAGGCTTTGCTGGCAATGCCAGCAGCCAGGACCCAACTCTGCACCGTGCTGTGCAGATCCCATGAGATGCCAGGAAAGCAACCGTCATTTTTCAAGGATTGAGATCCCTCCACACCCCTCTTTCGCTTTTAGCCAGCATCTCCATCTCAAAAGGAAAACACAGGATCCCTGGATGATGGAGGACCCCAGGGCTGACCCGGCAGACGTACCACGAGCCCCAGGACGAGGGTGCGCACCCGCTCCCCGATCTCGGGGGAGATGTCGTTCCCAAACTGCTGGAGTGTGGTGAGGAAGCGCTTGAGCTTGGAGAGCTGCCGGGCACCACAGGCCGGCGGGAGTTGGTGAGTGGAGAGGGAGGCGCTGGAGGAGGTGGCTGGCCCGTTGCTGAACCCGTTGGGGGTGGACGGAGCCCCATTGATGGCAGTGGGTGAGTGGCTGCTCCCATTCATCACTGAGGAGAGAGGGAATGGGAGATCAGAGCGAGTAGTTCTGCCCCGGCACCGTGGAGACAGGGCTGGGATGGGAGGACCGGAATATCCTGCTGGGTAATGCCAGTTTGGCATCCCCTGGAAGGCTTAGGAATGCTGCTGCATCCCTGGGGCCACATCCTGGATTGGTCCCTGCTGCTGTGGGGGCTGGAGAGAGGGAAGGAGGGAAGGAGAAAGGGATTGAAGAAGGGGATGCATCTCCACATGGTGATAGCCGGATCCAGCTCCTCAATGGTCATGCCAGCCAAGAGAAGGGGCTCCATCCGGTCCCTCTGGGAGCTGCTCAGCACTCCCAGAGAGAATCCATGACCTATTTCCCACAGAGCCCAGCCTGGCTTGCAGCACGCTGGCACCTCTGTCCCTGCTGCCCAGGCAGGAAGAATAGGAGCTGCCTGGAACACCCCATTCCAGGCAATCCGGGGGGGACATTTTGGGGTGCCAACCTGCAGCATGACAGACCCCTGTCTCCTGCACCAGCCCCCCACGAGCACAGGCACCTTTCCACAGCCAGTGTGGGCGACAACATGTGTCACCCGTTCTCCCAAGTGCGTTGCCCCACGGCTCCCGGCATGCACACGCCTCTCCCCGCGCACTCCGAGCACCCAGGATGGCACTAACCTTGGGGTGCTGTGCTGCCCACCAGCCCTGCCTGCTTTGGGGGGCTCCTGCTCGCTCTCCAGCCAGGCAGCGCCCGCCGCCCGCTAAAGAGGTGCCGAAAATAACCCGGTGGCCACAACTGCTTTTATTCCCGCGACAGGTGTGTTACTAAGTTGGACACCACACATGTCCCTGGGCTGGGATGGGGTTGGGGTTCCCATCCCCGTGACCCACTGGGGCAGGGCAAGAGGCTGGCAATGGGGAACACCCCGTGTCCAAGCCCCGTGCCCCCCGAGGGACCCTGTGCCAGCCAGGGCGGGCTGTGGCTGCGCTCGGGTCTCTCATGAGAGCGGGTGTTTCATTTTACTTACAAAGACAGACCATCGACCATTTCAAGCAACCATGAAAACGGCCGCGAGGCAGAAACGTCGGAGGGCCAGCGTCTCGATCTGCAAGCAAAATAAAACACGCTATGATGAGAGAGCAGAGGGGGCAGCTCTCGGCCAGGTGGTCCTGCATGAAATGCTCCTCACAGTGGGCATGGTGTGGGCACAGCATGAGCACCTGTGCCCTGGGCAAAGCCACCTAAACCTGCAACGGACCCAGGTCCCTGCATCCCACTGCAGCCACAGGGAGGGTTCACAGGATGGATGTTCAGCTGCCTGACACAGTCCCCACATTTTGTAGACCAAATGAGGTCCCTGAAACCAAGAACAACCGAAATGCCGTAGTGCTCCATGCCAAGCTGTGGCAGAGAGGCTGCCTGCACCCCTGATCCCATGTCCTGAATCCCGCTCTGGGCCAATCCCTGACAGAGAGACTTGCCTGTGCCCCTGGCCCCATGTGCCGGACCCAACAAGACCTAGGCTGCCACATCTGCCACAGGACCGGGATTATAAACCAAAACCCTTCTGAGTGCAACCAAGCACAAGCTGATTTCTAGAGTCTGTCCAGGAGCAGTGCTGGAGGGCAGCAGGTGTCAGGGGGCTGCATCTCAGTGGGTTGTTTTAGTGTATGTTCTTCCCCATTTCGGTTTTTCTAAGCGAGAAATAGCTACGAGCAAAACCCTTGCAACATGTACATACTCAGGATACATCTTGGTGGAGCTGGAGCAGCCACTGATGATGGCCACAGCCACTCCTGCCAGGGGGACCAGCCTTGTCCCCTGCCTGCCTGGATCCTGCCTGGCATGTGTATTGTCCATCCATGTTCCAGGACGGTGACACCAGCACAGCGACCAATCCCTGAGGGTGTGCAATGACCCCACGTACCACTGGTGCAGCCACTGTGTTGGGGCTCCTCCAGTTCAACTACAGAGACTGAGACTCCAACCTGGAGTCCTCTGATGCCACCATGCCATAGCCTGGGCAGGGCACGGAGGTCCCTGTCACCGTAGCTGGCCATGACACTGCCCTGCCACCACTGGGTGCCACACACAGGCAGGGGGGTCGCCACATGCCTGGGACCCAAAATGGGGACAACTCCGATGCGCAGGGACTCCCCCAACCCGCAGCATCCTCCAGCCATGAGCTCCTCTGTGCCAGGATTTGATCACCACATGGCAGGAGACCAGTATGTCCCTGTCCCCAAACATCTCTCAGGGCACTGCTGGCCATGGGCAGTGCTGCGATGTTCCCCATAGGAACACGCACGAGCCGTGGCTTGAGGAGTGCAGCCCAAGGACCTTCTCCAGCATGAGGAGAGGTGATGCCGCCCCATATCATGGCCAGCACCGTGCTGGGCTGTGGGGATACTGCTGGTCCCAGGTGCAGTGTGTGACGCAGAGGTGAGGGGGGCTGGGCAGCCTCCCAGCCTGACATCCCATCCCCAGGCCATACTCACTGGTGTTTGGTGTGAAGGAGGGGTGGCGCGTGGCTCCCTGGGTGACAGCGGGTGGCGGTGGGGGCATGGCGGGCGGCGCGGACCTGGACTGCGTCTTCACGTCAGCTGGCGAGTCGGGCATGGTGGCGGCCACGTCTCCTTGTTATCTGTGGGGAGAAGGCATGAGTGGTGAGCAGGGTGTGCTGGGATTCCCTGCAAACAGGGGCAGAGGGGACACTCAGGGACCTTGGGCTGGCCTGGGCACGTCCATTCCTGGTGTAGGATGGCACAGCTCAGGCAACAAGGACAGTGCCTGGCATCCTGTGTGCCAGCAGCATAGTGGGGATGGTGATGGACCTTCTGTCACGTGCACAGGAGCAGGGACAGTGCCCTGTGCAGGGATGCAGGGTGGTGGGGACAGGTCAGGGCACCAGCTCTGCCCCAAGCACTGGGCGCAGCCTGAATGTGTCCCTGCAAAGCCATCGCTGCCACATCCCAACACCCTCCTGCCCACCTTTCAGGAATTCCCAGCTGCCCGCTAACTCCTGGTTGCTGTAATGCCAGTCAGGGATCCTGGGATCGTTGCGACCTGTGCTCAGTGACAGCAGCAATGGCACGACCCACACATCATGACATCGACCCACTAGTGACTGTCCTCCCACAGCCCTGTGAAGCACCAGACCCCACAATCCAGGGAGGGCAGGGCTCCCTGCCATCACCCCACCAGGCTACCCCCGGCATTGCTGCCTCCCTCCCCCCTCCTTGCGCATCCACCCCCAAGTAACACCCAGCAGCGGCATCCCCAGGGAATCGTGCCAGCACTGTCCCCTCTGGTTGGCGTGGCCCCAGTACAAGGTTTCGGCCCCGCGGCTGCCACGCCAGGCAGTGACGGGTGGCCACAAGTGCTGGCAGCTGCGGTGATCTGTCACTGTGCCTGAGCCGCCGCCAGCTCCAGCCAAAGATGGAAGCGGCTGCCACAGCCACCCGGCCGTGGGGTCCCCGCTGTGCCCCGGCACGGCTGATAAACACTAATCTAATATGCATCCTTAATCCACGGCAACTGTGGGGAGATTAATTGAACCTGGCAAGAGCACATTGTCCGGGCTAAATAAAACTGGGGCCTCATCCCGAGAAAGATGCTATCGGGGTTGTGCCGCAGTCGGCGCTGTGTGAAGGACCAGGAGATGGGAGAGGTGGTGGTAACAGCCAAAATCTCTAGTGGTTACCATCATGCACCCACAGCCTCCTTCTGGATGGCTCCAACACCATGAATATCCCTCCCTCTCCATGGCACACCTTAATCCTGCAAAACCTGGAGGTGTGTGCCCCAGTTTTCTGTTCCTTGCTCCCTTCTCCCTCTCCAGCCACAGGAGAAACCTTAAGACCGTGCAGCATTCGTCCCCTAAAACGTCAGTTTCTTTTACAAGGCCTGCCAGAATAAATCGTTTGTTTTGAAAAACACCTTTTGTTTTCCTTTTCACGGCAATGCCCATCTCTGGGCAAAGCTTCTCCAGCTTTCCAGGCTCTCCCTGACACTCGGCAGAGCAGAATCCAGCCCCAATGGCAGAGGTTGAGTTGTGGGCACACTCAGGGCTCAGAGTGTGACCCTGACTATGTGCCTACATCTGCACAGCTGCAGCATCTTGATCCCCCACAATTCTTGCCTGCATCCCTGTCTGCATCCCTCTTCCTGTCACATTGCCAGCACAGTCCCTGCCTGCAACCCCATCCTTACCTGCATCCCCACTCTGAACCTCATCCCTCTCGCTGCCCTGGCTCCATACACATGCCCACACCGAGGGCAAAACATGGATACACTCATTCTGGCACCAGCACAGCTTTTCCACAGCTTCCCATCAGGAGAAAAGTTTCCATGAAGCTGTGCAAGTACTTGGGGAAACGAAGCCTGGTTCTCTTTTTTCTTGTGTTTTCCTTTTTCCTATGAGTTATAAATTTTCCCCAAGATGTCTGCAACCCAAACATGGCTGTGCAGGCATAGGAATAGTATCAAATCCAATGGGACAAAGAGCCTGGGATGCCCACAGGACCCAACCACAGCCGTGCCACCAAGCCAGGTCCTTTGCAGGATGGGATGAGCTCCATGGGGGCAAAGGAAGTTTTGGGGAGCAGAGTGCAGTTTCCCATCATCACCTCCAAAAAGCGATTCCCCAGCACGACTCAAACTCCGCTGGAGTTTTTTTCCCTCTATTTTTTCTCTCTTTGGGGTAATTTGTCCCAGCCGCTCGGGGCCATGTCTGTTTTCCTCCATCTGGTTTCCATTAGGTCTGTGCAGCCCAGATGAATAAGTAATAATATAAAAATAAAAGGATTAGTATTTTCTCCTCGGCTGGCGGGAGCGAGTGTTCCCACCCTGCCTCCCAGGGCCAGCGGATGCCGGACCCCCACACACCCTTGGTGACCCCGAGCCCCCCATTTGTCTCACTGCAGGGCGTAACCCCTGGCACTGGCCTGGGCAAGGACCCTGCTGGGGTGACACTGTCACACAGCTGGTTGGCACCAACATGAAGCCAAGCATTCCAGAGGGCACAATGCATGGCATCCTGCAGGCTGGAGCCTGAGGGACAGGAACGGTGCCTGAGGGATGGGACTGGCAGCCATCCCAGCTTGGCATCTGCTGTTTCCCACAGCCCCAGGGAGCCCATCCCACCACAGGCAGTGTCCGGGTGCGGAGTTCTGTCCTTCCCAGGCAGCACATGGGATGTGCCAGCTGAGGGTGAGCCCGATGACTGTGGAGCACTCAGGCTGGCTGTTCTCCTCTCCACTCCCCAGGAATGGAGCAGGCAGAGAACTGCCCTGGATGTGGCCATTGGAAATCTCTGGCTCCCTGTAGCCCTTTCAGACCAGGCAAAGCTGTCTGGGCAAGGAAGGGGTTAAAGGGAATTCAGCACCCAGCATCCTTCATGCTCTCCAAATGGCCACAAATGAAATCCAGATGCTGGAGGCGACATCTCCCCAAGCCAGGCTGCCTCTGAAACAAAGGCAGAGAAGCATTCCTGCTCCTCAGCTGCCGCAGCCACCGGGGCCAAGAACAACTCCCCAGTAAGACTGCAGGGACCGAGCTGTCCCAGCTGGAGCAGGTTAGGAAGTGAGTAGTGCTGGCGGCCAGGCAGCAGTGCTGGCCACGTGCACCAGCCCGGTAGAGCTGGTGGGAGCTCAGGGCATCCTCATCTCCCTCCTGATCCCCTCTCTGGGGCCATGGTGACAATGGGGGCAGGTGACAGCAGCCACCTTGGAGGTTGCTTATCCCCAGTTGCACATGGAGGGCGAGAGCGGCTGTGGAATGCTGACAGAGGGTGGGTTTGGATACTAGGAAGAAATTGTTCCCTGTGAGAGTGGTGAGGCCCTGGCACAGGTTGCCCAGAAAAGCTGTGGTTGTCCCATCCCTGGAAGTGTCTAAGGCCAGGTTGGATGGGGCTTGCAGCAGCCTGGTCTAGGGGAAGGTGTTCCTGTCCATGGCAGGAGGTAGAACGAGATGAGCTTTAAGGTCCCGTCCCACCCAAACCATTCCATGATCCTATGATGATGCTGGAGGGTTGCTGCCAACCCATCGCTAGTGTCACATATGCTCATTTTAGGGAGGGTTAGCAGGGAGTGATCCACACTCACCAGCACAAATAAAACTGACTTTAAAAGTAAACCCAATTAATTAAACTCTCTGTTTAACTTGTAAGTGAACCCAGACTCAACTAGTCCTGGAGAGCCCCGGCAGGTCATCCTCACCTTTCTCACGGGCATCCTGGGACATGTCCCATGCCCCTGGCCCACTGGGACCCTTCCCACCCACCCAATTCTGGGGTAAAGCAGGTTTCCCCATGCTGGGATACACCCCAATTTGCTTTGCTCTCTGAGCAGCCCCCGGCCACAGTGCCTGCACCTGTATCCCAGGAATGTTAGCGCTGCTGGGGGATAAGCCATGGGCAACACTCTCCCCAGCCTCCAAGACATCATCTCCCAGGAGGGACCATGACCCCTGTTCCCTTCCACCTCTGCAATATGGCAGTGACAGCTCCATGCAGGACATCAGCACCCACAGCCAGGCTCTCCACGCACCCCAAGCCCAAATATCCTGTTTCTCAAGCCAAAACCAGCCACCCATGGACCGAAACCAGTTGTCTCAATGCCACCGGGGCAGTGCCAGCAGCTCCTGCTCTCCCTGAGCTGGTGTGGCCGGGGGCGGCAGGGGATGGGATGGGTTTGATTTTCCTCGAAACAACAACAAAAAAGCCAAAAAAAAAAAAGCGCCCTCTCTGTTTTACAAGCCTTCATTTGCTATTGTTTATGTAAACAGGTAAATTGTTTCGTATCTCAATTAAAAACATCTGCCACATAAATGAATACCAATTAACTCATCCTGTTTTTAATTACTCTGTTAATTACACACAGGCAGCAAAAAGGATGGCAGGGGAATAGGGAAAGCATGCTTACACCCCCCCTTCCCACCTTGCTCTTGGCAAGGATCCGAAATGTGCCCAGATAATGATGGATTAAGGTGGCTGGTGAAAACTGTGGCTCATGGCCAGCTCTGGCATGGTAGCTCCCTCCCGGTGCTGCTGGGGCATCTTGCAGGGGGATTTCCCAGGACCCTCTTGAGAGGTTTGGAAACCCCAGCCCCCACGGGATGCGCCAATGCCATCTGTGTCATCCCCCGTGCTGGGGCACGCACAGCCCGGCTGGCATTCCTGGTGCTAGCCCCGAAACCTGTCTCATGGGAGAGAAACTTTGGGATGCTGGAGGACATGGGGAGGGCGGGTGGACGGAGAGGGCTTCATGTGGGCAACATCCTCATGGATTAAGTGCATCCTTGAGGCGCCCGTGCTGCAGTCGCCCCAGGAGCCCTACTGGCACCAAGGGATGGCCCCTCTGCACGGGCATGGCAGTGGAGGGTGGATGCCATCCATGCCGAGGGACCCCGTGCGCCGCCAGCCCCTCCCAGCTGCGGGAAGCCTTCCAAGCGAGCAGATGGGGCAGGGGAGCGGCGGCAGGAGGAGGAGAGCAGAAAAGGCTATTTTCTCACGCTACATATTTTACAAGTTGAACATTTTGTGCATTTCAGCCTTGCTTGGAAAAGCATCTCGGGCTCAGCCCCGGGAGTCGACGGCAGAGCCTGTGAGTCAACAGCGGCTGGCGGCGACGTGGCTGCTGGCGTGGAGATGGGATGGCAAGAGGGGTCTCCCCATGCATAGAGTCAGGAGGGAAGGTCCCCCTGACCTACTGGTGTTGTAGGAGCAGCAGGATGACCAACTACACCCAGCCGGGGCACAACATCTGCTACAAACTCTTCAGTGTTGTGCCCGGTGCCACTGTTGGATTCATCCCCCCAGCAGCTCCCAGGGTGGCACAGGGAAGTGAGCACACACAAACCCTGCTTCTCCCCAGCTGCCTTATACTCCTGGAAATTAAATATACTGGCTAAAGACCAGGAGTAAACAGAGTGCTGCGGCCAGCCCAGCACACCTGGAGATATGCGAGCGGCACAGGGTTGGAACTGACCCCACCGGAGCTGCCCCCACCCAGGAAACACCCACATCTGGGCTGCAAACCACCTCAACTGCACCATCCCCCCACCCACCAACACACGCCAAAGGGGCACCCCAAAACCAGACCAGTGCCCCCAGTGCAGCACCGGGTGCTCTTTGAGGACAGGGATTTTGGCTAAAATGCCCCAATCTGGCATTTTTGCAGCCATGTGCGCAGGGATGCTCGTGACCAAAGGTGGCCTTGGTGGTTGGAGTGGGAACAAATGGCACATGCAAGGGACTCAGGGTGTCCTGGAGGCAGAGAGCGGCTGGAGAAGGGAAACATCCCCTTCCACACACCCTTGCCGGCAGGTCCCTTGCTGCTGCGCGGTCCCTGCAGCGTGGGAACGCTGAGGCACCGCCGGCTCCCCAGGGACCCCGTGCCGGATCTGGCCCCGCAGGCGCCAGGATGGTACCAGCTCCGAGGGGGTGCCGGATACAGCCATGCACTCCCACAGCCTCCAGGCTGCTGGCTCACCAACTCTTTGTCTATTTTTGAAGCACAGGCTCCATTTCAAGGCAATTTCGCCCATGTGAGATTGAATCAAACAACACAGGAAAAAATATTAATAAAAAATAAACAGGAAATCCCTTGGATGTTTTCTGTGGAAACATTGGTCAGCATCTTCCGAAGGAAAGCTGTGGGCTTGTCAAGGTGGGGTTCCCCCTGGGGAGCCTGAGCACGCAGGGAGGGTTGGCAGAAAACAGCTTCAGGAAATCTAAAAATAACCCCAAACTGGTCAATGGCACTCAGGGCAGCGATGCCAAGCAGGGGGATGTCCTCTATGCCACCAGCCTGTTCTAGCCCCTGGCTGGCAAAGATTTGACCCAGCTTTGGGGACCTGCCTTGTTCCCATTCTGCTGGGCAGCTAAATCCATCTCCCACATGAGATCTAGCTTGGAAAACACAGGTCAGGACTGCAGCATCCCAGCTGCAGCATCTGACTGCATCCCATTGACCTGAGCAGCAGCAATTAAGCCCAGCTTAACCCATGGGCTGTCCCTGGTGTCCCCCCCAGCACCTGGACAGCCCCGTTTGCAGCACCAGGCCCTGATCTGCCCCAAACCTTGTGCTCACTGAGACTGTGCTGATCTGGCTGGGGGCAGAAGTAGCATCAGTGCTGATGGTGGGGGCTGATGTGTTCCTCTACGAGGGACCCAGCTCCTTCCAACATTCCCTGGCAGCTCTCCAATTCCTGGCAGCCTTGCACGCCCTGGCTGACTCACTAGCAATCAACTGACCACCCTTAAGGGACACCCACTATGGTCCCTCTCCTCCTCAGGGGTCCCACAACACCCTAGACCCCTTCCACAGGTGGCTGCAGGGCAGGGAACATCACACAGCTGGGGGCAGAGCCGAACAGCCTCCAGATTGCTCCAGGAATTTAAGCTGGCTGCCGGCAGCAAGCAGAGCCAAGACCCCATTTCCACGGCAAAGATAGACACAGCGCAGCCACACTGCTTGGATCCTGCCTGGGGTTTTCCACGCATGCAAACACCCATGGCTCAGTAGCAGAAAGCCAGGAAGGGATGTGGGGGATGTCAGCAGAGACCTTCCAGCCCCAAATCCCCCCTGCGGGACCTGCTGGAGCCCTCCCCGGGACACTGTGCATAGGAATATTTTTCTATCCTGCACCCTGGAAGCTCCCAATGTAAGAGGCAAATCCTGCACCCACACAAGGCCTCAATTCTGCCCGAACCCGGCACCCACCCCGTGCCAGCACCCAACATCACGGGAGAACAGCCTCTCCCCCCCACATCCTGGCTTGTCCTCCCCACAAGCCGACATTTGCACTCACATTTTTCAAACAAACACACCCAACATCTGTCTGTCCCTGGGCAAAACCTTACCTGCCGGCACGGGAAGCAGCCAGCAGACTCCCTTGCCACAGCCAAATTCACCTCCACTTGCCTCCCCAGGTGTGGAATTTCTCCCTGTGTGGAGACACTCAGTGCAGGGACCTGCCTCACACACCTCTCAGGATCCAAGAGCCCACCCCAGGTGGCAGCTCGGACCTGTGGGGCTCCTCATCCGAGGACCATGGCTGTCAGCATCCTCCCCGGCTGCTGCTCCACGCTTGCCGTGGGATTTCAGGATGGTTGCCCCGTATCTCCGTGCCCTGTACCATAGCAGAGCTCACCCCACCATGGTGCCGAGCAGACGGATGTTTGCAGAGTGTCTTCAAGTGGCTCAACAAAGGAGCAGAGAATTAATATTCCTTTTAATTAAAGGCGGAAAAATCTCTTTGTTCCTGAACAGAGAGAAAACAACAGAGGGAAGAGCTCAAAAGCTCTTTCTAAGCTGGAGACAAGACCATCGCTTGGATTCAAAGACACTGTCAATGCGCACGTGACCTCGAATTAAAAAAACAAAATGAAACCCAACAGCGGCAGCGGCTCCTCTCCAGCAGCGAAGGAAAGTTGCAAAGTTTTTCTTGGCTAATAGAGGGAAAAAAAAGAATTCCAAGAAAAGGTGTGTTTAACTAGAGAAAGGCTCTGCAGTATCCAAGGCACCATCCAGCGGCAGGGGAATGACGGGGAAAACTGGTTGTGCTCCCCCTCAGAGTCACGGAGGAGCCACGGAGAAGCGTTGGGCCAGCCTCACTCCATCACTACACCGGCAGCATTCGCTTGGCAAAGCCACGCTCCTGAAGCGGGCTGCCCAGCTTAACGTGAATCCAAAGGGAAAGCAAGAGCCGGGCGGTGATCAACGGCAGTGCTGGAGGCTCCCGAGCCATCCTTCCTTCCCAAATCCACATCCAAAAAAACATCCCCAATACACGCGAGTACACTGTCTGTGTCCCCACCACGGACCCGTGTCCTCGCATGTAAACAGAGAACGACGCTGCCTTAGCTGGAACTTCCCAAACCAGCCCTGGGATTCCTCCCGCAAACTCTCCCGAGTAGGTCAGCTCCTCCTCGCCACCAAATGCGGCTCCATCTCTAAATCCACGATGCAGCCGGAGCGGGATGCGAAGCCGGCGGGTTGGCGGGCGAGGAGGAGGGATGCGGGAATGTCAACGAATTTTCCCGCCGGGCAGAAGTGGGGAGCCACAACCAGGGGGGATTTGCTGATGGGGTGGGCGCAAACTCGAGTGGGTTCCCGGGGATGCTGGGCCGCCCCTCGCCGCCCCGGCGCACGGGAAGCGGCTGCCGGCGACGGGGAGGGGAGCGCAGGGAGAGCCCCGGGAGCGCAAGGGAGAGGGGTCCGCAACCCGCCGCCCCCGCGGGAGCGCAGCGCGTGGGAGCGGGTCCCACAGGCGCGGCAGCCACGGGCAGGGGTCCGCTCTGCCTCCGCCGCTCCGGTGCCCGCTCGCCCGGCCCCGCTCCGCCGCCGCGGAGCTTCCTCGCGCACCGGCAGCTTCCCCGATACCAGAAGCCTCCGCCGCGCACCCGGAGCCTCCGACTCCCCTGCGCACCGCGAGGCTCCTCCGGGCACCGGGAGCCTCTTATTGCCCTGCATGCCGGCAGCTTCCCCGACACCGGGAGACTCCCCCGGGTACCGGCAGCATCTCGGACTCTGCATAACAGGAACATCCCCTGGGCACCGGGAGTCACATCCCCTGGGCACCGGGAGTCACCCCGACTCCTGCACACCGAGAGCATCACCCGAATACTGAGAGCATTCTNTCAGTCCCTTTTCCCCGGGAGCCTCCGATTTCCCTGCGCACCGGGAGCATCCCCAGACCACCGGTAACATTCCCAGCCCCTCTCCCCCGGGAGCCCCCGCGGGCACCGGGAGCCTCCCCGTCCCCGTCGGCGGACGGCACTTACCGTCCTGAGGTGTGGCGGAGGGGTGAGGTAAGTCCCGAGGCAGGGGCCGGCAGGAGCGGGCAGCGCCGGCAGCGGCCCCCGGCGGCGGCGGCTGCCCCGGGCCCCGCTTAAGGCCGGCGCTGGCGGT
>VZRE01000358.1:999088-1025430 GCA_013396775.1 Cephalopterus ornatus
ATTGTCCCCTTTCTCCTGGTTCTCCCAGAGCTCTTGCTCTGCCCTGTTGCTTCCCAGTGTGCCCGTACTTATAGCTGATTGCTATTCTGGCTGCATTTCCTCAGGCTTTTTAAAAAAGCCCAGGGTGTTGGTTTATCACACCTTCCCCCTCGCCACACTGGTGACTCATCCCCTGTCCCTCCATGGGCACCCGTGCTGTGCCGCGGGTCCTGTCTCCACCTGGCTCTCACCAGAGCACACACAGCCCCTCTGCCATTCTGTGCTGGGGGTCCTGGCTCAGCCTGCTCTCACAGGAGGATGTCTGGAGGTGAAGGCACTGAGCCGTGCCGGCACTCAGCCCTGGCGTGCCACAGGTTTCCTGTGTCACCCCCAGCGAGTCTGTCTGTCCGTCTGGGTTTCTCAGTCTTGATCCTCTCCCTCTCAGGGAGCAGAGCATCCCCAGCTGCCTCTCTGAGTCCATGCCAGAAGTAGCCATGCCAATGCTGCTTGTCTAGCAGAGCTTGGGGACAGCATGTGTCCGGGTGCTCATGAGCAGCTGCAGCAATGCAAAGCCCTGTGATGCTGTGGGGTTCCCAGTGTCGATGGGGAACCATTTGCTCGGAGCATCCCTGCAGGGACAGGGAGCTGCTGGGCTGAGAAGGGTCGGTGTGACCGTGAACGGTCCCATTGCCCTGGCTGGTGTGACTATGGATGGTCCCATCACCCTGACTGAGAGCACAGATGTGGTGGCCTGAATCTCAGTGCCTGAATCCAACCTGGAACGAGCACCAGGAGCCAGACTACAGCCTCCACTGCTCTTCTCTTGACATTTTGCTTGCAGCAGGAGCCCCAGTCCTGGATTTTCCTGCACGTTAATTCATCAGGGAATGCACCAGGAAGATAAGGGGCTGGTGGGGAGCCAGTGGCCAGGGAAGGCGGCTCGCCCGCTGTCAGCTATCGCCCGCTGCAGCTGCATCCGCCCGGGGACATCTGCTCAGCAGGAAGTGCCGTGCACCAGCCTTTCCAAGGAAAGGGGGTTTGTTTGTGCCTGCCTTCCCTCTGTGATCACCCCTGGGGGACCCCAGACTTGGGGTCACCTGCCCTGCAGCCACCCCAGCCCCTTGTTTCCTCAGCCAAGGGCTGGAAGGAGCAGCCCCACCAGTTGTTGCTGCTGGGAAGCAGATCCAGTGGCTTTGTGGCTTTCTCACAACTTCCATACAGAAAAGAAAAAAAAATGCTTCTTCCATTAAAAGAAAAAAAAAGTAAAAATCCTGTTTTCCTTGCTGACAGATTCGTTCCTGCTTTGTAGCTTTCAAAGGGAAACCAGCCCCTACTGCTTATCATCCTGCTCGCCTTGTGCCGCCGGCTCTGAAAAATCACCGGCTTGGCTTAAACAATGGGAGACTTTGGGATACAGCATCACTCCTCTAGATGCTTTAAGGTTTTGGGCCTGCTGGGGGGCCAAGTTTCCAGCTTTTCTTTGCCATGGAGAGTCTAGGAAGTGTTTAAGTTGCAATGCAGAGATGGCCACGTGCTGCCCTGGCTCTGAGTGTTGGTATTTTGGGGTGTATGGAGATGTCGTTGACGTCCCCATGGAAGCAGCACCAGAGGTGAGTCCTGCCAGCCTCACCTCTGGCCAGCAGGAATTCACTGGCTGATGCTCAGCAAAATCTCCTGAGCTACCCTGGGGTTCACAATAGGTTCACATTCCCCTTCTCCCCTCTAAACCTCAGGGACCAGCTCCTTGCCGGCCCTCCCACAGCCTACAACTGCCTGAACAGGGCTCTTTAATAACAATGGGAATTTAATTAGCTTGCACTGTACTTCCAGCACCTCACATCCCTGCAAAAATCAATGGGAGCTAAGAGTGGTGAGGTGCAGGCTGCCTCCGCTTCAGCACAAGGCTTGGATGGAGACCCAAGCCCTGGGGCTGCTATCAGAATCCCACCAAGACCAAAATGCTCTGACACGGGACTCTGGCCATGTGGAGGTCGGTGCCAATCTGTGCCATGCCAGGCCATGCCACGGGGAGCCGCAGCCTTGCGCTGGGTGAGGTCTGGGATTTGTTACGGAGTCCAGATGCAACGCAGCAGCAGGAGACATTGTGGCTGTCTCTGGCCACCTGCATCGTTTCCAAGTTCCCAGGCTAAAAGCAGGGCTTGTTATCAAGAGCAAAAAATGTGCCACCTCTGTTGTATTTCATTTCCCTTTCTCCACCTCTTCCCTGCCCGCTGTGCATCGGAGATAACAGCTCTGCACTGAAGCCGGAGTGCGGGGCCGGCAACGGCCTCACCAGCCCTATCGCTGCCTCGCCGGCCGCAAGGAAATCAGGAAGTTTGCAGAGATATTCGGCCAACAAAATAAACATTTCTCCTGCCAAGAGCCTAACGGGCAGCCCAGCGAGCCCACAGCAATCTGCACAGCTCCCTGGCTGCAGCCTTCCGGACCGCTGTGCCCACCGAGCTGCCGCAGCCATACTGCCTTATCCTAGCGCCTTATCAGCGGCTGCCCCGTGCCTGGGATGTGCCCAATGTTGCTGCAGGTTTGGGGACAGGGACCCCAGCGCAGCTCCCACCCACAGTGAACCAGCACATCAGGTGCAGCACCCACAGTCTGCCCCAAACCCTGCCCTCGTGCCCATCCTTGCCACATCCCTGGCCTATGGGTGGGTGCCAGGAGTGGGCAGGGGGCTGTGGCCAGAGCGCAGTGCCGGTGGGGAGCGGGGTGTGTGAGGGGAAGCAAGGCAGAGGGCCAATATTGTTCACGCTGGTGACTCAGCCGGCTCTGCTTTCCTGCCTGCACCAGGCACAGCCCAGTAGAGCCCCCCAGGTCCCTCAGAGCTACCACTGCCCCTCAGCCTTGGTGCACTGGGGATGCTCCAGTACAGGGATGTGGGATGCTCCATCCCCACGGAGACTCCACACTGCAAATGATCAGCAGCACCTAGAGAACCTGTGGGATCAGATGTGAGCTGCTGACTCCGGAATGAGCAAAAACACCCAATAAACAGAAGATTAAAATGCTGTAAATAAAACATCCTCAGAGCTGATTGTTTGTTATGAAAAGGTTCATTGCAGAGCGGGCTCCGAATGGGTCCCTGTGCTGATAAGGGGGGTGTTGGCCATGCCCCTGCTCCCCTCTCCCGTTAGCTGGTCCCCATGGGGATGCACCAATGGGCAGCAGTCCTGTGCCACCCTCAGGGTGCATCTGCCTGCCCAAGACTGTGTTTGGCCTTGGGGTGAGTCACCAGTGCCACAGCATGCCACTGGGCAGGTAACCTGGGCAGGTATCCTTCACTATCACCTTCCTCCCACCTCTGTCTCTCTTACCTTGGTCGGTCCTGCCTTGTGCCCTGGCCCAAGAGGGGTGTCTGTCCGGTCTGGGGAGTCCTGAGGGAATGGGTGTCAGCACCCCAGTGCTGTGAGCTGCACAGAGGCTGGTGCAGCCAGGCTGGTCCCACGTGTCAGCACAGGAGCTGGGGACGGAGATGCTGAGCACTGTTGGGGTGTGGGGTGTCCTGCCCGTTCGGCGCCTGCCCGACTGCCAGGGCCGTTCATGTGACAGCCAGGGCCGTGGTGGCAGTGGAGCTGTGTCCCATGGCGAGGGGAAGGTGAACAGCTGCCGGGCAGTGATAATGCGGCGGGTGGGGGTGGCCGGGCAGCTGCGCCCGTGTCCTTCCCCAACAGGAACCATCTGTGACCAAGCCCAGCTCTGCCTTCCCTATCAGCCATTCCGGTTTGACTTTCCAACAACTTCCCCTTCATGCCGGCTTCACTTCCTCACTGCGAGGGGCCGGCGCGGTGCAGCTCGGCACAGGCAGCTCCGTGCAGTATGGGTGCAGCAGGACCAGTACGGCATAGCACAGCTGTCATTGTGCACCTTGGCACAGGTAGCACTGTGCAGGGTGGCACAGCGTAGCCAGCATGGTATGGCTGTCCATTTGCACCCTGGCACAGAGGGCTCACTCCCCTTGCTACAGCCCCTTTTTCTGGGGACATCCAGGATGTCTCCCGGCTGCTGCTGCCCTCTTGATCTGCAGCTGCAGCATCTCCTTGACCTTCTCAGCGCTCGGGGTAACCCCCCTGTGCAACCCATCCCTGCACCTCCAGACAGCCCCCACAATGCCAGGGCTCGGGCTCCCCAAGAGCCTCCAGCTAGATAGAAACAACTTGTT
Organism: Cephalopterus ornatus; assembly: GCA_013396775.1. Classification (NCBI taxonomy): domain Eukaryota; kingdom Metazoa; phylum Chordata; class Aves; order Passeriformes; family Cotingidae; genus Cephalopterus; species Cephalopterus ornatus. Next base: position 1,003,242 of record VZRE01000358.1, read on the forward strand.
AGAAACTCGAAAGGCAGCTCTGGGCTGCAGGTGGGAGGGAGGAAACGTGTCCTAAAAATACAGCAGCGCCTGCACGGTCCCCGAAGGTGGCTGAGCAGATGGTGTGTCTCGGCGGCCACCTGGGCTCCCGCAGATGGCACCCGGGGCTCCCCACTTCGTGCCCCCCGCCAACGGCTCTGGAGGGTGGGGAAGAGACTGTGGGGTGTAAGTGGGGAGGAGGGTGCCAGAGTATGGAGGTGTGGGGGTGCTGTGCTGCAGGGCAAAGAGGGGTGCCACCAGCAGAGTCTCTTCCCTCTGCCCTCTGAGTGCAGCCCAGAGCCCCAGGGGGATACTGAGCATGGTCTGGGTGCTGCAGGGAGATATGGGGAAGCCCCAGCATCAGGCTGATGTGCCGATGGAAAGGGCCACACACTACGAACCACAGCCCAATCCATCCAGGACTGTGTGCTCAGGGTGAGACACCAAAGCTGCCTGCAGCACAGCTCTGCTCCGAGCACATATCCTGCATCCCAGCAATGCTGGGGCATCGCAGCTCCATCCTACCCACCCTGGTGCCTGTGCCCCACCAGCAGAGGCAGAGCAGTCTGGTCATATGGACTGAGGGATGGCAGAAGTTTTGGCAGGGTTTCTATCTGTGTTTCAGGCTCTTTCTTCTTTCCCTCTTATTTCTGGCTGGCCCAGGTGGGCACAGTGTCATCACTTGGGGTTTTGCCAAGCTGCCTTGCTGTGAGAGCAGGGCTCACCAGGGGAGACAGAAAGTGGCCACTTCTGGGGAGTGTCCCAGGGCAGCAAGTCAAAAACAGAGGGTTTCAGGGCCAGCCAGGAAAATCCCACCCAGCTGTGGCCCCGTGTCCCCATGTCACCCGTGCAGGAGGGTTTTCTCTGCCAGCAAACAGGGAGCACCTGCCCGGGCAGCTGCAGGCGCTGGGCTGCCGGGGCATGGGGAATGCCCCAGTGTGAGGGGAACCTCTGGGGTCCCGAGGTCTGACTCAGTGTGGGAGGAACCTCTGGGGTCCCAGGGTCTGGTTCAGCTTGGAGAGGAACTTCTGTAGGCACAGGTTCCACTCTGGCATGGGGGAAACCTGGGGTTCTAGGGTTTGTCTAGGTAAGAGGGGAACATCTGGGGTCCCGGGGCCAGATTCAGCATACAGAGAATCCCTGGGGGTTCAGGGTCCATGCTAGTGTGGGGGAACCCCTGGGGCATGGGGTCTGCCCTGTCACAGGTGACCCCCTCCCGCCCACACTCCGGGGAGCCCGCCGGCGCTCCCAGCCGGTTTCTCTCTGAGTCAGAGCCGCGTCCGCTGCCGAGCATAAACTTCCCCCTGGTAAAGGAGAAGCAGGATGGGCTCCTACCGCCCCCACACTCAGAGCAAGGTGGGGGAAGGAAGGCAGAAAACCCCGGGGGCAGCCGGGGTCCCAGTGCGGCTCCAATCAGCCGCCTTCGCACTTACCAGGGCTGCACCAGACTCGCGCTCAGTGTGACACGGCACAAGGCACGGCATGGAACGCTTCCCTGGGGCCGGGGAATGCCCCGTGCCCATGTGCCCCACTGCCTGCAGCACCCCACTGCCTTCTCTTTTCCGTTTGAGAGTGATGGGTGGGGGAACCCTAGGGGAAAGGCAGCGGCAGCAACAACCGGTGAGCAAAACGTCGTCAGCAGCTGCCGTAACCAGAAAGAAACCATCACCTTCTAAAATGGAATGGGATGGGGCCACGGCCCCGCCGTGTGGCTAGGAAGGGGCTTTTATACACCGATGCCTAAATCTGCTTCTTCCAGCCCAGGAGCAAAGGCAGGAGCTGGGGATGGGAAAGAGAGCGACGGCCAAGCCGGGGAGATAGGAGCTGCCGAGAGTTCACATGGAACATAAAGACAAATTCTTTAAGAAAAAAAAAGGAGGGGGGGAAGAAATCAAAGGGATGTGGAGAGGGAGATAAGAGGGAAGACAGAGCAGAGAGACGGAGGGAGCAGAGAGGACGCGGGCAGAGGGAGGCAGGCGGCGCGGGGAGGCGAAGCGGGAGCCGGGGGAGCTGTCTGGCGCGTCCCTATCTCCTCTCTCCATCGCGGGAGCCCAACCTCAAGTAGTTTTTCACTGAGATTGGAGTGATCAGGTAGGGCTGCCCTCGGCGGCAGCTGCGGGGTTGTGAATAAGCACCTGCTTATCTCTGCCCAGCGGCTGTGCGCGGCTGCAGATTGCGGGAGGACGGGAGCTGGCTGCCGGCTGCGATTTCCATATCAGCGCCCTGCAGCCGCCTGCGCCAAATAAACACAACAGCCCCACGGACAAAAGGTTAATTATCAATTTTCAGAAAGGGAGAGAGAGGGGAGGGGAAGAAGGGAGCGGAGCGGCCGTTGGCAGCCGCGGGGATGCGCAGCCGGTCCCTGATGGGGTGCTGGGCTCTGCGCCCCGGGCACGGCGTCCCTGAGCATCCCCGGGGCTCTGCCGGCACTTCATGGGCTGCGAGGAGGGGGACGGGGATGGGACTGAGGATGGAGGTGGGGATGAGGATGGGTACAGAGACTGGGAAGGGGACGGGGACAGGGATAGGGTTGGAAATGGGGATGGGGACAGAGATGGAAATGAGGACAGATATCGGGATGGGGACAGTGTCAGGTGTAAGGATGGAGAAGGAGATGGGGATGGAGACAGGAACAAGGATAGAGATGGAGATCGGGATGGGAATGAGGTCAGGGGTAGGAATGAAGATGGGGATAGAGACAGGGATAAGAATGGGGATGGAGACAGGAGGAGGGACAGAGGAGGGGATGGGGACAGGGATAGGTATAGAGATGGGGACAGAGACGGGATGGGTCTGTGCATGCACAGAGGCAGTGGGATTGGGGGAAGACAGGAAGAAAGGACCCTCACAGTGCCCTGGTTCAGCCCTGACTGGGCAGAGGCAGGGCTGGAAGAAGGCACATTCTCCTCATAGGCCTAGAAGTCCCTGCTGACTCCATTTCCCACAGCCAGATTTCTGTATTCAACAGTTTCCTTCTCTTATCAGAGCAACCATGGGCTCCCAGCTCAGCTGGGCCTGGGGCTAAGGGAGACACGGGGAGGGAAGAGGTGCCCTGATAGCCCCAGCCCCTGAGGAAGAGGGAGGTGGATGGTGGCATTCCCCTGCTTGTAGGTTAGACCAGGTGACGCCATCAGGGATCCTCATGGGCCTTAATCCCTGTGCTTGGAGTCGGGACTTGTCCTTCTCTCCTGCCACTCAGGAACAGGTTGTTAAATGGGGCCAGGGATGATACCGCTGCCCTGGTGTGACCCATTCTATGCCCCACATTCACTCAGGGCAGGAAAACTGCTCTCCTGCTGCAACCATCCCTGCTCCAGGATGGTTTTCCCATCCTGCAGGTCTCTCTGGCCAGGGAGCACTGCTCCACGTGTGCTCATGATGTTCCTGGCTCCCATGGGGAGACACGGAGCCCCGAAGTGCTTCACAGGGCAGCAGCCACATGGCCAGGAAGCCTCGAGCCCACACAGCACCAGATTTAGCCACAGACATGCTCCTAAAAATAGCCAGGAGCTGGGAGGTTGGAGAGCTGCATCTGCTGCCACAGGGAGCAGACAAGGAGCTCCAGCCCTCATCCCATGGGGTTGGGGTGCACGGAGCTGGGGTGCACAGAACTGGGGTGCACAGGGCTGGCCCCAGAGTTTTTAGGCTGCAGGAGAGTTTGGAGCCACCAGCATGGAAGGATGCAGCCATCCCTGTGCCAGCCTGATACCAGGGCCAGGAGGACACAGAGATGGAGACAAGGTGCGCTTGGTTTTGGGATGGTCCTAATCCACTGGGGAATTGAATGTGCAGCTGTGGATAAGAATATCCGCAGAATATTGAGGGTTGATAGTATTTAGCACCTCAGCAAGGCTTTAATGTAGTCAGGGTTTTGCACCTCTTGCCTGATGGATGCTCCAGGATCCCGGAGCAGTGAGGAGCTGAGTTTCCCTTGGGAATTTGAGGTGAGAAGCCGGGGACAGAGCCAGGACTCAGAAAACCATGGTGCCTGGCAGGGATCACTGCGGTCTCCAGTGTAGCTCCAACCTACCCCACAGTCCAAGAGGGGTCTGACCTCCAGCTGGCAAAACACACTAAAAATACCAGGATAAATATATGAGGGAATGCAGGCGGGATGTGAGCATCTCAGGCTGGAGCAGCCAGCCTCTCCCAGCTTTGCCCAACCCCCCACCAAATAACCCCAGCCCAAAATCCTAACCCGAGGCCCATCTGGTGTCCAACTGATGAGCACAGATGTGTTTGGGATTTCCGAGCTGGCTGGCAGCCGTTCAGACCTGTCGCAAGCTGCACCTGCTGCAGGATATTTTCCCTTCTGGATTTAATCCCCACTCCCCCAGAAGCCCCAGCCACCCCCCAGGGCTGGGTGTGCAGCAGGAGACCCCTCCAAAGTGATGATCTTCCTGCCCCCTGCCCGTCCCTGCCATAAATATGGATGTGGAAGCAGGAGAGGGCAGAATTAAATACCCAAGCAGGGGGACTGGCACAGGGGAGAGAGGCCCAAATCTCAGCTCCACTCCAAGGAAGTCCCTGGAAGAGGGAGTGGTTTCACAGCTGTCCTCCCTTGGGATTGATTTCACCATCTCCAGCATTTTTTGGGAAGGTCAAAGGGGATTTCTCGGAGCATCCCCAGACAGCCACAGCCACAGAGACCCGAGCCTTTCATTGCAGGCAACGAGCTCAAGAGATGCTCTGGAACTTGGAAACTGGCCAGGGCATTACTCAGCCCCCCAGTTCCCTCCCCTGCCCCAAATTAACGCACCGTTATTATGTTTTAACAAGGCTCTCCCAGCTCGGATGTTGACCCCTGTGATGATCGTGGAGCCTGTGGAGGGAATAAACAGCAAATCCCCTTTTAAATGAAGGGCTCGCCGAGGGATTAGGAGCGAAGGAGTGGCCTGGGCCCCCCAGCCCTCCCTGGGGGCTGCCTGTGCAGATATGCGAGGCAGGAGAGGCCTCGTCTGTCCGTCTGGCCCGTCTGAAGTGGTCCTGGGCGATAGGGAGTGATTAGGATTAGACACATCCAGGATGAGAGTTTTTTCACCAGATAGGGATGATAATGGGACCCATGGGGAGGATTATGGTCCTGTCTCTCCAAGAGAGCTGCCATCTGCATATCTGTCTCCTGATGTGTCTGCTCCCCCAACATGCCCAGCCAGACTCTCCCTTGTCCATGCTGGATCCTGGGATGGCAGCGCTGACCCGCTGCACCCATTAAGGCTGGACCTCACACCCCATCCCCACTAGGGTATGTGGGAACAAGGGTTTATGGCCATCTGGGGTGGGATATGTGCTGTCCTGGACATGAGCACAGCACCCAGCATCCCTGCATACCTGGGATTCTTAGCATCCCTTCACATCCCTCGGGCATACATCATCCCTGCACTGCAGGATATCCAGTATCCCTGCAGTGCTCAGCATCCCTGCATATCGCTGGGTCACCCAGCACTCCTGTTGTCCCAGGGTGCTCAGGCGTCCCCGAATCCTCAGGGCATCCAACATCCCTCATTCCTGGAATGCTCAGCGTCCCAGCATCCCAACATCTCTGCCACCCTGGGACACCCAGCATCCCAGTACATCCCTGGGGCACCCAGCACTCCTGTATCATTGGGATGCTCAGGGATCCCCTGTTGTGTCCTGGTTTAGGGCCACCTCCACGCATCCCGGATGCTGGTAATGGGGCAGGATGACATCTCCCTGTGAGCACGGCATGAGGCTCCCCATCCCTTGACATTCCCACCCTTTGACTTTCCCATCCCCGGAGCTAGACAAGAGCTCCTGTCCCGGCTGCCACAGGGAAGAGAGTGGGAAGTGAGTGGTGAGAACTGGCCTGTTCCCATCACCCGGCATCCCACTCCCTCCCGGCAGCATATTTCCCTGCTGAAGTCAGAGCCACCCAGCAAACCCCTGACTCCTGCCAAACCCAAACATTTCCTATTTGGGATGTACACGCCACGTCCTCTGCTGTGACACTGTCCCGGAGCGGCACAGGCTTGGGAGCATGCGTGTGTGCACGGTTGGAGCATCCCAGGGAAGGACGGAGCTGTTGTGCCCGCCATAATTACGAAGAGAGAGAGAGAGAGTGGCATTTCAAAGTTTGGATAAAACCTTAATTGAAGTCTTGGCTGGTGTTAATTATATTAAAGGCAGAGTGAGCGATGGGCTTTTTATTAGTTAATGAGGATTTTCATTTTCCAGCAGAGGAGCCCTTTGATGTTTCCAGGACTAATGGCTGTTAAATTCAACTTATTTGCTTTGCCAGTGGTGGAGGGTGATGGGGACCAGGGGCTGCCCCAGCCACGGTGCTCAAATCCCTGGGAGCCACCGGCCACTGCAGTGAGAGGACAAAGATGCTCACACCCCATCCCATCAGAGTCATGGGGGAACAAGGACTCATGGCCACTGGGGGTGGGAGATGTGCTGATTCTGCACATGAACCCAGCACCCAGCATTCTCGTGTGTCCCTGGGGTATTCAGGCAGACCCCTGCACAGTCCTGGAGCACCCAGCATCCCTGCATCCATGGAATGCTCAGTATCCTTACACTCCAAGGCACCCAGCATCCCTGCATCCCCGGGGTGCTCAGCATCTTTGCACAACCCTGGGGTGCCCTGCATTCCTGCATTACCAGGACACCCAGCATCCCTGGGGTACCCAGCACCCCATGGCTATCAAGCATCCATTCAGCTTGTCCTGCTCCCCACATGGATTTTTCCAGGCTCTCTCCAAAACCCATTCCAGGCTGCATCTCTCCTCCTGCAATTAGCATTTATTATGATTACTTTGCATTCATTACCCACGGAGCCAGCACTCTACCCCATCTCAAATCACGTGCAAATTCCCTTTGCATCATTTTTCCCACTCTTGGAGGGGAAGGGCTGCACAAACACTTTGCAGTGAATATTCCAGGATCAGGGAGCGATGCCGGTGGTGCCGGTCCCGCGCCCCAGCCACGTGGCCACACGGCTGCTCCCCAGCTGGATGATTTGTAGCATTAATCAAGGCCCAGCGTACTTTGAATTTCAAATGCTGGCAGGGAAGAGCCAGGCAGGAATGTGGACTTCGGGGAATATTCAGGAAGAAAAAGGGTTTATCCTCAGCCTCACCGCAGCCCACATGGGGTGCCAGCATGGAACCCTGTGGCATTCCAGTGGTTCTACTCCATGGCACAGCCCCAGGGAACCCAGCAGCTACTTAAGGAGTTTTTGGGGTGCCCAGTGCTGCCCCAGTGGAGTAGGATGGGTGGGACGGGGGGTTGGTGGCAGAGGGGACAGGACCCTGTGCATCAGATCCGCAACAGCAGTGAGAGATGTTCATGGGCTGGGGGGCAATGGGGCCTCCCAAGGCTCGGTCAACAGTGGTTGCCTCCCCCACAAGCCCCCCAAATGTCAGCTCAGCCCCTCCTGGGGGGCCACACTGTGTGTGGCTGCCGTGGGGCAGGAGGGGAGGGAAGGGGGGGCTCTTTCCTGGTAATTACCCCTCATCCTTCCCCATCAGGCTGCATGGGGGGAGCCGGGGGGACACAGCTTAAGCTATCAATGGTTCTGCCTTGATGGAAATAAAATATGCACTGAAAGACATGAAAATGGAGTAAATAAAAGAGATAAAAATGGAACGATCAAGCCAGCAACTTCTCCTCCTCTGATTAAAAAGAGGCAGTGGGGGGGGGAAGAGGGGATGCGCTGAGCCCTTGAAGAGGCAGCTGCTGCCGCAGCCGCAGCCCTGATAAAGGGGCTGAGCAGCCTGTTTGGGAGAGATAAAGTGAAGTCCCAGCGTTTCCTGTCCTCAATCCAAGCCTTACCATCAATATTAATACAGCCTGACAAACTGGTGTTTAAGATAGAATAAATATAGACTGGTGCTGCTATTACCTAGACCTTATTAATCTGCTTGGAGGCATTTAAATGCCGTTAAAAATATGGAGTTTACTCACTGGCACTTCAATAGCTTTACAATCCATCAGCGTTTTGTTTTCCACCCTCCTCCTCCCCTTCCCGAGGTGTTGGCTGTGGGTGCCCACTGACCTGTGCTGCTCTGGGCAGGGAGAGAGGAGCCAAAGGGAGAACTGAGGTGGGAGATTTGGTGAAGGATGATGATGATATCCAGGAGAATGTCTGGGGGCAGCAGGGCATGGAGGCACAAACCCTCTGAGCCAGCTGGAGGAACATCCCAGGACTGGAGCGCCTGGACCCATGTGCCCAGATGATGGAAAATTCACCTGCATGCTCCTCACTAGGAGAAAGTTGGGGGTTCCACACCCCCCAGGGAGGCTGGTCTCTCAGGTCCAGCAGCCAGAGCCCCAAAACAGAAGAGTAGCCCTCCCTGGAGCCCTAGTTAGCCAAGGCCCCATTAGTGACATGGACAGGCATTGAGCAGGTGCTTGGGAAGCTGATCCCAGTCCTGTCTCCTCTCCTTTGCTCCTGGTCCTGCAGTATGGATGTTGTGCCATGGCACCCACGTGTTCCTCCTCTGCCAGCCCCGTACCAGAGACACTGCTTGGTCCATAGCACCCTTCCCTGGGCCATCCTGTTCCCTCAGTACCCACAGGGTGGGAAGGGCAGCCCAGGATCTGTGAGTACCGGGTGCATGGCAGGGCCACCATGGTATGGGGATGTGACCATAGCTGCCATGCACATGGCAGCAGGAATCTGGGGGTGGATCTATGGATACCCCTGGTTAAGACCAGTAGGTGCCATGTACATGACAAGGTTATTGTGATTTGGGGCAGGATCTATGGGTGCCAGGTGCATGGCAGGGGCACTCTGGTGTGCGGATGGTTCCATGGGTGCCATGCACATGTCAGGGGGACCCATGGTGTGAGGAAGGAGCCATGGGAACCAGGTGCATGGCAGGGCCAACACCAGCATGGGGATGGATCCACGGGTGCCAGGTGCGTGATGGGGTCAATGCGGTGTGGGGCAGGACCCATGGGGGGCAGGTGCATGGAAGGGTGCACCTTGGTCTGGGGCAGGATCCATGGGTGCATGGTAGGGGCACTTCAGTGTGAGGATGGATCCACGAGATCCATAGTCGCTGGGCACATGGCAAGGGCACCCTGGTATGGGGATGGATCCATAGATACCAGGGCGCATGACAGGGACACCCCAATATGGAGCAGGAACTGATGGGTGCTAGGTTGCGTGGCAGGGTCTGGAGGAGGACCAATGGGTGCCAGGCACATGGAAGGAGCACCCCAGTACAGGACAGGTTCCATGGGTGCCAGGGGCATGGCAGGGTGTGGGGCAGGACCCGTGGGTGCCATGCACATGGCAGGGCCACCAGCCCTGGTGGTGGCAGGTGCAGATGGAGCAAGCGGGCGTGCGTGGGGCAGCGCTGGCGCGGGCGGCAGGAGCAGCGCTCATTAGACGTGTATTATTCATCGGCAGCTTCTGTCGCCTGCCATCTGCTCCGGCTGCGCCGCGGGCGGGCGGCAGCAGCCGAATGGGGCTGACGCGGCCCCGCTCCTGCTGTCACACCTGGGCTGCCACAGGAATCGGTATCGCGCCGGGGCAGCACCCACGCGGCGGCTGGTGGGGTGTGGGATGCCCCTGCTGCCCCCTGTGATGGTGCTCCATGGGGTGGGTGCCTTGAGGAAGGAAGGCTTTGCACTTCCTTGGTCATTCCATGGGTGCCCTGGCCTGTGGCACACCTGGCACTTAGTCCTGGGCACGATCAGGCCCTTCCCATCGAAGAGGCAGCTCTGAGCTGCTGCCCAAACCTGAGGCTGGGCTGTGCATCCACACCCAGAACATTCCTCCTTGGAGCACAGCAGCCAAGCTCATCCTGCATCCAAGCAACACCTTCATCCCCTCACCTTTTAATTAAAACCCTTGATGAACTTTATAATGAGAGCATGGCACCCCTGTGGGCTCTCCAGTGAGCTGCCAGTGTGGGAGGTGAGATCCCAGCATGAGGGACATGCATGATTCCTTTGTCCCCTCCCGGTGCCAGCCCTCAATTGCATCCCACGGCTCACACAGGAGGACAGGAGTGCTCACCAGGCCAGGAGCTTGCTGTTCTAAATTGATAATTGCCAGGTTTTAATTACTCGGCAGCCAAATGACCTTTTGCATCTGCCAGTGAGGCCATGAAACATCTCCCTGAGTGGGAGTAGACGTGCAAGCAGGAACGTGGCAGGGCTGACATGCCACCAGCTTCACCCAGATGGGGTGACAGGTACAAGGCCAGGATGAAAACAGGACCAAGGTGTCCAGGGGCAAGGACCCTTCAACATCCCTGAGGAGAGCTGGGTACTACTATCCATGGGCTGGCCTTGGCCTGCGTGGGAGCATCCCTGGGGCAGAGCCATGGTACAACATCCCTGGGGCAGAGCTGATACCCTGAGCCTGACATGGAGTAGGATCCCTGGGACAGAGCTGGCTCTCTGGGCTTCAACCTGGCACAGGGTCCAGCTTCCTGCATATGTAGGGTCCCCTTTGCTCTGCCAAGCTGCCCCTGGAGCAACCTCATCCCTCCTTTTACCCTTTTCTCCTGGAAATAAGGCACCACGGTTCAGCAGAGGCTGGTGCCAGCCCACAGACTGGGCACAGCCCCTGCCTGCACCTCCCTCCACGTGCTCCTGCCCGCTGCCAGCCTTCACCTCTCCCTCCTGCGGAAAGGAGCCCTTCTCCTGGTGATAATTACGGAAAAGTTCAGTGCTGAGAGAGGTGGGGGGAGGAATGTATTAAAATGCATGTGCACAGCTTGGGCCTCGCAGCAGATGTTGGCATAATTAGAGAGGAAAAAATTATGAAATTAATTTGTGGTTCAATGTAAATTTTGGTGTTGGGGGGAAAGCCGGCGTGTGCTCCCTTGCTGCTGCTGGAACTGTGCGGGGGGGGCTGGGGGAGACCAGGCCTGCAGAGGGAACAAGGGGATGGGTAATGACTGCCCTTAGCAGGGATGGAGTCTGGCAGTGCTGCATCCCAGCTCCATCACACTGGGGGTGTGGAGAGGTGGGAAACAGCCTGGGGAGATGGATCACCAGCCCAGGCAGATGAACCACCAGCCCAGAGAGATGAGCTACTGTTTTCTGTAAATTAACATGTAAAAAGAGTGGATTTGGGGAGAAAAAATAAAAAGCAGTGTCCAGCAACAGCCATAGGTTGATGTTTCTGTTGGTTCCCACAAGCACATGTTGGGTAATACTCTTGGTGTCACAACCGGCTTGGGAGACCCTTCCCTTTAGGGGAGACAGAGCTGAGGTGTGCGAAGACCATCCTCATACACTTAGTGGTGAGATTCCCAGACCATGCTGGAGCCAGACAAAGCTTTGCTTTCCCCATTCGGCTTTTCACATCTTTTTCCTTAGGGAGCTGGAGAGGAATCAGTATCTGCCGCCTCCCCCTGGCCAGCCCAGCCCCCCAGCCCACGGGGAGGGGGGACAGGCTCAGGTTAATGTGCCCATTGATCGGCACATCCTCCTGTCACGGGTCTGTGCTGGAGCCTGTTCTGCAGTTCCCGGTGGGTGATGGATGTCCTGTCTTGGACTGGGCACACCCTGCCGTCACCACCTGGGAAATCGGGGTCAGCCCTGGGGTCTGCAACTGTGCTTGGCTGCACCGTGGGGAGAGGGAGGGGTTTTGTGCTGGATCCTGCACCCCCACCTCTTGCAGGGGTTCCTGAATTTGTGCTGCTGAAGGAGAGAGGGAGCTGCAGAACACGGCTCCCAAAGGTAGGGATGAGCCAAATATGGAGCTTGCAGAAGCTGCTGCCCAACTGAGAGCCCCCAAAATTCGATGTGCCCTCAAAGTATGAGTCCAAACTGGAGTGGAGAGCCCCCAGCATAGCCCTGAACACTCCCAGGAATACCGGGGCTTGCACCCCCCTGCTCTCCCCACCTCTGCAGTGCTGGTTCCCCTGGGCAGCCCAAAGCACCAGGGTTCCAAGAAGCAGCCCCCTCAGGTGCCAAGCCCTGGCTGCTGCCACCCTGTCCCTTCCCTCCGCTTCCTCAGCAGCTTCGCCAGGGCTGGCCCTGCAGCCTGGGAGTCATTACTGCATCCCAGTTAATCGGTGGAATGGGTAGAGGTGTATCTTTAGGATTTAATTGAGCAATGATGTTGGTGTGGGCAGGCTGGGCATGGTGGAATGAGTGAAGGGGGGATTTCCATGAGCCCCACCTTGGGAGCGCTGGGCAGCACTGGGTTGCTCTGGGCGTCACTTAAGGGGAGAAACGGGATGGGGAGAGCTCCGCTGCATCCCCTCACCCTCCTCCCGCCGGGTTGAGCAGAGCGGGTGCGACAGCCAGGCACCGGCACCGCGGGCACGGGCTCGTCCTGGTGCCCGTGTGCTCCTGGTGTGATTCCATCTGGCTCCATCTGCTCCCTCCCGGGCTCGGCGGGACCAAATGTGGGTCGTGGCGAGCACGGGTGACACACCGCGGTGCGGCCGGGCAGCAGCTGATCCCCCCGGGCTGTGCGGGCTGTACCGCCGGCCGGGATTACCCAGCTGCTGCCGAACTGGCACAGGGACCGTCTCCTCCGAAAGGTTCCCTTCCAGGGGATTACGGATAATGCATCTGGAGCAGCACTCGCTCATCCAGGTTTGTGATTTATCTGAAAATCAAATTCCAGTAATCTCGCCTGCCATCTGGCCCCCGCGGACGCGCGGCCGCCCCGGCTCCGGGCGGGAGGCAGCCCAGAAGGTCGGGATGGAGGGCTCCGTGTCCCTCCCCGAGCATCCTACGTGGGAAGGACAGAGCGGGCTGTGGGTCCCTGTGGGTGGCTTGGGGCATCCTGGGAAGAAGATGACCCAGGGAGCGTTTTTGGGATGATGTGGAGTGCCAGGATGTGAGAAGGACCCGGAAAGCTCAGCCCCTTGCAGGGATTCTCCGATGTCCCTGTGTCCCCCACATCCCTGGATGCTAGGATGCAGGCAGGACCCAGAGAGCTCAGTTTCTTGTGGGAATGTTCCCGTGTCTCCACGCATCACTGGATGCCAGGATGTGGGCAGAACCCAGAGAGCTCAGTTCCTCACAGGAACACGGACAGGAGGAGGTGATGAGAAGGAGGTGAGGACCCCTGCCCTGCCCTGGGGACATCCTGGCAGCAAGGATGTCCCATGCCCCAGCAGGGAAGGCAGAAGAGACCAAGATCCATCCTTTCCCCTGGCAGGAACAGCCCAGAGGGGAGCCGGAGCCCCCAGCACTCCCCTCCCTGCCCCTCATTCCCAGCTCATTAAGGCTCTCCCATTATTCTGACATTTTGTGCGCGTCACGTAGCGGGAAGAAGTAATTTACTTAGAAGAAATTAAAAGTTCATTTTAATTGAGCGCACACTGCAGTATGCAAATGCAGGCGCATTATGTACACTGATGCGGAGACAAAGGCTGTAATCAACTGTTAACCCCCTCCGAGCCAGCCTCACGCTCCACCACAAACCCAGCACCTCTCCGGCCACTCTGGAGACCCGAGACCCACATTTGGGATGTCCCTTTTCATGGAGCTCCACGTTCTCATAAGCAGGGTGAAGGACAAACCCCTTGTGCATCTCTCTGTGGCAGCTGGGATGCAGGAGTCACACAGGGATGCCAGGGATGGAGGTGTCCCCAAATTGCTGTGACGCACTGGGATGGATCCAAGCCAGCAGGAAAGAGGGGATGGTGGGGCAGCAGGTCTCCAGGGGTGAGAAAGTCATTTTGGGGAGGTGGAATGGAGGTGCAAAGTCCAGATGAGATGGGAATATGTGTCCAAAGGCCAAAATATGGCTCATTGGAGCTGTGACCACCATCAAATCCAGCTATTTTTGGAATGAGCCCATGATATTCCCGACATCCTGTTGCAATTTTTAAATGTTTTTTTTTACTACCTGTCAGACCTGAGATTTTTTTAATGGCAGTGCAAATGGATCTGGTTTGCAGATGCGAGATGACAGCCCGCTGCAGGAGACAGAAAAATTACCTCCAATCTCAGCTCAAGACACCCACGGACTCCCAGACAAAGGGGGATGGTAATGGGGGGGGTAATGAGTTGTCAGTGCTCAACCAGGCTGCCCATCCTGGTCTGTGGGTGCTCTGTGGGTGCTCTGTGGGTGCAGCGGGTCTGTAAGCATCCCATGCACGCCAAATCCATGAACTCCAAAGGGATTTTGGGGATGGCACATGCTCATCCAACATCATATTATGGGTGGATGATGCTAAAATTAAGGGAAATGTGAGGACAGAGGTGTCCCTTTGAAGGGGACACACCAAGGGTGAGAGGGTGGACCCAGCCACCCTTTGCAGGAGGGATGATGCTGTTGGGAATCCCTTCTTCTGGCTTTGCCAAGGATGGACGGGACAGACCCAGGATGGGACTTTGCCACCCTGGGGGAGGTGACAGTGGCACTTTCACCCCAGAGCCACATGGGGAGGAGGGCTGGGGAACACTCTAGGGCATCTACCACCACCTCAGCCACCCTTCACCTGCCCTGTGCTCTCAGGAGCCTCAACCCCAGTGCTCCCAGTCAGCTCCCAAAGGCAACCAGGGTGGTCGGGGAGGATTTAATTGCTGCCATGTAACCTTTGCATCCCGTCCCACGTGCCGGATGGGCGCCTGGCTCCGCGGCTCCAGATGGCACCCGGGAAAGAGTTAAGTCCGCTGTGATCAACAGCAAGAAGCAAGTGGTAAACAGTTTTTCTCTCCCTCTGCTAAATTAATATGCAAATTCCCCCCCCTTCCCTCCCCCCTCTTGCTTCGAAATTAGCGAGGTAGAATGCTTGGGCTAATTATGCATTCAAACGAGCAGGCTTCGTTAATGTGGCACTAAGAGGAGCCTGAAAATGATTGTGAGACGATGAAATTGAAATTGGAGCACGGCACTTCTAATGCATCTGGAGTCACTCTTGCGTGCCCCGGCAGATGTAACCTGGCAGTGACCGGCAGCTCCCGCTGCCCTGCCTGTGCCCGGGCACCCCCAGCACCCCAAGCACCCCCAGCACCCCACAGTACCTGCCTCAGCTTCTCCATCCTGCTCCCAAATCAACCCAGTAGTAAGGTTTCCCAGCCCAGTTCCTCAGGAATGGAGGGGTGCGATGGTCCCACGCACCCAGAGCTCATGGCTTGGGGTGGGGATGAGGAAGACACCCTGGAGCATTCCCTGAACATGGAGAAGCAGGGTCAGGATTAGGACTGATGGTGCTCCAGGTGTGCAGAGCAATTCCTGGCACAACCCTCAGTGTGTCTCCATGCAGGTCCTGCGGGGTGATGCCACCATCAGCCTCCGCGCTCTCATGGCCCGGGGCACGGCTGGGAGAATGTTTCTCCTTCCCAGGCCAAATCCTGGCCTCCGAGGCAGCCAGCAGTGCCTGAGTGTATTCGGTAAAGCTCCACGTGTGCTGGTGTTCACATGGATAAGCCTCCAGATGGATAAACCTTCTTCACTCCTGGGGATGTTGAAATCTGATGGCCGCAGGAGGGTCACAGGGGGATTCCCATTCCCATTGCCATGTACCAGCAGGTTCGGTGCTCAGCAGTTGTTGGCACATCCCAGCAAGGACCAGAGCAGTGGCACATCCACATCTGTCACATCACGTGGCCCATGGCACCACCAGGTGTGAGTCTGTGCCCCAGGATTGGGTGATACAGTGGCATCCAGGGCCAGGCTAGGGCTGCTGCCACGGGACTGGGATCTGCAGAGGAAAAGCAGGAGAAAAGACAAACAGGGACATGTTTTATTTTTGGAGATGTTTTATGCTGGGGATGAGCAGCCATGGGCTGTGACAGGCACATGGGATGATGAGGGATTCACGGGAATACCAGCTCAGGATGTCACCAGCCCCAGTCTCCACTGGGATAACTGTTCACTGCCATCTGCACGGGCTCGAGTTCAGCCACCCAAGGGCTAAACCCCATTTCCCATGAGAGCTGGCAGCACTGTGGTACCTGCCAAACCAATCCCCCTCCGGCAGGCAGCAGGGATGGAAGTTGGTATTAAATATTCATCAGAAGTGTGGAATTTACTGAAACCATCCATTAGGAGGTAACGCACAGTCCGCGGCGTGCTCCCGGCAGCCAGGCCATGCCGTGGTGGGTGGCCAGGAGGAAGGAGGCAGGGAAGGAAGACGGATGCTCTGGAGGAGGTTGCGGAGCTGTAAACCAGATGCACTGTTAGTAATCAATGAGAAGCTACAGGCTTTCGGTGCTCAACCACCAGGAGTGAAGAGAAGAAATAAACAGACAAGGAGATGAATAACACCCCGGAAAGAAGGGGAAGGAGTGGGGGAGCAGCAGAGATGCAGATCCTAGAGGAGATGGTCCCTGGGAGAGGGAGAGGGGTGGGATGAATGGCATGGTTTGGTCCAGAGGGATGCTGAGCACCTGGGAGTGATGTTGAATGTCCCAGAGGGATGCTGACCACCTAGGAGAGTGTTGAGCACCCCAGAGGGATACTGAGCATCCTGGAGCAATGTCAGGTGTCTTGGAGGGATGCTGAGCATAGGAGAGCGATGCCGAGTGTCCCAGAGGAATGCTGAGCACCCAGGAATGATGTTGACCATCCCAGAGGGATGCTGAGCATTCCTGAGGACACACACCTTGGCAGACGAGGCCATGGGGCTTAGAGTGAGCCATGGTATGCCTGGGCAGGGCCAGGGCAAGGGCATCCCCCGGGCACCAGGACCCACCGCACCAGCTCCACTCCGCAGTGTGCCCTGGGGTTGGGGCTGGCACATGGAGGGGGTTGTTTTCCCCGTCTCTCCGGTAATTTTTTCCCTCTGACTATGATGCATAGCAGTGCTAATTCGGCACGTTGCCATTAATTCCAGCACAGCTGCCGCTCTCTCCCTCAAGGCATTTCGCTAATACTCGGCTTCAGAGCCTCTCAGCAAATTAACATCATTTGTTCTGCAGAACATGTTTTATTTCTACACTACATGCATAGCTTATTACTCCTCCAGAAACTCAGGGTGTGCGGGAGGCAGTGCCAGTGGGCATGGCCCTCCAGAGCCAGTCCTGCTCCCCAACTCACCATGCCCATCTCCAGGTAGGCACAGGCACACGGCACAGTCCTTTGTGCCACCTCACACTGACCTGAGGGATTTTCTCCTGGTACCAGGGTGCTGTGGTGCTGTTGGAGCAGCTGGGGCTGGTGATGTGAGGTGGGATGGTGGCAGCATGCTGTGTCGATCACTGGCTGGGATCTCCTGCATCCCTCCAGCCTGATGCCATACCTTGGTGCTCTCACATTTAGGGACAGGAGTGACAAGAGGTCCCAGCAGGCCATGACTTCAGGGCCAGGTTGAGGCTTGCTGGACATGAAGCTGAAGGGCGCCAGGAACCCCCCAGCATGAGTGGGATGGCTCTGACCCTCTGGCAGCAATGCTGAGGTGGTGCAGAGCATCTCCCATGTGGCTCTTGGTGCTGAGCCCCCTGGAGATCCCAGGGCTTCCAGTGGTGGATGTGACCCAGCTAGGGTGTCATGAGCCAGACAGGGTGTCCTGCCCACCACCCACCAACCCGCAGCCCCTGCTGGTGACAATTTCAGGTCTTTTGCTTTGATTAAGGTTATTTAAGCTTTTTACTGAAACATAAAACCTGATTGTTTGCATAAACAACCTAATTGGATTATGGTGCACAGCATCACTAATGCCGCGGGCTGGCTGGGAGCTGGCAGGAGCACCAGAAGCAGGGGTGGTTTGGGCAGGGGGTGGGTGACACCCCTCCATGCTCCACGCCGGGGTCAGCACCCAGCTGCCCCCTTCTCCCAGCCAAAGAGGGACCCTCCTCAGGGTGGGCAACAGCCGTGTAGGGACACAGTGTCCCCAGCACATGGGCCTGGCTGTGCCCTAGCTATGTCCACCTGCAAGGTGAGAGGGGACAAAGACCTCACTCTAGCACAGCTGGTGGGAGGAGGAAGAGGAAGGTGGAGGTGGCAAGCGGGAAGCAGGGGGCCGGGAGCTTTGCAGGAATGCTGCCTGCGCAGCGTTTCCATGGCTGGGAGCTGCAGAAGGCTTTCATGGCAAGAGGCGGAGAGGCTCCATGAATATTTCATTAGGAAAGCAATGTGGTGTGCTGCAGAGAACATCTGGCTGGAGTCCCTGGAGACCCCTGCCTTGTGCAGGAAGCAGGAACTGTGAAATACGGAGGAAAACGAGGGAGAGGGGGAGATGGGGGGATCATCCCGTGACATGGGGAGCATTCCTGCCTCCCTGGCCCTGTGATGGGCAGTGCAGGGCAGGTGTGGGGCTTCATCCTCCTGTGAATGACAGCTCTGGGGAGGTGGAAGGGCTGCAGTGGTGCCATCCAGGTGGAGGGACCTTTTCTGATCCTTCTCCGTGGAACATTTTGGGGGATCAGGTTGCAGTAGGGTGCTGTGTTTAGTCCCAATATCCGATGAAGGAATAGACAGAGCTGCTCCTCCAGCTTGGAGTTGGGGTTGCCAGGTGCCAACCAGCCCAGCCAGCGACGATGGAGCTTGGGATGGGATGGGATAAGATGGGTCGTCTCCTCTTGCCTCCCTCCACATTCCTCCCAGGGACATGTTGATGCCTTCAAAGCTGGATGCTGGGGTCCCTGCCCTGGTTCCTGCAGGCAATGGATGCTGGGGTCAGGGACCCTGAGGGAGATTTTTCCTGGTGGCATCAGTGCAGAGTGGACATCCTTGGGCACAGACAGGATCCTTCAGGGTGCAGAGCAGCAGGCAGGAATCAGGGTGGTGTGAGATTTGGGATTGCCAACAACCCTGCTTCCCTTCAGTGGCATCTCCTTTCCCTGCCACTGAACAGGTTTGGCATTTCAGGACCCTTAGCCTTTGCATGGTGCCAGTGGAGCGGTGACACCATGGTGTTCCTGGCATCTGCTGCTGGCTCCAACATTGCTCCTGCACCACAGGGCAGGCAGCACGCTCTGCAACCTGGACCAGCATGTGGCAGCACCAAGGCTCTGCCCTGCATCTTCAACCCCCTCCCCAAGGCTCCCACACCCGCTCACACCCCCATCTCCTTCACCCTGTGGCCATGACCCTGGCATCGTGCATATTGTGGCCATGGACCAAGAGCTTCCCAGTGCACCAAAATCCTCCCCTTCCCTCCTTTTCCTCCGCAATATAGTGGTGAGTGCGGGGGGCTCACTGCCCACCCTCCCTCTCTCCTCACCCAGTCACCAGGCTCTGCTCTGCAGCAGTCCCATTTTGGAATCAGGGGACATTTCCCACGTGCCAGCCCAGCTGGTGGCAGGACTTTGGCTCACACGTCCCTGTCTGCAGCCCCTGTGGCTCCCAGCCCCGCCACCACCGGCAAACAAAGCCCAACCACACAAAGCCACAACCTCCCTTGCTGGCCCCGCGCGCGGCAAATTCCCTCTGCAGCCACCGGCCAAGCCTGACCGGCACCCAGAGCCCTCGCCTGCCTGTGCCAGGCAGCAGTGCAAGGAGCGAAGGGCTGCCACGGGACAGGCCAGGCGGGAGAGTAGCAGGACAGCCAGGGAGGCCACGGGCAGCCTGCGTGGAGCTGAGCCAGCTGGGATGCGCTGAGTCGGCCGGGATGCGCTGAGCCGGCCGGGATGCACAGCCCCGGCTGCAGACACATGCACGCGCACGCACACCCTTGAAAACGAAGGCAAATACCTCTCTCGTCTCCGGCTCCTCCGTTTGCTGCCCATCCTGCCTCGGCCACGCTGTGCCTCTGCCGCACTGCCCGTCCTCCATGTGCCCGCGTTGCCAGACCCTCCTCTCCGCCGCCGGTGGGTTTTGGCCCCCGCTGCCTGCTGGCGTTTTGGCAGCCTCACCGCTCCAGCGATGGCATGTGTCCATTATTTTTTTTTCTTCTCTCCCTTTCACAATCCGTCCTCCCCAGCCTTCTCCGCCGGTGCCTCCGGAGCCGCCTGCGGTGCCAGCTCGCAGGGAAATTGGCAGCAAGCGCGGCACAGGGATCCTCCCGCAGCTGACGGAGTCCTGCCAGGCACAGGCAGCCCTTCTGCCAGCCACCAGCCTTGGCACGGTGGGCTGGGGGGCCGCGGGGGGCTGCCGAGGCTTGGCAGCCCTTCCTCGGCACAGTGCGCCCCAGCCGCCGTGGCAGCTCCGCTGCCAAAAGCCAAATGGGGGGAGGAAAAGGGGAAAATGCAGAAAAAGGAGTTGGCTTCGCTGTGCCCAATGGTGGGGACCCACTAGGGGCCCCTTCCCTTGGCCAAGGCCAGCTGGGCAATGTCCTTGTCCCTCGTGGAGGCGCGGGAGCCTGGCTGAGTTGCCAGTGTCACATGGAGAGGCTCAGCCCTGTCTGTCCCTACTTGTGCCCCCAGCCCAGCTGGGAAAGCCCATCCCAGGGATGGCAAGTGCCGACGCAGACCGGCAATGCTGCATGGCAAGAACGGCTCCCACAGACACACCTCTTACCCAGCATCCGTCTGCTGCGAAGGGAGACCCGGGAAATTGGGAAGGGGAGAGCGGAGGAGGGACTTCTGGTGATGGGTGGGGGATTTTGGGGTGCCCTCTGGCCGTGTGTTGCTCAACATGGCTGTCTCAGCCTCGTGCAGCACAGCATTCCCACGTTGTGCCAAAATCCTGGCCCCGGTGGTGCAGTCGTGCCATGGCTCCATCCTGGCCAGCCATCGGCATCACAACCAACCCTGCTTTTCCAGCTTTTCTTCCTCAAATTCCTGGGTTTGGTTTTTTTTTGAAGGGAGAGGTGGGAGTGTGTCTTAGACATCCACTGTAGCCTGGGTTCTCCTGGTGCCAACAACCCAGGAGGGTCCCCGAGGCCAAGGGACATTGGTGGGAACAGCTGGGCAGGAGGCAGGAAACCGAGCCAGCCCAGTTCCTGCTCAGGTTCTCTCAAAAGAAGTCATTTACTGAGAGCCACGTTCATTGGGAGCCATGGGGGTGCTGGGGCTGCCCTCTGCCCCTCCCCAGCCCCACAGCAAAGCCCCATGGCACAGCCTGGGGGCACAGGGCACCAGGAGCACATGGAGAGCCACTGCCATCCCTTTTAACAGGTTTACCCCCTAATCAGGGATGTCTTTAATGGATTTGGCAGGAGACACCAGGAGCCTTCCACGGAGCAGGACGGGGTGTGAGTGGGTCCTCCTGCCATGCAGCCCCCAGTGTTCCTGTGTGGTGGCACATCCCAGCCTGAGAGCCAACAGCTGGGGACATGGCAGCTCCAAGGATGGTGGTGACTGTGCTGTATGAAGATCCCTGGAATATCCTGGTGTGCCACTCTGCCCATGTCCCTGTGCCCTGGTGGCCGTGCCCCAGCCTGCCCGTGTCACACGTGCGCCTGCCATTTCCTCAAATAAGCAGCTAATCTCCATCAATCATAATTCTGTGCAATTATCATAATAGGGCCATTTTGCACTTATCCTCAGCACGTGACGCAGGAGCCACTTATGGCTCCACTTCACGCCGAGCAGCTCCGAGCTGCTCCTGTCCCCAGGGAGTCCCGATGGCGATAGTGTCCCCCATAGGCCCCTAGGGACAAATCTGTCCCCTGCCACTCTGGTGTGGGCAGTGGCTCTGACAGTGGGTGCTCGTACCGGGTGGGATGCAGGCATGGGGGGACCTCTGAAACACAGAGGAGAACAAGGGAAAGCACCTTGTCCCTGCCTTGTGCCATCCCACCAGAGCAGCAGCAGCACAGGAATTAAACTCCAAAATGGGGAGACTTAGTCTGGTTTCTCCCACCTTACGGCCCTGCCAGCCCTGGCAGCCTCCTGGTTGTGGCGGTGCCACAGGGCATGTGGTGGGGGACACCCGGCACTGACCTTCCGCTGGCTGGTGGGGAGCAGATTAAGGAGGCTGGGAAGTGATGAGGCACGAGGGGTGGGGGATTAGGCTCCAGCAGATGGGTGGAGATCAAAAGTTTCACTCCCCCTTGTTTACAAGACCCTCCTGGGCAGCAGTCGGGGATCCTGGCATGTGCTCTGTCCCTCCTTGGGCTGGGGCAGGATGGGGATAGGAACACAATTCTCATGGTCTTGGGGTGTCCCAGTGGGGATGGATGGGCTACCACCTCTCTGTGCTCCATCCTCACCCCAAGCAGCACTGCAGTGGCAGCTTCCAGTTCCTCCATCCCATCGTATCCCATCCCATCGTATCCCACCTCACCCCACTCCAATAGGATGGAGCCTCTGGCAGCCATGGTGCTCTCCCTGAGCACTGAGCTCCCTGGAACCCAGTGGTGTTTGTGGTGTTTACACTACCCAGTAATTACTTTCCTTTTTTTTTTTTTAATAAATACGGATGTGCCACAAGTAAACTCGAACGCAA
>VZRE01000358.1:1025527-1089141 GCA_013396775.1 Cephalopterus ornatus
GGAAAATCTTCCCTCCCGTGCGGGCTGCGGAGCTCACTCCCGGCTGCAAGGGAGGGGACAAACCGCGGCGGCATTTTGGGGACATCCCAGTGCTCTGGGGTCCATCGCAACAGCCCCATGAACCGGGGCAGGGGGGCCGTTGGTGGGCAGGGCTGTGGTGCGCCCCGGCCTTGGTTTTTTGGTGTCTGGCTGCTCCACGGCATTGGGTGTTCCACTCCCACCTGTCATGGCACATCTGGACTGACCTCTCCCCGGGGACCAGCTCTCTCCTCCGGGCTCCGGGGAGCAGCGTGCGGCCCCGGAACGGACGGCAGCAGCCGGCTGCTGCTCATGGCCGCAGCTGAGCATCGTCTCCGGGGATGTGGCCGCCTCCAGATGGCCGGTGGGCACCAGGTGCCGGGGGGGCCGGAGCGGCAGAGAGTGGGTCGGGGTGGACATCTGGTGTGCACGGCCAGCTGGCCCTGCCGCCTGACATGGTCGGGGGAGACGGCCCTGAACCCCTCCACCCAGGGCAGGGGGGGGTCTCTGAACACGTTGGAGAGGCACAAAGGAGCATCCTGCCTGGCGCAGGAATCCATGGATGTCCCAGACCTGTCCCCACCCCATGCACCCTGTCCCTGCCAGCCCCTGGACCACCATGGGGGTGGCGACACCCTGCTGGCGTCAGAAACCTCCCTGTGGGCACACATACCCCGGGGAGGGGGGTGTTAATCCCTGCAGCCCGTGGGGTCCTGGGGAGGCCAGTGACAGATGGCAAGTGTGGAGAATGACAGTGTCGCTGGCAGGGACAGGGTGGTGGCGACAGGGCCAGAGTGGGCAGTGGCAGGACCAGGGTGGGCGGTGGGCACACCTGCAAGGCAGCAGGTGGGCACAGCTACCCTGAACCCTCTGCAGGGAGGTGGCACCTGCTGGTGCTGGAGGCCAAGCCAGAGCTGCCAGGGATGTTCAGACCCTCCTGCAGCAGTTCTGCACGGGGTACGTGTGTGAAGGGGAGCCAGGAAATTGGGAGGGGGTGTAAAACGGGAAGGGAGTGTAAAATGGGAAGGGAATGTGCAGTAGGGAGGGAACTGTGCAATGGGGAGGCTTGAAATGGGGAAAGGGTGTGCAATGAGAAGGGAGTGTGCAATAGGGAGTTGTGCAATGGGGAGTTGTGAAATGGGAAGGGAAGCCATGTGATGGAGAGGTGTGAAATGGGAAGGGAGTGTTCAATGGGGAGTCGTGCAAGAGCTGTGCAATGGAGAGGGAGCCCTGTGATGGGGAGGAAATGGGGAGGGAGATGTGTGATGGGGAAGTGTGCGATGGGGAGGGAGCCGTGCAACGGGGAGGGAGCTGTGCAATGCTGAGTTGTCCAGTGGGGAGGGGGCTGTGCACTGTGGGGCCATGAAATCGGGCCACTTGAAATGGAGAGGGAGCTGTACAATGGGGAGACATGACACAAGGAGCTGTGAAGTGGGGAGGAAAGGGGGAGGGAGTTGTGTGATGGGGAAGCGTGAACAGGGAGGGACCTGTACACTGAGGAGATGTGGAACAGGAGGGGAGTGTGCAATGGGGAGGGAGCTGTGCAACAGCTGTGCAATGGGGAGCTGTGAAATGAGGAGGGGGTTGAGTGATGGGGAGGTGTGTAAAGAGTCGTGCAACAAGGAGAGAGTGTGCAATGGAGAGGAAGCCGTGCACTGGGGAGACGTGAAATGGGGAAGAAATGGCGAGGGGAGCTGTGTGATGGGGCAGTGTACAACAGGGAGAGAGCTGTGCCACAGCCATGCAATGGGGAGAGAACTCTGCGGTGGGGAGTCATGGGATGGAGAGGGAGCGTGCCATGGGCAGGGAGCTGTGTGATGGGGAGACATGAAACGGGGATGGAGCTGTGGGGAGCTGTGCAACGGGAGTTGTGTGACAGCTGGGCGATGGGGTGCTGTGCAGTGGAGACAGTGCTGTACAACGGAGAAGGGCTGTGCCGTGGGGATGGAGAGATGTGCAACAGGGAGCTGGGTAAGAGGGGAGGTGTGCGATGAGGAGGGAGCTGTGCAGTGGAGATCTGTGCCATGGGGCGCTGTGCAACGGTGCTCCTCGCATGGGGCTCTGGGAGCGCAGCCGGAACAGGCCCGTTGGCGGCAACCCCCCACCAGGCCTGGGCTCTGCCCTGGGCCAGGCTTTGCCCAAGGCTGGGCTTTGCCCTTAGGCTGGGCTCCCAGCCCTGTTTCCACTCCCACCCCGCTGTGCCTTGTGGGCTGTGGCCGCCGGCCCTGGTGGAAAAACACCTGGGGAGGTGGGTGGGGGTCACCCCGGCTGTGCCGCTTCACGGAACACCGCGCACGGCCGGAAAAACACGGCTCCACTGGGGAGCAGGGCTGGCAGGGGACACACCACATGCCACCCAGCGACCTCTGAGCATCCCTGGGATGTCCGTGCATCCCCAGGGTGTCTGTGTGACCCTGGGACGTCTGTGTGTCCCCGGGGATGTCTCTGTTTCCCAGGAATGTCCGTGTGTCCATGGGATGTCTGTGTGTCCCACGGGTGTCTGAGTGTTTCTAAGATGTCTGTGCACCCCAGAGACATCTCTCCACACCATGGAGGTCCCATGACTCCAGGCGATCCCTCATCCACGCCAAAACCCCGAAGTCCTGGGTTTTGGTGCGGCCCCAGCACCACCAGGCAGAGCTGCAGCTCCATGATACCGTGAACACCCGCCATGACATCAGAGGACACCATGAGGATGCTCCGGGTTGCCGCAGTGACCGTCAGCTCCGCGGCGCCCCCAGCCCCGCCCCCCGTGGGCGGTTTGGGGCCAAATCCCCTTAAATCGGGCGCGAGTTGGCGGAACGTTCGTGTGCGGAACGTTCGGGCCGCGGCGCCGTGTTCCTCCGGAGCCGTCCGCGGCAGGAGCGGTCCCTCGGCGGCAGGTGAGGCCCGTGGGAAGCGGCGGCCCCGGGGGTGTCCCGGGGTGTCCCCACGGCCGGGGCCCGCTGCCCTCGGCCCGGGACCCTGCGTCCGGCTCTCCGTCCCTGCGGGACCCGCCGGCTGCGGGGCCTGTGGCGGGGCCGGTCCGTGCCCGTGGTACCTGCGGGGCGAGGGGTTTCCCTGCTCCTTCTGCTCTGGGGCGTGCCGTGAGTAGGGTGAGGGCAGAGAGCTGGAGGGGGGGAATTCGGTCTGGGATAGGAAAAGAATAAGGCCCCTCCTTCCCTGTGAGGGCGGTGAGGCCCTGGCACAGGGTATGCCGTCGCTGCCCTGTCCCTGAAAGTGTTCCAGGCCAAGTTGGGCGGGTCTTGGAGCAGCCTGGTGTAGTGGAAGGCGTCCCTGCCCATGGCAGGGAATGGGACTGGGTGGGCTGTAAGGTCCCTTCCAACACAAACCTTTCTAGAATTAAATATTTTTCTGTTTTTTTGTGTTGTGAGAGGGGGAGAATAATCATTATTATGATTATCAAATAATCTCAATCATTTTTTGATACTTTTCTCAAGTCTTTTTCTCTAAGTTATTTTATTATTTTCCAAGAATGAAGTATTTTTTTATCTCCTCTGTTTGTAGAAAAGCCAGGAGTTGCTTTGTATTTAATGTCTATAAATGAGGAAAGGATGGAATCCTGCAGGTTGGACTTGCAGTGATAGTTACATCAGCAAGCCACAATCAGAGCCGGAATGTTGATTATTTCTTATTATAACTCAGTTTGGAATAGCTCAGAGTAACTCCATGGGTCACTTTACTTCAGGGAGTGCAATTTATGCCCTTTATGTTCAGAAGGTGCAGAGGGAATTGGCACGGAGTGGACAGAGTTGGGTCTGCACTGGGTCAGCTTCCAGTTTGCACTGGTTTGGTTGTGCTGGGAGCTGGTGGGAGCCCCTGGCTGCTTTAAATTCCTCAGTCACAGGAGGATGGATTTGGACCCTTCTCTTCCAAGGGAGGGGTTGGACCCTTCCCTTTCTTAGGGGGGACAGGCCCTCCCTTCTTGGACCTTCCCTTCCTGGGGGGTTTGAACCTGCTCTTGCAAAGCAGCAGAGCCCCATCTCTGCGCTGCCACAATCTTCCCGTGGGCCCTGGTAACAAACTTTGTTTCCAGGTGTGCTGTGACAGAGTTTGTAGTCCCAGTTATCCGTGAGGAATGGGAGGGGAAAGAAAACAGCCCCTGGATTTACTTCCCCCTGCGCGTCTGTAAGTCTGCACAAACAGGCAGGCCCAGTTCTCTGAAGTCCATAATTCCTAGGCCTGGCCAAAGGTGCTGCTGTTTATTGCACCATTAAGTCTAGACTCATGGGAATGGGATAATGGGATTTTTTTGGAAGGAGCTGTTGTGAAGGAGCAGCGAACACCTGCTCTGGAGCCATACGTGGAACAGGGAGAATGCTGAGAGCAGGATGCTGGGAAACCACTGCTTCCAGTTAATGTCCCAGGTTTGGTTTAAATTATAAAATGTGTTGGCTCTTTATCTTTTAGTCTCTGAAGAGCAATGGAAAGATGTCACACAAGTTTGGTCATGACCTGCTTTGTTTTTTTCCATCCTGGTGGCAAATGTCAGGGGTTCACACGGTCACCCCACTCTGGATTTGAAACCTCTCTGCCCCCCCAGATGTTTCCGCAGTAAATCACAAGTTTGTTTTGCAGAAGCAGAAATTGAGGTCAATATGCAAAAGAAAATATGAGCAGAGCTGGTGTCTGGGTGGAGAAACGCTCTGAAGGTGGAGGGGGGAGACCATGGGGTCACGGAAAAACAAACACTTGAGCTGGGTAAAGCCCTGCTCAGCAATTCCCAGGGGAGCTGCCAGCCTGGATCCCTTTTGTTTCAGTTCCTCCGCACGGTGGGGAGCTGAGCTGGGAGGCTGTTTGAGCCGAGCTGCTCCACTAATAGGCATTTATCAAAAAAATTGTAGGAAATCAAGTTGTGATCGCTGGTGCCAAGGAAGTGTCACGGACACTCTCAGAGAGTGAGGACTTGTCATCCTTTGGCTGTTTCCTCTTGTCATGGAATCTCTCTGGGGATATTTTGGTGGTAATTGGATTCTGTGCAGTAAATCCCTCTCTCTCCTGCCACAGCCCTGTTCTCTCCTGTCTGCTCCCCATTGCTGAGGGCTCTGTGGAGAGGGTGTTGCTTCCTGCTGAGTTCCCAGACAGAGCTCTAGGCTGGGCAGAGGAGGTTAGGATTCTTCGTGGAACCATGCAATGGTTTGAGCTGGAAGGGACTGAGGGATACCTCAGAAAAATATTAGGAAAAAATTCTTCCCTGTGAAGGTGGTGAGGCCCTGGCACAGGTTGCCCAGAGAAGCTGTGGCTGCTCCATCCCTGGAAGTGTCCAAAGCCAGGTTGAATGAGGCTTGGAGCAACGTGGTTGAGTGGAAGATGTCCCTGCCCATGGCGGGGAGTGGGACTGGATGAGCTTTAAGATCCCTCCCAAACCATTCCATGACTCTATGAAAACTAGGTCATAATTTACGTTAGCTGGTTTTTAGGAGTGTGGAGACTGCACAGGGAAGGGTCTCAGCCTCCTGTTCCATCCAGGCACTGCCCAGTGTGCCGGGGATATGACAGCCTGAAGCGGGGACATCAATAATACAGTGGATGTTTTTCAAATGAAGGCTGCCACTTCTCCTTGGTGGGAATAACCCCCTGGGTAATCTCTGCATGTGCTTATCTGCTCTTGTAATTGCTTTCTGCAGAATCACTCCAAAACAAGTGGTGCTGGCGGGATGCTGCTCTCCCTGCTCTTCCCCCGACTGACCCAGCCCCTCCGGAGCCTTGTCCGGGACCTGTCGTGCTCCAGATGGGGGTGGCAGAGGGCTGGCTGTCCCCACAGGGGTCTGCAAACAGCCTGGGCCACCTGCAGCAGTGACGTCACCCCTGTCTTCACCAGGGCTTTGGCTTTCGGTGACAAAATTGCCATCATTGACCAAAATGGGGAGCACACGTACAGGGACCTGCTCAGCCAGAGCCTGCACTTATCCCGGGAGATCTGTAGAGTTCTGGAGTGCTCCAGCAGGGACTTGAAGGAAGAGAGGATCTCATTTTTGTGTCCCAATGATACCTCATACGTGGTGGCCCAGTGGGCCTCATGGATGAGCGGGGGCATAGCGGTGCCACTGTACAGGAAACACCCCGTGCCAGAGCTGGAGTACGTGATCCAGGATTCCCAGAGCGCTCTGGTTATCGCAGCTGAGGAATATGTGGGGAAAATAGCCCATAGTGCCAAGAAACTGGGAATCCCAATGCTGCCGCTTCCCAAGTACTGTAGTGATGGATCCACAGGCCGTGCAGCTGTGGAAGAGGGTCCCTTGACAACCTGCTCCTCGTGGAAAGACAGAGGAGCCATGATCATCTACACCAGCGGGACAACGGGGCGGCCCAAGGGTGTCCTCAGCACCCATGAGAATGTACAGGCTGTGGTGAGTGCTGCTCCCCCTCCAAAGTCTTGGGTTTCGGAGGTGGTTTGGGTTTGCAAACACACCTTCCCACTACCAAATTCCTGCAGGGAGCTGTGAGGCTGTAACTCAGAAATCCTCAGCACTCAGAAGGTGAACACCCAGCAGTGTTTGAGGCTCTAAACCTTGGGCTGGTGGTGTTGCTGCAGCTGCATCCCAGGGCAGGTGGACTCTCCTCCCAACTTTCCTGGAAAGCAGGAAAGAAAGGATGAGACCTGTGGTAAAAAACTTGATTTCTTTGCAGTTTGCTTTTCTACACTGTGACTAGGGAGGAATCTTTGCTCCTGACTGGAATATGTCTTAGCCCAGCCTAGTGCTGTATGAAACCTGTGCATTATTCAGCTCTGTATCCCCAAGGCAAAAAATCCATTAGCTCTCAGAGCCAAAAGGAATTAAAAGTTTGAATGAGCCTGCTGACTACATCACCACTTGGTTATCAGTGCCTGCAACTGCTAGACTCCTGCCATTAGGGAAAAAGGGCAGGGAATACAGCAGGCCTTAGGGATACCTCTGGGAGCTGACGTTGTTCTGGGCGCTCGGATACCGTGGTGTCGGGAGTGGAATGAAAGCCTTGATGGATAGAGCCAGGGCTTGGCTATATTGGGCAAAGAATCTGTTCCCTTACAAATATGCTGATCATTTGGGGGTGGCTTGAGCAGTTCCCATCCTTTGTGCTGTCTTCCAGAAAGCCTGAAAGCTGCTCCCTGCCCTGTGGAAGAGGATTGTGAGGGACACGACCAAATTCCACTGTTCAAATGCTTTTTTATTTTTAGGTGGCTGGAAATAAGTTTTCCAGTTGCCAGCACTGGGTTCTGAAGGGCACTGGTCACCCAAAAACCAGATAATTATCCCTTCAGAGCAGAGTGTTTTGGAAGCTTGTTACGTCAACATTTTTTATTAACATGAAACCTACTTTCTGTTTATTAGTGATTTTCTGCTCCTACTGTTTATCCCTTTCAGGTGCTAAAAGCCTGGTGGCATTGGTGTCCAAACAGTCAATAGAATTCTGGGAAAATTAGTTTTTTGATTACTATTGCTGCTAAGTCTGCATGTGTAGCAGCAGGCTGATATTTTTGTAGGCCCTGCTTAAAATCACTGTTGACTATTTCTCAGCAACACGGAAGGGCTTTGCTGATACATAAAGATGCAAAAGGTGTTCCTCCTCTGTTGTGCTGTTGTGGTGGGAATTTTGCTCGTGCTGATCCTAAAGGAAAGATTCTGTGCCCAGGCACAGATTCCTGCCACCAGCCGTGCCCAGGGATTTGGGGTTTGGATACCTTGGGAGAATCCTTCCTCCCGCCCTAACACTGTGTTGTTTGTTTTGTTCTACAGACCACAGGGCTGGTTGAAAAATGGGAGTGGAAGAAGGAGGATGTCATTCTGCACGTGCTGCCTTTGCATCATGTCCACGGGGTGATCAATAAGCTCCTGTGTCCTCTGTGGGTGGGAGCGACGTGCATCATGTTCCCGGAATTCAACGCACAGATGGTGAGCCTGAAGGGATTGAGCCTTGCCTTTGAAATTCAGCAGCAGGACCCTGTGCATTGTAATTAGAGCAACTCTGGAAATAAGTTCTTTAAGAATTCCAGGCTCTTTAGCCACTGGCTGTGTGTGGTTCACAACTCTCAGTCCGGGGTAAATGCTGTTCCAGAGGCTGCAGCTTGTTTAAGTGTGACGTACTTAACACTGCTCCTCCTCGTGGGGCTGGGGGTTTCTGACTGCTGGTGGACCCTTCCATGGACTCTGGTTCTGGGTGCAAATGCTCTTGGTGGGTTCTTAATTTTTTTAGTGCCAGGAAAGGTGGAAATGCTGGATTTTGCTCTTGTGTGCTGCTTGAAGCTGTGCTGCTTGTTGGCTTTTTTGATACCTTGCGTTTCACAGAATCACAGGATCATTCAGGTTGGAAAAGGTCTCCAAGATCAAGTCCAACCTGTGACCAATCACCACCTTGTCAACTAGACCAGAGCACTGAATGCCATGTCCAGTTGTTTCTTGAACACTTCCAGAGACAGTGATTCCTTGGGCAGCCCCCCTTCCAATCCTATATCCCTACTGTTTTGTATGATATTACATGATGAAACACATTTAGAGTTTCTTGCAGCTCAGGTAAGAGAAATACCGGTTCTCCTCACTTGTGTGGGAACATTGCTCTTTCTCTATGGAGAAACAAGTGTTAACAGAGCTGTTGGTTTGGACTTGGTGATATGAGAGAGAGTTTGCAAAACCAGACCTTCTTGCAGCTTTTAGGAAAGGTGGCAGGAGGGAAACCTTACCTGAATGATGCATTTATGGTGTTGTTTTGTAACTGAGCCAGGAAACACTAGTCCCAGTGTTCTGCTTCTTCTTTGTTCTGTGAGACAGTGGCAGGTAAATGATGTAAAGAGAGGAAGAAAAGGGACTAGAAACAGGGCAAGCAGCAGGAAGGTGGAATAGGTTCTACAGTTCCCAGCTCCATTCATCCACATCTCCCAGTGTCGTGGGTGGTGTCTGCAGTGTCACTGTTAAGGAATAAGTGGGTTTTCAGGTGCTGCTGCCTCCTCATAGCAGAAGGAAGATGTGTGGTGTCACTGCAGAATTCCCTGAGAAAGCCAAACCTGTGCTGTGTAACTAAACAGGCTGCTCTACCTGTTTGTGTTTGTCCATACCCTTGTCACACTGGAAGGACGAAGTGCACAGTTGTGGGATACACCTGGAAGCCTCTGGCAGTGCTGCTGCCAGGTGAGGGTGAGCCTTGGCTCCGATCTGAGCGATGGCAGGACCAGGGGACTTCTTCAGTGCTTATTTCTGCTTCTCAGAGAACCAACCACAGAAAATGGGCACTTCCTTTCTTGTGTCGAGATGGCTCTGACACCTAAACACTGATCCTTTGGGGTGGAACAGCTCGAGAATCCCGGAGGGGCAGCTCTGCACTTGAATTTCAAGAGTAAATGGTAGGATGCTGTAGTAGAAGGTGGCAGGAAGAAGGTCCCCTGGCAGCTGTAACCACTGTTCTCTCCTCGATGGTCGCTGCCAGATTGTCCTCCCCTGACCTGAGGGTGTGACCCCAAAAGCTCGGGGTGCAGCAGGAGTGTGCTGGAGTTGGGAGTGTGGCCGGTGCTGGGATCCTGGAAACAAAGCCTCTGGGGGGCGCGTTGCTCCACGTCCTGTGCCACTGGTGATTGATGGTCCCTCGTCCCCTGGTGTTTTTCTCTGCTCTCTCTTGGCATCTGCAAATCAATGAGCTGACATTGAGGGATGGGTTCAGGATGGGGGAGCAGATCACCCTCCTGCCTTCCCTGATCCAGGCTCTCCCCAGACGTGTCCAAGGGCATGTGGGGACAGCGCCGGAGGTGGCTGCTTGACCCTAGAGCTTCAACTTGGGCAGGGAGGTCGGAGTGCTGTTCTGGGGCCTCTCAGGTGCACTGGGGCTCTGAAGGACGTCATTTGCTTTTCTATTTTTTGTATTCCTTTTATTTTTCCGAGGGCCTCCCCTGGGAGCTGCAAGTGGTTTGATCGACACTACAAAGCGAGCACAGGAGGGTAAATAAGGCTTTCTTGTGGAGTTTAATGCAAGCTGCCTTTCAGTTCCACTCTATTTTCACCAGCTGTTTACAAAATGCCCTTTGCTACTGAAATCAGCTTTCAGCAAAGCAGCAGTGGAGGATTTTGCCAAAGGAGCCCAAGTTTTGCCGTGTGCTTTTTTTCCTTCGCTGCACCTTGAGAAAGCAGCCAATTATAGTGTGATATAAAGAAACTCAACTGGCAGCTAAAACACTTGACAGGCTGATCAAAACAAGGCGAGGAACTTACTCTCAACCTGCTGCAGACATATTTAGCCTTGAGTGATACTGGCAAAGGTTCAAGAGAAACCGCAGCAGCACGCCTGATGTGTGTTTGGTTTCTAATCACTAACACTTCATTATACAAAATAAATACTTTATTATTACAGTGTTTATTAAATTACATAATTTGCGGCGTGCCTTATAGTCGTGGATACAGATGGCAGTCTGGGTTTGGTGGTGGGAATAATGCTTTTTTTTCCCTGAGAAGACAGTTCCAGCCCCAGACCAAGGCTTGTTTGTCATTCCCTGCAGTGCAGTGTTAGGAGGTGGCAGCTTTCAGACCTTTCCGTCTGTTTTTGGGAGCTGGCCAAGGAAAGGTTAAAAATCAGGACTGTGGAGTAGCCCCAGTGTCCTGACCAACATCCTCTCTCTCACTAAAGTGGCATCTGATGTCTGTGGCTGCACACAAGCTACTGCTGAGGCCACGAGGACTCGTTAAACTGTACTGAGGTGCCTCAAGCGTGAAAGTTGCTGCATAAAATCAGATTCTTTTTATTAAATGAGGACATCCATTACTCTGCACCAGCTACTGTACATGTTATAATTCACTTTATAGCACCATCTGTTAAGACTGTCTTGCTTAAGCTTTTCGTAGCATCTTTTTATTGCAAGTTATTAAAAAATATGGCTGCATCTATTAATCATTTATTAATAAAGGGTTTATAAACGGACCCTTAGTTTCCAGAATTAGTTGACTTGTACGTGACATGCAAAGTGCTCTGGTGCTTGTACTCCTTGGGGTGGAGTGTCTTCACAGGGAGCCCCTCTCTGCCTGGAGGCCATGGGAGCAGCATCCACTGTGCCTGCCTGTGCTTCTGGGCTTGGGGAATGGCAGGGTTGGTTGAAAGGGAGAGTCTTCAGCACTGCTGTGGGCATAGAGCAGGCAGGAGAACAGCAGTGAGCCTGGCAGTGT
The DNA here is from genome assembly GCA_013396775.1 of Cephalopterus ornatus. NCBI lineage: Eukaryota > Metazoa > Chordata > Aves > Passeriformes > Cotingidae > Cephalopterus > Cephalopterus ornatus. Next base: position 1,036,666 of record VZRE01000358.1, read on the forward strand.
GTTCCTCCCAGCAGCTGTGTGGGGCACAGCTGGCTGTGATATAATTATTTTAGTGTTTTTCAAGGGTGAGAACTGGGAGGGCAGAAACCTCCTCTGGAGCCAGAGCAAGCTGCAGCCTCAGCATCCCTACATGATCCTCCCACCATAACCTGCTTCCAAGCTGAGTTTACTTCTCTGGCTGTGCTGTTCCTGTTTGCATTCCTCAGCTGCTGCTGACCCTATCCCAGGTGCCAGTTTTTTTCTTATGCAGGAGGAGATATTTAAAATATGGTATTTCTGTGCAGGTTTTGTGCAGTCTGGTGGCCAAAGGAGAAGAGATTAATGCCTCTATTAAGGGAGGACTGCAAGGTGAGCCTTCTCCTGCTGGGCAGCGTAGAAAGCCTGAGACCAAGTGCTTTTTGGAGGCTTCTGTGCTTGCACCAAGCACTCACTAGAGCATCCATTCCCAGGGGCTCCCTCCCTGCAGCAGTTCAGGCTGCTGAGGCTGAGCACACCCTGTGTGGTAACTGCAGCTCCATGGAAATGTCAGTGAGTCTGGAGAGATGGAGCCAGGAGAAGCCGTGTGCTTTGTATGCAGCTGCTCTTGCTGTCACAGTCACACGTTGATGTCCCCATTCTGGATCAGGACCTGGCTGTGCCAGGTACCCTATAGACAGGAGCATTTTGGAGCAAGTTGTGAGGTCAGTGTCTGCTTTGCAGGATCCTCTGCTGAGGCTTTTGGCTGAAGAGGATCCATTTTGAGTTTGAGCAAGGAACAACTTGTCTTTGCCTTGGACCATCCCTGCTCTTGCCTTAAAGGAAAAATGTTTGACTAGCAAAAAGGCTCCCGGTCAGCTTTGCATTGATAAACACAAGATCAGATTCCAGGAGGTCTTCCAGTCTTTTGTGCAGAGTGAGAAATAAAAGTGTTCAAAAACCTGAAGGGAAAAGCTTGCTCTGATGAGTGATGGGAGAAGCTTATGGAAATCTCCACTCCGGTGACCCAGTTGTGGCGTCTGCTGCCCGCTTGGCTCTGCCGGGCAAGTTTCAAGCTGTGATGTGCTGCCTGTGCAGTGACAGCCCTGTCTGTGCCCTGCAACCCCTTCCATGATAAATATGCCAAGATGCAGATTTACTGCCCTATAGTTGCAAAGAGCTGCTGTTTTGGTGCAAGCCTTACTGCGTGTGTGACTTAAGGTGCCTCTGAGAATCAAACCCTCTGAAAACCATACCGTGTTTTACAATGTTGCATGCAAAGCCATCAAAATCATCTTATTTAGACCCTTCTTTCTAGGGAACTAGGACTGCTGAGTGCCCAAAGGTGGTGTGTGATTTGGGACGAGCTTGCCCTGACGTGCTGTGGGTGTGCTGTCACCCATGGCACCTTTTCCCGGTGGCGGGAAGGAGCCGCAGACCGGCACTCATTGAAGTTGTGTGTGAGGTGTTGCTTTGGGGTCACTGCTGCGTCATGTGTGATCACAGCCCTGACTTCCCAAAGGCCAGGAGAGCCTGTGCTACGTCTGGGAGCAAATTTTGTCCTTGGCTCTGCTGTTATCTGTGTGAGCCAGGCTGGGCTGATTCTTTATACCTTGGCTGGGCTGCATGGGGAGATCCAGGGCTTGGCAGCCGTGGTTGCCTCTGGGAAGGAGAAGCGTGTACCATACTGAGCCTCTCCCCTGGATCTGTCACTTCTGCAAACATCACTCTGGGCAGCTCTTTTAGTTTATTTTTAAAAGAAAAGCAAATCCAAGCAGAGAAGTCTGAGCTCCAATAACCAAGCTTGCTGGGGATCATGGCTCCCATCCAATTTCAGCAGGAGAAAGGCTGGATGTCTTTTCATCCATTAATGGCAGGCTTCAGAGGAGTAATTTTGTTTCAGACTCAAAGAGGAGTCGGTGGAGGGAGGAGCAGGTCACTAGTGAATGGATTATGTTTGATCACTTTTCACAGACCTGGCTTTAAAAAGTTAGAGGTTTTCTTCCCATCTCCCTAGATCTGCCGTCTGTCCTCAGCATCTGTTCCCAAGTAATGGCTTTTGATGTGTGTGGGGAAATACAAAAAATGGAACCAGAGCCTGTCATATTTACTTATATTTCCAGGTCCCAGGGAAAGCACTTGCTCCTTTCTGTATGCCTCCAGCACAGGAAGGGTTTAAAAGCTTCAGCTTGGAATGCAGAGGGGCCATCAAACTGCGCTGATGAATAAATGATTAAAACCAGAGTCACGCAGAGCGTGAACAGTTTGGGGTTACAACAAACATGAGACTAAGCCACTGAGGGCCCAATTTCCCTTTGAAGAGAAGAGTATTTCTCTCTTTCTGCGTATTGCTCGTGAAGTGTTGGCTGCTCAGTCCTTGTGAGTGAGCAGAGCTCCCCTTGGTGCTCTCTCATCTCGTGTGGTGCCCATGTGCTTTTTGGGGATAAATTGCTGTTGGATTTGTGAGTGTGGTCCTGCCATCCCTTTGCTGCTGCTGTTGAGTTGCAGGAACTTCCCACCCTTGGTGTTTGGCACAGGGTCTCCCCAAATGAGCAGCTGCTTTGGCTGCAGCTGTGTTATGCCTGTTGCTCTCACAGACACTCTGGAAAACACCAGCAGCCCTTTTCCTCGCTGGTGCTTCCCACATGGCAGTGGTCGATGCAAAACATAGACCCATTTCCCTGAGCAAAAGGGAAGTAAAGGGATGAATTAACCTTGCATTAGGGGGATTGTTACTTTTGAAAAAGGTTGAAAAAAAATTCAATAACAACTGAAAATGGTACAATAATTTTATAGGAGAGGAGCTGTTGTGACTGTCAATAGAGGCAACAGCACATTATCCACTTGTGGGCTGATGGAAAAATCCATGCTGGTATTCGCTTCCTTTTCAGCTCACAGTTCCTCTTAGTTTGGGAATCTTGTACCAGGGAAAATCTTACATGATTTAGGATACAAATGATTTTTCCACCTTTTTTTGCATGAGAAGGTGCCCAGGTGCTGGTGAGTTTGTTGTTTCTGTCTAGTTCATGTCTTTGCACGTCTCCCTCTGTAAAAGGAAATAACGATTGCCTTTTCTCCTGTGTGCTCACATCTCTTCCTTCAGGTGATCTTAGCGGGTCTGGAGGCTGGTTGGGAAGGTTGCTCTATGGAATGACCATCCCTTGGAGCAGCCTGTATGTTCCTTCACCCTCATTCACTATTTGCACACTGGGAAAAATATGTGGGAAAAATCTTCCAGCTGTGTCTCGCTGTGGTTGGTTTGTACCCACTGGTGTAATTTTCTCCTTTTTGTTCCATGTAATGATGGCAAAATCCCACTGGCCAGACCATGATATGCTTTTGGGCAGTGGGAGGGGGGGAAAATCAGGAATGTCATGCTGACAGGAAGGCTCTTGGGAACATTAGGTCTCCCATTTCTCTGCTGGCACAAGCAGCCCTGTCCTGTAAGCATCAACTGCTGTTATTCCTGATGGGAAACTGTTCCCACTCTTGCTTCTTGCAGTGAGAAACTTTTTGTTTCTAGCCCTTGGTTATCTTAAAAGGAATCTTGATCTATGTCCTGAGAGTATTCTATTGGAAGGCTGCTGCTTCCCTTGGTGCAGAGCCCAGCATGAGGTGCTGCGTTTGCCTCCTGAATCCAGGGGTTTTTACAAGCATGTGGAGGCCTGAGGTGTCAGGTGAGCAAAATAAAACGGAATGATGGGCTGCCAATATCCTTTCCACAGGGAATTGATGTGGTGTCGGTGACACGTGGGAGAGCAGAGGGGGAGATGGATTGTGCTGCTCCTAGCCTGATGCTGTCGGAGGATGCCGTGTGCTGGAAGGACAAAGTGGCCTCTTGCTACAAGCCTGTCCAAGCCCCGGGATTGATTGATTAGTCCCAGGTAGCGAGGCTTTCCCAGATCCCTCTCTTAGAGCGTGAAGTTAGAGTTATAACCCAGGAATAGCTGTTCCAGCTGGCTGGGCAGTGACGAGCCCTCCAGCCAGCTCGGGCTCTGCGGAGTGTTTGGAGCTGCCAGCTTTGTACCACGGCTCGGGGCTTAGTCCTGTTAAACACATGGGAAGGATCCAGATTTGGCTGAGCAGGAGCAGAGCAGGTGGGGAGTTTGACTGTCAGAAGATCACCCCGGCAGCTGGTGGCACAAATCCAAAGGCAGCTGCTTATCCTCAGGAAGGGGCTGTTGCTGGGGCGAGTCAGACTGACATGAAAAAAGCTGCTCCCGTGGCTGGAGTGGCAGGAGAAGAATTTTATCTAGGGCAGGAGTTCAGCAGGCACAGCGGGACAGGGAATTCCGGGGTGCAAGAGAAACTTGCTCTGTTTAGAGCAATAGTGTTGTTTTTTTTCAAATCCAAAATCATATAAAAATAACTCTGCTGCATGGCCAGACTGGAAATCTCCCTGTGTTCCCTGCAGCTGCTCAGGACTCAGGAGGACAGAAAAAAATCACCCAGTGAGGATTGAACAACCCTGAGTATCTGACTCCCTTCAATCCCTTTGACAGTCCTGATCCCTGCTTGCCCATCACATGTCTCTCCCTGCCCACAGCAATGGCTCTTGGGAGCACCAGCCTGAGGAGAGCAGGTCCATTCAGCCTTGGCTTTGGAGATGGCAGCCCTTCTCCATCCTGCTGCCTTGAATGGGAAAGATATTGGGAGGTCGAAGAGAAAAAGAGTCTGGGAGGAGTATGAATAGGGATTAGATCCTTCTAAATGCAGTTTTACATATTCAAGCTTGGTTTTGGGAATTGTGCTGGTAGGTGGGGTTTCTACAGGGAGTGAAATATTCCCTCTCTGAACATATCATCCATCAGTCCAGGAACTCACATTCCAACTCTGCTTTCCTTAATGCCCAGGGGATCTTGCAGCACTCGTGTCCCACCTCCCGAGGTGTCAAGGGGATTTTGACATTATGCATTCCTTTCTCCCAGTTGCACCTCTGGCCTGGGAGGCAGTGGGAACTCCCTCCTGTGGGATGGGACAGTGCCTTTGTGGATGTGTCCTGCTCTATTAAGAATAACACCATAGTGGTGGTAAGGTTTTTTTTTTTAGGAACTGATTGTTCTGGAGCAGTGGAGTGCGAGACATGGTGGGAGGCAGCGCCGGTGCAGCCAAGTAGAAAGTAATGAAATGGAGCCTGAGCGAGCGGGATGGAGGGGAAGGGGCAGAGTGACAGCATGAAGGAGAATCACTGGTTCACCTTCAATCAATCCTTGCCTTGCCGGGGTTCTCACAGGCGCCCGTGTGCAGCTGAGCGTGCACGGGCAGGAGCAGAGGCAGCGCCCTGTCAGGAGCTGTTAGGAAATACATTTGTCACCGGTGGGGCAGGGACCGCAGCGAGGGGAAGGAGGCAGCCATCAGTGGGGCCTCTGATTTATTGATGGCTTTGGATCGCTCCTGTCTTGGGAAGAGCTCACCTAGGGGGATGAGTGGCAAGGTGTGGAAGGAGTGGACCCAACTGTGGTATTTGTGGCTCCTGTGCCTTTTTAACTGCTCCCAGGGGCTGCTCATCCCAGAGAGGGTCTTCATCCACATCCCAGCAGAGCTGGCTGCTGGAATTTGCCCCCATTAATAGTTCACACAGGTTAGCAGGAGTTGCAGCTGAAGAACATCTGTCCCATAGGGACCTGGTTTAGTGGTGAAGATGGTGGTGCAGGGTTGGACTTAATGATCTAAGAGGTCTTTTCCAACCTTACTGATTCTGTGACTGTTCCTCTCAGGAAGAGTGTCGTTGGTGTATTGGCCCTCCTTGCCAGCTGCTTTCTCCTGCTGCCACTGGTTTACCTGTGGATTCTGTTGGCTTCTCTGAGCTTGCTGAGGACATGTCTCTCTGCACCCACTCATCAGCAGAGGACTATTTTCACAGAGTCTCACTCCCAGTTCCAGTGTGTGATCTTCCTCTTCCAGACTCTACCATCTGTCTTCAAAGCTTTTCTCCCTCAGAAGTTCAAGTCCATGGGCTCCTACACGTGTATTGTGTTCTTCAGGTGTGTCTCTTCTTTCCCAAGAAGAGCTCCCATGCTTTGGAAAGCTTGTGGCTTTGTGTAGACTTTGGAGAACTATACATGATAACTGGTTCTGCCACAAGCTTTTGTCTTCAAGAGCAAATTCTTGGCTGTAATGTGACAGCACTAGAAAATGCCATTTCCATCATCTCGTGAGTGTGACAGTGGGTGGGTGATCCACTGATGAGATAAGAGATGAACACTGTGCTTTGGGCAATAAGAGCATGATGAAGGTTGGGAACTTGTTCTGAACATGGATGAGGTGCACACAACAGGCTTCCAGCTGTTTGTACTTCCCAGAAGTCTTAGATAGCAGAGGTGCATTTTTATCCATGTATGTTCCTTTTCTTTCTAGGTTTGGAAGAAGCTGCTGAGCTCCGAAGCTCCCCGTATCAGTGTCTTCATGGCAGTGCCCACCATCTATGCCAAGCTGATGGAGTATTATGACGAGCATTTCTCCCAGCCACAAGTCCAGGATTTCGTGCGGGCCTTTTGCCAGGAGAACATCAGGTGGGAGAGCAGTGGCCCTGTGGGCAGGGGCTGCTGGTGCCTGGCTGTCCCCATCATGGATCCTCCAGGTTTTCCTTTCAGCACCAGCTCTTTCAGTGCTGGTTGTTGTGCCTTAGTGTCTCTTTGGCAGGAACAAGGGTGACATTATTTAATTATGAGCCACTCTTCCATGGTAAAGCCTGGAGGGGCTTGTTATCTGTGTCACCCTGTGTAACACATGGCTGAGGACTTTGTCCTGCAGCCCAAGCTTGTACTCCAGGATCTCTTTTAGGAGACTGTCCCGTCTTAGCTTAAACTCCGTATCAGACAGAGCGTGTGAGAAACATCTTTGATACCGATTAAAATGCTTTTGGGGTTTCTGTCTTAAGGTTTTATGTAGGAGCAGACTTTATGTGACCCTGTTAGGCTGCAAATTCCCTGGAGCAAAAATAATCTTGGATACTCTCTTATCTGGGCTTTCCCTGTGCAGGTTAATGGTGTCAGGCTCAGCAGCTCTGCCCGTGCCTGTCCTGGAGAAGTGGAAGAGCATCACTGGGTACACCTTGCTGGAGAGGTATGGGATGACTGAGATTGGCATGGCGCTTTCTAACCCTTTGCATGGAGTCCGTGTCCCAGGTAGGAGTCTCCGGAGGGTGCCCACTCACTGTTCGTAGGTGTATGCTGGGAAGCGTCATGGGTTTTCTCTGCACAGAGTATATACATGAGTGAGGAGTAGGCTATCATGGGAACAAGGATGCTCCTAGGGGAATTGGCATTGGGAAGCCAGGACATGGATGTGTGGGTAGTGGCTGGTTGTTCCTTGAGATCAAAGCTGTGTGTGCTGAGCTCGCAGTGGTGCCCAGTGGCCTGAGCAGCCAGGCTGGCAGAGTCTATACTGATGCTTTATTACTTCCAAACTCGTATTGAATTGAAGCACTGGGACTGTTTCTTCAGCTCCCGCTCCCTGGAGCTGTATTTCTGTGTGGTGTCACACAGGATTCTCCACACAGCAGTGCTTGTCCAACCCATCAATGCTGAACACTTAAAATAGGATGTCTGCTCACTCTTATTTTAGAGCCTGTTTCTTGCCTCTTCAGGAATTAGAAATTGTCACACCTCGGTGTACTCTCTGGTCCTGTTCTCTCCTTGTCCTCCCCCCCTTCTCTTAGCTACACTTTGTGACTCTTCTTGATATCTGTACTTCATGTAACCTAGAAATAAATTGATCTGAACATTACAAATATAAAATGCCCCCACCCTCCCTTGGTTGGAGCATGGCCATCTGTGTGCTGAGCACCCACCCGGTGCCACCTGCCTCCCCACACACTGTCTGTGCAGACATGGCACCATATGCAGCCTTTTGGGGGACCTGGGGGGCTGTCCTGGGTGTCACAGCTTTCCCACAGCACCTCAATCCCATGGGATGCAGAAGCTGGACCTCACAGGATTCACACAGGGAAAGTGGAAGCCACAACTCCCCGTCACTGACTTCAACCTGAGAATAGCTTGAAATACAAACTCTATTTTACTTTTGCAGAGTAATTCTCATTCCACCACTTGACCTCAGGCACTTTTCCCTCCGTACAGAAGCCCCATCCCTGCAGGCAGGAAAGGGAAGCAGGCAGGGAAACAAGATTCCCACCTGCATTATCTCAAACTGTGAGCTCTACACTGCAGGGTGACGGTGCAGAGATCATTCCAGTGTTCCTGTGGCCTGGTTATATTTGCTTTTTATTGATCTTCAGGAGGGGAAATGAGTGAAGGCTCTAGAAATTTCCCAGAAGACTAAAAAATAAGACTGCAAGTAACATGGCAAGACAGAAGCTGGCACCCAGATGGGCAGCTGCTGCCCCAGAGCTGGGTGGCTGTGCTCCTGAGGCATCATCCCTGAGGATATTGGGGTCTGCAGGGGACCTGGGGTTAAATCCTCTCATGCAGCCGGAGCAGAGGAGCTGGGGACTGTCACTCCAGCCCCATCCAGGGACTTCCATAGCCCCAAGAGGAAAGAGAAGCATCTCATAAAGGTGTGGATCAGCGAGAGACTGTACAGAGAGGAGGCTATAATTGAATAGGCTTGATTAATTTATTTCAGGCAGTGTCAGCTGGGAAGCAGATGGGTGAAGCTGAGGCATAATTTACTGGAGCTGTGAAAAAGCTTTTGATCTAGTGCCCTGTTAGAGGCTGGGCTGGGAGGTCACCACGTACCACAGAGCATCCAAGTCAAATATGATGATGGGCTGGGAACAGGGGACATTTGCCAGAGGATTTCTCCTGGAGTGGCATCAGCACATGCCCTTCTCTACTGCTTTGACCTGTTGGAGAGAGTCCAGAGGAGGCCACCAAGATAATTAGAGGGATGGTGCACCTCTCCTATGAAGAAAGGCTGAGAGAACTGGGATTGTTCAGCCTGGAGAACAGAAGCTTTGGCATGACCTAATTGCAGCCTTCCAGTGCCTGAAGGGAGCATGCAATGAACATGGAGAGAGACTATTTACAAGGGTCTGGGGAGACAGCACACAGGGAATGGCTTCCCACTGCGAGTAGGTTTTGATTAGATATTGGGAAACATTTATTCCCTGTGAGGGTGGTGAGGCCCTGGCACAGGTTGCCCAGAGAAGCTGTGGCTGCCCCATCCCTGGAAGTGTCCATAGCCAGGTTGGGTGGGACTTGGAGCAGCCTGGGAGAGTAGAAGGTGTCCCTGCCCATGGCAGGGAGTGCAATTAGATGATCTTTAAGGTTCCCTTCCATCCCAAACCATTCTATGATTCCTGAGCCTCTGAAGAGAGATCCTGGGGCCTCCCTTGCCCACTTCCACCTGCTTGGTGTGGCTGGGGAAGGGTCGAATCCTCAGACCCTGCTCATCCCGCCCGTGTCCCCACTGGTATCACCAGCAGCATGGCACTTCACCCACAGCACAGGTCTGAAGGGGCATGGAGGAGAATGTGAGGGCTTTAATTTTCAGAAGAAACAAAGATGAAAGATTTGAAAGATAAATGTTTGCTTGTATATGGTTAAAACCCTGCTTAAAATGCCTCTGTTTTCACCAGCTCTCATTCTAATCCCCCCTGGTGCTGTTACTGTGAAGGGAGATGAATAATTCATGGCCGGAGAATGCCTCACTGGGCCTAATCACCACTTTAATTGGAGGTTTAGATCAGAGGCAGCTAATAGCTCCTACAGCAGGGACTCCGTGTATTGTTGACAGTGAGATCGTTGAGTGCCTTATCGTTGGCTTGTTTCAATTCTCCCAGGACACCACGGCACATAACAGCACCGAGGTACCCAGATACCGAAGGACACAGACCACGGGGCCAATTAAATTTATCTGGGAAGAGCTGACAACTTTTTTAAACAGAGGAGAACCGGTGAAAGAATAATAGTGTCACTCCTTCCTGCCTGCAGCCCGGCTGGTGCTGCCTGTGCCGACACTGCGGGCGTGGTGCCAGCAGCTCCTAACAGTCAGAAGCCTGCAAATTGGAGAGGGCTGGAGGGAGCAAGAGGGGAAGGAGCAGGGATTTCCCCCCAGTTTCCACTCAGGATTGTGTCTGGGGACAAAAGGAAGCCAGTGTTAAGTGTTGACACCCTGCGGATCACCCCTGATTGTGGTCTCGCTGAAGCCAGGACATCTGATGCTGTTCCTTTGGGAATGGGCCCAATCTTCTCTTGACCTGTTGGAGTTGGCACAGTGTGTATTTTGATGTGGTGGATAGGCCTGGGAAGCTCTAGTCATTGTTTTGCACGAATTTTATTAGTACTGTCAGGTTTGTATAGTTCTAATCAAAGATAGGAGCTTTTCAGCCTTTACAGATGTTGAATTCCAAGTATGTCATTTTTCCTAAATACCAGAAAACCTTTGCCAGACCCAGTATAAGGAAGCAGCTCTCCACCAGGAACTTTTTTTACATGTAGATTTTTGCTTTAGCCAAGTAGGAAACAAATTGATGGAGCTGTATTTGTAACTGTGATCTGAAACACTGTGTGGAGAACACGTCACTTCTCCATGGCTTAGATTTGCCAGCACTGTGATGAGCTTTGGTGTTTCCTTCTCAAAGACTGAGACTAGAAGCAGGCACTAATCCTTGAGTCCTGCTGCCTATGATCCATGACATTTCCATGCTGAGGTCAGCAGCTTGCATCCAGGGAAGAAGAATCTTCCAAGGAAGGCGTCCAGCTGATCTTGATTTGAAAAGTTTCAAGTCTGTGAGAGCCCATGGCACTTCCTTCTCTGGTTTTTGCTCCCTCCATGAGCTTTCCAGGAAGGACTTTGTGGTGTCTGCCCACTGTCAGGTGCCACGTTTTGTGAGCAGGTAAAAGTCTGTTCACCCCAAGGCATTTTTCACCCTGGAGAAACTGTTCCCATAGAAGTGTAGAAGGCGGCTTCAACAAGTTTCCACTCAACACTGATTGTGTTTTCTTTGACTTGTTGTCTGCTTTGAGGCCTCTTGGAGTCTCTCGTAGCAGGTTTAAAATACATATGGTGTGATTTTTGGGGTTGGCCTGTGCAGAGCCAGGATTTGGACTCAATGATCCTTGTGGGCCCCTTCCAACTCAAATTCTCTGTGATTCTCTGATTCCATAAATACCTCGACATGGCACCTCAGAGCACTTCTGGCTCATGGCTCCCTCTTCACCTTGCTACAACCCTCTGTCTCAGGCTTTTGGCAGTGTCTGGCCAGGAGCTGGGAGCAGCCCACGCAATGCTGGTGGTGAGAGAAGGAAGGACCTGGCTGTGTGTTGGCTGACCTGAATGCCGGAGGCAATTCTGAGCAGAGCAGACACGGATCACAGAGCTGCCACGTCGCTTTCTGTTTATTTCTTGCCAGATTTGCTAATTGTTCGGGTAGTTTCACTGCAATAAAATCTCACTCCTTCATAGCCCATCTGCTCTTGGCTCATCCTGCAGGGATGCCATAAATCTGGGCTACGACGACATATCTATTTCCATGGCAACTGACCAATGTAGCAAACAAAATCATGATGTCACGGATAGCAGATCTCCAGGGCTTGAAGAGGAGAATGAGACCAGGATAGGGAAAGTGTCACTTGAACCCAAATGCCTGGAACAGAGGTGACAAGGGGAAGACAGCGCTGAGCTCCAGGTCCTGCACACCCTAGGGACTTCCCAAGGTGAAGCTGGTCCTGGCAGACCTGGAAAGCACCAACTGGAGGCTCTTCAGGGGGAAAAATTTATCATCTCTTCATATAAAAAGCACACTTTCCGGTTTATAGAATCATAGAATCTTGGAATGGTTTGGGTTGGTAGAGACCTTAAAGCTCATCCAGTTCCACCCCTTGCCATGGGCAGGGACACCTTCCACTAGACCAGCTCTGAGCTGTTGTCCCTCTCCCTGCTCACAGGGGATGAAGGTCATGGGCTTCATTTTGCCACAAGAGCCGTCTCGTGCCACTGAGATGCCGAGTGAGCCCTGCTGAGCCAGCAGATGCCCACAGCTCCTGGTTGCTGCAGAGCCCATCAGACAGGTCACAGGAACAAAGTTGCCCTTTCTGCTGAGTTTGCAGGTGCTCCCCAGGAGGAGCAAGCACTAAACCAGGGGGTGGGAATGCTGCAGGTTGGTCAGTGAACCATCTTGGAGCTCAATAGCTGACACTGTGTCAGCTTCCCTGGCTTTGAGAATTGAAACCTGTGGAAGAACGGTATGGTTTTGATCCCTGCTTTTCTCCTGTGATGTTTTCTATACAGTGTATTGATGTCTCCTAAAACTGAGATAATCCCTTGCAATTCTCACACTGTTATGCCTTTGCCTCCCCTGTCAGGTTCAAACTGTAGAGGAGCCACCGGAGTAATCACTGTGCTCTTTCTTTTCACAGCTTTGTGTAGGTTTCATGGTGCTTTTTTTAAAAAAAAAAAAAAAAGAAACAGCTTCATTACTGAGCTACGAAGCTGTGCCGAAGTCTTCAAAGACTGGCCAAGGGAGACTGTTCAGGGCTGGAGACACATTTGTTTTCCGAGGCATTTCCAGCACTGCCTGCTCAGCGAACAGCAGCATATTGCACCGTCGTGACATTTGCATGCAGACACACAACGTGATCGAAGCCTTCCTGAAGGGTAACCCCCTGCTAGGAAGTTCTTTAGTGCCAGCACAGTCTGCAGATGCCATTGATAGACGAGCAGCTGCTCTTTTGCATCCTTGATTTTGTGATTTCCCAGAGGCTGTCCACTGTTCCTACCTTGTTTCCGTCTGTAGGTTCCGTGGGCACCCCGCTCCCAGGGGTGGAAGTGCGCATTGCCACCGAGACCTTGAAGAACGGGGCTCGTTCCTACGCCGTCCATGCTCAGGGGGATGAGAACAGCACACAGGTAGTACTCAGCCATGTTTGCTTCACTTTGAAAAGGTCTTCGCTCATGGAAAGTTCTCTCTTTCCTAGCCCTCTGAAACCTTGAGGACTGAGGCTTCCACTGCTGTAATTCCCGGGAGGTCAATTATGCTATTTAAAGGTTTTTGTATTCTTTTTCTGGGTTACTGTAGCAATGGTACTTTATGGACTGCACAAGTGCTGTCCACTGAATCATAGAATCATGGAATGGTTTGGGTTGGGAGGGACCTTTCAAGGTCATCTGATTCCACCCCCCTGCCATGGGCAGGGACACCATCCACTATCCCAGGTTTCTCCAAGCCCTGTCCAACCTGGCCTTGAACACTCCAGGGGTGGGGCAGCCACAGCTTCTCTGGGCAACCTATGCCAGGGCCTCACCACCCTCCCAGGGAAGAATTTCTTCCCAATATCCCATCTAAATCTAGTCTCATTCAGTGTGAAGACCTGGTCTAGTGGGATGTCCCGGCCTGTGGAACGGGATGAGCGTTAAGGTCCCTCCCAACCCAAACCACTCTGCGATTCTTTCATTGGAAGGGCAAGACTGGTGGCCTTGGGGGTTGCATTCATTTTGAAACAGCACTGGGGGAAACCCATCAAGTTTCCATGAAAATCCAGCTCCATGCTGAGCTCCAACTGACACATGATGTTGTCTGCACCTGCAGTTCTGGTCAGAAGTTGGATTTCTGGGGTGGAGAAGCGTGATCTGCCCCCATCCCAGACATCTGACTGCAGAAGCAGCCCAGCCCAGGGCTGGTCCGGGTTGTCCTGCTGCCTCAGCCCTTTCTCTTCCCACAGAAATAGCTGAACAGGGTCTGCATTCCTGCCACATTCGCTCATTGTGGGTGCAGGTTGTGTTGCTCTGTCAGATCAATCCCCAGGTGATGTCCGGGCTCGGCTGAGCAGATAAATGTGTGTGTGAGAGAAATTACAGCCGTGTGGCTGTGTGGGTGGGAGACAGGCAGGCGTGAGATTCAACCTGAAATACATGGCTTCGCTCATTCCTCTGGGGAAATTGCTTCTCATCCAGCCACCTACATGTTGAGGGTTTGAGAGGAGCTCCCAGCCTGTGCAGGGTGTACAGAGACACTACTGGGGTAAGCACTGGTGAAAGGCTCAAGAAACCTTTTTATTCTCTAAATTATCTCTGCTGGCAGGTGGAGGAACCATGAGGACCACAGGCAGCCCCATGGGTGCATTGTGCTCAGGCTGGGGCAGGTTGTGTTCCGTGTTCCGATGCCATATGAGCGCTGAGTCCCACCCCAGACATGTAAAGGAAGCCTGGGGGAGGGATGAGAGGGGCCACCTGGCCAGGGATTATGGCTTTTATTAAAAAAAGTGTTTTCTGTTCTTTCCTCTGTGTCACTGCTGTGGTGTGGCTAAGCAGTGGGCAAAGCAGGAGACTCACCACATCCTATTTTTATCACTTCCCTGGATGGGTGTTATGTTTCACAGGTTTGTCCCCTCATCCCAGAGTTAGCTCTTGGCCTTTTTTTTTTCCACTTATGTGGAACTGAGACATGAAATATAATGTGTCCCTTTTAATAATGATCCTATAATGCTTTTTGTCCCCTAAGGGATCTCTGGGCTCTTTACAAATTAGGTCTCAGACATTAGAATACCCAAAGTGCAGCTACTTCCAGGATGAAATGTGGACGTTGTTCTACTGAATTATGAGAGTTAAAAAAATGGGATGTTATTTTTCTGCTCAATACTCCTTCACCTTCCTTCTCATTGCATTGAGTGACCAGAGAAGGGGAGCCCAGATGACCTCTGTCTGATGCTGGAAGCCCACCACCCCCTCAGGCCTCCAGAGAGCTGAGATTCACATAATTCTTCTCTTTTCCCTGGCTTCAGGCTGCTGGAGTTTATTTTTGGGACAGAGGAATTGCCCTTTTATCCCAGCCGTTTCTCACATACACCCTACACCCCCCAGTGTAGGTGGCTGAGGTCCATACCCATGTCTCATGCTGCTCCCAGGAGCTTCCACCAGCTTCCAGGAGCTCCCACCAGCTCTGGTGTTGGCTCCCTGCCCCTTGCTGATGGTTTGCTTTCCGTCAGGGTCTCCCTTGGGGATCTTTTGAACATTCTGGTGAATTCTCAAGTCATCAGCCAGGGAGGGTATGGGGAGGTGGTAGTTTGCCTCTGGGTGTTGGCTGGTGGGTTGGTTCCTCTCTGAAAAGCTGTCCCCATCTCACCCACCATTCCCCTTGTCGCAGCTTAACTGGGAGTTTCTTCAGGCTGAAGGGAGAAAAATGGTCCCATCTGTTTCAGGCCTCCCTAGGAGACAGTGGCTGGCTGGGTACCTCCAGGACATGCACAACATTTCCAGGAGGAAAGCCAGCTGCCTCTGTCCCTGGGATTGTCACAAGGTGGGAAAAACAGTCCCGGCTCCCAGCATGTCTTGGCACAGGTGGATGTGTGGAGATGCCAGAAGTTTGGGTTTTATATGCCCTGGGCATGCAGTGTGACTTTCCATGACGTGGCCAGGCGGGCAGGCAGGTGGTGACACCCCTCTGCTCCCAGGGATGCTGTAATTCCACTGCCTCACACCTGAGGTCCCAGGCAGAGCCTCACCTGCTGCCTGTCCCTGCCCTGAGATCCTGCTGGCAGTGTGTGTGCATCATGCTTGGTTAATAATTCATGTCAGCGGAGAGTACGTCAGTGGAATTTATTTAAAACAAGGAGGATCTGACAGTCCGAGTGCTCATCACGCTCCACCAGTCAAAGGCCTGGCTTTGTTTAAATCAACTCCTCCACAGCGAAGGGGATCTCCCTGTGGTGGGAAGATCCAGTTTGTGTCACCCTGCCTGTGCCACTGGATAACCCTGTGGCCTTTTCTTTGTATATTATGAGAAGGATGAACAAATCCTTCCTCACTCCCTTGCGGGAGGGCTCTGAGCCTTACAGAGTGTTGGTTGAGGGCTGGGAGGTCTGTGGTGTGGACCTGGCAAAGGCAAAGAGGTCCTGGTGAGAGGGTTGGTGGTGGAACTGGTGACAGTTGGAAACAACTGGCGCTGAGTCAGAGGAGGTTTAGGTTCGATATTCCCCCAGAGGGTGGTCGGGCACTGAACGGGCTCCCCAGGGCAGTGGTCACAGCACCAAACCTGTCTGAGCTCAAGTGTTTAGGCAATGATCTCAGGCACAGGGTGGAATTGTTGGGATGTCCTGCACAGGACCAGGAGTTGGACTCAATGATCTACATGAGTCCCTTCCAACTCAGGGTATTCTGTGATTCTGTGAGGGCAAACACAATGGGGCTGATCCAGTGGGATGCTGAGCACCCCAGTAGGAGTTGGGCTCTGTGCCATCTCTTCCCACCAGGCTCCTGTGAGCAGGTGATCTCCGTACTGGGGGTGAGGCACATTGTCAGGGCAATCTGTGAGGCGTTCACACCTCGGCTGTGCCATGCAGACCCTCCTGACTGTGAGCAGAGCGTGCCTGCCTTTGCCAAGGGAATTGTTTGTGGAGCCTCACGAGGTCACTGCCTTCCCCACTTGTGTTGGGCTTGGGTTCCTGCCTTCTGCTCCCACAACAACAGACTCTCTTCGAGCTGTTTCTTCCCCACTAACACAGTCTCTCCCATTAGACTGGGGTGTTGAGCCCTTTCCTTTCACACCATCACCCTTTGGACACGTGAGATCCAAACAGGAGCATGGTGGTGCTGGGGGAAGGTGTGTGGGTGGCAGGAGCAGGGAGGTGGGGAGCGTTTCTGCTCTGCCATCCGGGAACTGCCTGAGCTGGCAGCAGGGGACTGCTGTAATTTGCAAAGCTGGTTCCTGGCACACCCTGAAGATCAATAATCTACTTAGCTGAAAGTTTGCTGGATCTCTGTTCTTGCCTTCATTTTCTCCCATGCCTTGATTAGAGTGCTGGATTCCTTTCATGCACATGCTCCAGCCCTTCAGTCTCCTCACATCTCATGAGCCCTGTGCTCCGTTGGATCCCAGTTCAGATTTTCAGCTGTGTGTTTCTGCACCTTGGGCTGCGAGCTGGTTTCCCGAGCTACACACAGAGCCACATGGATCAGGCTGTCAGCCGTGCCCAGCCTGAGGCTGCCAGCACCAAACCAAGGTGCTGCAGCCGGATCAGGTCCCCTCATTGTTCCGTCCGTTCGAGCCAAGGATGCACAGCAGCCTGGGGACACCTGTGACAGGACAGCATGGGCAGAAGGTGACAGTTCCATTGGAGTCACAGTGCATGCCCTGACAGTGTCCCTACCTCCTGCCTGTGCAGGAGTGTGGGAACACAGAGCCTGATCCCCCGGAGAGATGCTGTCCTGGGAGTGCTGGGAGAAGTGCTTCTCCTCTAACACATCCCTGGGGAGCAGAGATGTGGAAGCAGATCTCAGGAACAGCAACTTTGCCTGCTTTGAGTCATCCCCGGTCTTGCTCCTGGAGCCACTTGCATCCGAAGCAGCTCCTAAACTTTTCACCTGCTGTAAGCAGCTCCTTGTTGAGTCTGTCAGACTGTTTAGGCTCAATAATCCTTACCCACAGCCCTTTATTTTTTTTCCCCTGGTTTTTTTTCCCCTTATTTTTTGGACCTCTTCCCATGGCTCCAGTGCCCAGGAAAGGGTTACAGCTCTCCAGCGCTGAACGTTTGGGTTTGCTTTGTTCAGTGCAATGCATATTTCATACGCTCAGCTTCCCAGCTGGCAGAAGCCTGGAAACCCTGCAAGCTGTCGGGTATTGTCTCTCTCCTTCTTTACTTGTTTGTTTGTTGGATTTTTTGGGTTGTCATTTTTGTTGGATTTCTTTCCTTTTTTTTTTTTTTTAATCTCTTCCAAATTGCTCACTTGCACGAAAGCCAAACCCCAGCCCCTGACAATGGGGGTCTCTCAATAGATAAATGGTTTCACAGCTGTATCCAACACAGGGCTGTAGCCAGGGCTTTTATGGCAAGTGATTTCCTCGTGACCAGGCTGCGAAGGGAGCTGTGGGGACTGACGATTTGCAGGAGCTGGCAGCAGGAGGACACTGTGCCATGGGCTTTGCTCCCCCCTCCAAAGGTTGTAATTATCTCGTTGTTTATCCATATGCAAGCTGTCGTCCTGGACGGAGCGGCTTGGCTGTGGCCATTGCTCCCGAAAGCCACTAGCATTCCTGGGCCCCTCCTCCCTTGCCCCCTGTGTCTCTGCCATCTGCTCCCAGCTTGCTGCTGGTTGCCAGTGCCTCGGCAGGGCTGGGGGCAGCTGGCACTGTCACGGTGGTTGTGACCGGAGGTCTTGGTATTGATGTCCCTGTGGAGCAGACCAGGAGCAACTCCACCTCACTCATGTTCATCCTAGATCTCTGGAGAACCATAAGGAGGTGCTCAGTCACCACTGAGCTGCCAGGGTTGTCTTGGAGGTTTCCTCCAAGGACTGGGCACCGCATGGCTGCTGCCCATGGGTGGTGTGGATTTGGGTACTTGACACCTCTCTGGGGCAGATCCCATGTGGAGGTGCTGTTGTACATGTATCCCTGTGGGATTTCTCCCCATCCATCCAGGTAGTCTGAAACAGCTGGTGTGACTGTATTCTTTTGCTGTGTGTAGCTCCTGAGGATGGAGATAGGCACATGCCAGCCATGTCTGGCATTCCTGAAAATGGCCAGGAATGGACATGCTTGTGGGGATGTGACTGCCTGGCCCAGGGAATCTTTGTCTGGCTGTCCCAGACGAACAACAAAAGGAACACTTGCTTTTTCCTTTCTATCCCGATCAGGCTTCAGCCTAAACCAGTTCGTTCTTTGTCCTCAGTGCTCCTACACTTCTGTAACATCTCTCCTCCAGTTTTTCACCTGTTTTCTTATCCCTGCTGCATCCCATCCTCATGTTCTGGTACCTCGATGGTGGACCTTACCTCCAGCATCCCAGTTCCATCTCCCATGAGCAGCTTGCACTCAGCCCCATGGTCAGGTAATGTGGGGAACATGTTGTTGAAGGCAGCCTGAATTAGATCTGCTGCTTTTCTTCTATCTGCAGCTCCAGCCCTCAGGATTTCTGGCACAACCCACCTTTAGTAAACACATGCTACATTTTTTCCCATTTTTCATTTGCTTCTTCCAAAACCTCCTTCCAAAGCCCTCACAGTGCTGGACGCTGCACTTGTATATGTTCCAGTTGTCATTTTTGTTTCCCCATATTCCTCTCATCTCCTCAGGAGCCTGTTTTGTGTCCTGCCCGAGTAATTCAAGTTTCTCCACTTGGTTGCCCAGGCTGCTTTTGTTACTGTATAAACATTTTAGCTGCTTCTCATTGATCACATCCAGTTCCTTGGTCAACTCGATTGGTAATTCCATTCTCAGATATATTTTCTTTTATTTTCTTTCTGTCTGCCCACTGATTATTTTTGCTTAATATGTGGCCATAGCTCTATTTTATTTCTTCCTGGTAGTAAAAGTGGAGGCAGAGATTACTTTAGCATCATGTCCCCTTGTTTCTCAGCTGAAAACTCTTCTCCTCACAGGGGCAGCCTTGATCCCAGGAGAATATTTCCTTGCACAATGAAGTTGAATCTGTATGTCAAGAAGAACCCTCTTTCCACAAGTGTTTCTTGTGTTGAACTTGCTTTTGTCACAGCACCCTCCACGATCTTTATTAATCTCTTTATTATTGTTTTGTGCTTACATACAATCCCAGAATGGTTTGGGTTGGGAGTACCTTAAAGCTCATCTAGTTCCACCCAGTGCTATGGTCAGGGACACCTTCCAGTAGACAGTTCCTCTTCCTAGCTGAAGGAAGACTTGGGGTGTTTGTGGGAGAGCCCTGGATGTGATGGGGAGATGGTGAAGCAGAGGCTGAAGAAAGAGGGGCAGTCTTCCAGAACTTCCCTGGAGTTCTTCCAGACAGGGGGAGGAGGCACCAGCCACTGGGGTGGCTCAGCATGAGGAACAATTAGAGGTTCTGGGGCAGTCCCAGCTCATGACAGCCTCACAACTTCCACTTTTAAGGGAGGCTGATGGAAACCAAAACAATGGGGGGGCCACTAATTAAATCATTCCCTGATCCTCTGCCTGCCCCAGCACAGAGTCAGCACGGGTGTTGTGAGGGCACATCGGGAGCCTTCCCTTAACGAGGAAAGAGGAGGGAGGGGGAAGATGTGCTGACATCTCACCTCGTTTATTATCTGGTGAAGCCTGCAAACAAGAGGGATGAGAACAGCAGCAGGGAGAGCTGTTGGCATCTCTGAAATAGTGCTACACGCTTAATTTATGGTGTTAATATAGATAAGAAGTTTTGTGTCTGTGGAACAACTGCGGGGAGCACTGACCTTTCCCGAATTTGGGTTGTTTTCCGTGGCGCTTTTGGGATCATCTGGAGTTAATCAGTTCTGTAACTTTCAAAAATCAGTATTGCCTAAAAATACAGACAGTCACTTTTGTTTTCAGTGGAGCAACATTTGCTGTAAGTAAAGGGTTGGATTGTTTGAAAATAAGTTTCAGTGTTCCAGCTCCACTGTGCACCAGTCTTACTTTTAAATTTATAACCCTCCAAAATGAAAAGTAAACGGATTGTATTATTCCCAGCCCTTTTATAAAAGTTAACATTGCAAAAACAGATGTGAAATGTGGCCTCATAGATTACAGCCTGGGCTTGGGGTTTTTGGGTTGGGGGTTTATTTTTTCCTTACTCTCTCTGTGCTGTGTCCCCAGGGAGCAGAAATCTGCCTTTTTCCAGCAGGAGGAAAATGGTTCTCTGTCTAAATTACCTCCTGCTAGGCTTGTGCAGGATGCTGCAGGACATGGAGCTCCGAGGAACGATAATGCCATGACAGAAACATGCAACTTAGCAGGGAATTTTTAATTAGGAATGTGCAGGAGAGTTCAGATTGCCTGGGAATTTGGTAATGCTCTAGCAAACCTTACAGCCCTAGGACATCCATTCCAATATGGCCCAGGGAGACAATGATTAAAAGGCACTGTCAAGTGGGTTATTGGTCTCCAGCTTCCTTTTAGGAGGCAGGTGGGCATATCCTCACCTCCCTCAGTACTCACCATGCCAGTTCTGGATGTGGCATGATCCCCTGGTCTGGAAGAGCAGAGTCTGGGCAAAGCTTGGAGCTCCCCTGCTCTCTCCAGGTCCGTGGAGGCTGAGCTGTTGGATGCCGTGTTTACCCTGGAGAAAAGGAGGCTTGGGGGGACCCTTCTCACTCTCTCCAACTCCCTGACAAGAGGGTGGACAAGGCTCTGGGACATTAAAGTCTTGAAGGGGTGAGTGAGGTGTCTCTTGAGAGACAGGGGTGTGTCCGAAGGTGTTGGTGGCAAGTAGGCTCCAGCAGTGGTGTGTTGGGAGCATGGCAGGGCATCTATGCCCTTCAGCCCAACCCTGGAGTGCAGAAGGGAGCTGGGTCAGTCCTTCAGACTTTGTTATATTATTTTCTGTGCTCTGGTACGTTAAAAAAACCCTAACAAACACTAGAAAAAAGTTACTTCTCTGGGAGAACTGCTAAGAGGACTCCGTCATTTCCATAAACCTCACACATAGAAATTATTGTCTCTATTAGTCACTTAAGGGCTCAGTTGCTTAATTATTTTGATCACAGTAATCATTTATTTACAAGGTGGGGAAAAATGCCAAGCCATTCCAAGCTGAGCAGTGCATTCAGGCTGTGGCAGAGGAGGTAGGGCTGCAGAAACATTTCCTTCCTCCCAAGTCTAAATGCTTTTCCTTCATGGAGTCACAAAGTCCTTTTAAAGGTCCCTCCTGAGAGATGATGCTCTGATCCACAGCCTTTGGTGCTCACCCAGGAAAGAAGTTCAGCAAGGCCAAGTGCAGGGTCCTGCGTGTGGATCGGGGCAAACCCAAGCACAAACACAGGCTGGGTGAGGAATGGATTGAGAGCAGCCCTGGGGAGAAGGATTTAGGGGTGATGGTGGAAGAGAAGCTCAGCATGAGCCATCAGTGTGCGGTGGGACCCAGAAACCCCCCCCACCCCATGCCCTGGGCTCATCCCACAGCATGGGCAGCAGATGAGGGGGGGATTCTGCCCCTCTGCCCCATTCAGGTGAGACCCTGCCTGCAGTGCTGCCTCCAGCTCTGGGGTCCAACATTGGAAGGATGTGGAGCTGCTGGAGCAAGTCCAGAGGAGGCCATGGAAATGCTCCAAGGGCTGGAGTGCCTCTGCTCTGGAGACAAGATGGGAGAGCTGGGGATGTTCACCGGGAGAAGAGAAGGCTCTGGGGAGATCTTATAGCCCCTTACAGTACCTAAAAGGGCTCCAAGAGAGCTGGAGAGGGACTTTGGACAAGGGCCTGGAGTGACAGGACAAGGAGGAATGGTCCACTGCCAGAGGGCAGGGTTAGATGGGATATTGGGAAGAAATTCTACCCTGTGATGGTGGTGAGGCCCAGGTGCAGGTTTCCCAGAGAAGCTGTGGCTGCCCCATCCCTGGAAGTGTCCAGTGCCAGGTTGGACGGGGCTTGGAGCAACCTAGGATAGTGGAAGGTGTCCCTGCCCATGGCAGGGGAGCTGGATCTAGAATAACTTTAAGGTCTCTTCCAACCCAACCCATCCTGTGATAATGTGATTATTTGGAGGGGCAGGGGAAGGAAGCATCTGGTAGAAGTTATATGTGCCCCCTGAAACCTGTTGTTTGCAACCTGAAGATACTTGTTTTTTTTCCTAAAAGCCTGTCTGTCTTCCTCCCAGTCATCAGCCCAATAACACATTCTTACCTTCCCAACAAACCTCACCTTCCAGCTTTCTCTCTGTGTCTCCCACATGTTTCTGCTTAGGAATCTGCCGTGCCTCCCCTGCTTCCCAGAGAAGGACATGCTGCCCTGAGCCTCCCTCCATAAAAGCCCCTAATTCCATTAAAGTCCATTACAAGCTCCTCTCCCGCAGTTCCCGGAGGAATGTGGGGCAGAGACCGCAAGAAAACAAATGGGACTTTGAACAAATCCCAGGGCCGTTTGCCAAGCGGGGATTCCCAGCTCTTTACAAACCGCCCTCCTAATAAAGAGGTAAAATGGGAACGGGGAAAATATGCATTTTATAATCACCCAGATTTAGTCCTTCAAAGGATTTATTACAACCTTTTATTTTCATGCGTGGAAAATGGAATCTTATCTTGTGTGCCGGCTGGGCCAGCTCGACTCTCCGGCTGGGTTTAGAGCAGGAAGCTCTCAGACAGCAACCTCTAGGGCCATGCTGTGCCTGTGTGTTAAAGTTGCTCGAATGCATTAAAATACAGCACTGGGAGAGGGGGAGATCTGTGCAATCAGAAATCTGATGCTTCCAGCAGCTGCTTGTGCTGTTGAGCTGGTGCCTTGACACTGGGAGATTTGAGGGAGAAAGGAAACAACCACCCCAGCCGTGTGTTTCCAACCCCGCTCCCAGAGCCAGCCAGTGGGGTTTTAGCAGGGATCAGACACGAGGGGTTGTAGGAGATAAATGCCTTGAACCTTGAATTTTAATTTACGCTGTTTGTGAGCTGGTTCGCGTCCCCTCTGCCACGCTGGGGAGCGGTGCCGGTGACATTCTGAGTTCAGCAAGCAAAATCCTATTAAGATAACGTCACGGCCTTTCTGTTTTACTGTTTGCAAGCCAGCCATAACATCATTAAATTACACAACAGGGAGGTGCCTGCTGCCAAGGGGCTCTGCTCGAGATAAGATGTGGGTTGAGCCACTGCCAAAATTTGAGTTGATATGACAAGAAATTTGGAGCTGGTTCAAGGGTTGATTCATAGCAGACATCGCAGAGTGCAGGTAAACATGGGGCAGGATTGGTCCCTGGGGCAGCTCAGCTGTGCAGGTATCCAGGTATCCGGCACCATGTGGTGCTTGGGCAGGATAGGGATGAAGGGCTTTGTAGCAGCCAAATTTCCACCTGTTCTTGTGTTCAGTGCTTGACAAAAAGAAGCCAGAGTGTGTCAGGATCTGTAGGTGAAGGTCAGGGAACCGATTGCAGGTTCTTACCTCTGTCACCCCCTCCCCTCCCCAGCCCTTTCTGGGGAGTTGGAAGCAGCCGAAAAACTAGGACGCTGCTCAGGGAAGTGCTTGTTTTGTGATGCCGCAGCTGGACCAGCAGGAAAAAGAGTGAGAAGACAGAGCTGCATCATAAAATTCCACACAGCCTCTACCAGCCCTGAAACCAGCCTTGCCGGTCCCTCTGCATCACCCACTATGGCCCTGCCATGCTTGCCCATGGAGGCTTCATGCCTCTTGAGCCCTTTGTGCCCTTTTTTGAGCCCTTTTGTGCCCTTTTTTGTGCCCTCTGTGCCTGTTCATCCCTTCAGCTGCCGCAGGTGCAGATTTTGCTCCTGGGCTCTCCTGGACCCTCAGGTTTTTTCTGTGCTGTCCTGCTCGGGGAGAGTCTGGACTTCAGGCTCCCTTTCTCAGAACCCCCGGGGAGAACTCACCCAGCACCACCCTCACCTTGCTGTCACTCAGTTCCTCATTGGAATTAACAACCTCTCCTGCAGCATCTTCCAGGCAGGGAGTTGATGCCCAGCCAGGGCTCTGGGAGCCCAAGTTGTGTGTGCAGAGATCCTTATGTCACCTCGTCCTCCAGGACATGACATCAGGAAGAAATTACTTAAATATTATGCCTTAAAAAGCAGTTTTCTGAGCATTTCCCATTAGGGAGGCTTTGTTTCTATCAAAGGCTGCAAAGATCCTGTTCTGCCCTGGGACTACCTGATGCTCCAGTGCTGCTATTACTGTTTCCTTAGTGGCCCTGTTTCTGGCACTGCTGATTTTTGGTATCCCAGATGTATCTTGTCCGTGTTGCAGCAGCTCAAGTGTAAAGTGGCTCGGAAAGTGGCAGGGAATTCCCGTTACTGAGCTGTTCTCCACAGACACATGGAACAAGCACATCCTACAGTGCCTTCCATCCCATCAGTGGCTTTGCACACTGTGGTAATGGCTTTAAACTGACAGAGAGTGGATTTACATTGGGATATTGAGAAGAAATCATTCCCTGTGGGGGTGGTAAGGTGCTGGCACAGGTTGCTCAGAGAAGCTGTGGCTGCCCCATCCCTGGAAGTGTTCCAAGCCCAGTTAGACAGGTCTTGAAGCAACCTGGTCTAGTGGAAGGTGTCCCTGTCCATGGCAGGGGGTGGAATGAGATGATCTTTAAAGTTGCTTCCCACCCGAACCATTCCATGATTCCGTGATCTTCCCTGCAAAAAGTTTTGAGTTTAACATGGTCCCACAAGTGCTCCAACATTTGTGTCATCCAGTTCCTGATCCCTTGGCCTCTTGCATCCTTCTAATTGCCAAGTGATGTATGTGCAGGAGATAGACACAGTGCCATGGCAGGCGAGTCTGTGACCTTCCTGCAATTCCCCAGTTTCCATAACAGCAGGATATTTGTTTTGTTGCCATAGAAAACCTGCCTGGGCAGGTTTGCAGGGCACCAGGTTGTCACTACAACCACTGCCTTCCAGTGAACCTAAAAAGAGCTGTGTGTCTCCAAGCACAAATCAGATGGTGTTTCCTGCCACCTTCTCAGGAAAAAAATAACTGTTAGATTGAGTTTTGGAAAGTGAAGGTTTTTGTCTGTCAGCAGAGCAGGGAGCAGGGTGGCACAGACATGAGAGCATGTCATGGGAGCACGAGAGCTTGTTTTGTTTAGCTTGGAGAAGAGAAGGCTCCAGAGTCCCTTCCAATGCCTAAAGGGGCTCCAAGAGAGCTGGAGAGGGACTTTGGACAAGGGCCTGAAGTGACAGGACAAGGGGGAATGGCTTCCCACTGCCAGAGGGGTTAGATGGGATATTGGGAAGGAATTCTTCCCTGAGAAGGTGGTGAGGTGCTGGCACAAGTTGCCCAGAGAAGCTGTGGCTGCCCTATCCATGGACGTGTTTAAGAGCTCAGAAAGGAGCATCCCTTTCCCAAGGTTATTTCCTTTATATTTGCATGTGAGAGCTCTCTCCCAGCAGCTGGAATGCATTTGCCTACCTGGACTGCGGTACCAGGTTGGCTGTCCTTGTTTTCATATGACACAGGTGTCTCTTTCTAGTGCTTTGGAATATCAAAAGCACCTAGTTGAGCCCTTCCACCTGAGGAAAGAGGTTCTGCAGACTGGGCAGGGTGTGCTGGAGGGTGGTAAAGGCTAGAAGAGCATGTGGTGTGGGTCCTGTGTTTTGGCTACCACACTGCTTCCCAAACTGTGGTGCTGGGGGACAGATGATGGAGAGATTCACTCACTTTATGCCTGTCCTAGGTGACGCCAGGTCTGGAGGGACAAGAAGGGGAGCTGCTCGTGAAAGGACCCACTGTCTTCCGGGAGTACTGGAACAGACCCAAAGAAACTGCAGATGCCTTCACGTCTGACGGCTGGTTCAGAACAGGTACGGGGTGGCTTCCCACAGCACCTGGCTGAGGGGGGAGGGGGACAGCAGCTCTGGTTTGGCCCACAGGGTTCCCCAGCTTCTGGGGGAGTTGGGAATTGGGGGTGGCAGCCTGGAGTGCAGGCTGGATGTGCTTCCAAACACTGGGCTCAGGAAAGGGCTTTGCGTGTGTTGGCCAAAGTGAGTCAGCCAAGTAGTGGGGGATGTTTGGAGTTCCTTGCTCCTAAGCATAAAATACCACTGTTTAATGTTTTCTGGGGAATTAAACTTTGCAAACGGGTGGGATTTAGCTTCACTTACATGGGGACCATGTCACAGGATCACAGAATCATTAACTCCCTGACAGGAGGTTGTGGCAATGGGGGGGTTTCAGTCTCTTCTCCCAGGCAACCAGTGGCAGGACAAGAGGAAATGGCCTCAAGCTCTGCCAGGGCAGGTTCAGGTTGGACATCAGGAGGAATTTCTTCCTGGAGAGGGTTGTCAGGCATTAGAAGGGGCTGCCCAGGGAGGTGATGGAGTCCCCATCCCTGGAGGTGTCCAAGGAAGGACTGGATATGGCACTCAGTGTTCTGGGCTGGGTGACAATGTGTGGATCAGTCACAGGTTGATCTCGATGGTCTTGCAGGTCTTTTTCAACCTCAGTGATTTTATGATTCTCCGATTCCACGATATCCACAGCTCTGACTTCTTCATTCCCCCCTTTACTGTGTGTTAGCAGTGCCATTGTGTCAGGAGTCAGGCTGGATTTCTGATGCCTTCTGTGCAACCTTATTTATTGATGGTTCTTGAAGAATCTGTGATTTATTGTAATTGTTCTCCCAGAGCAGAGATCACTCTGCCAGCCGTGTCACCACGAGTCCCCACGCCAGGCGGGTACTGTGGGCTAGGACTGGAGCACCATCAGCCGACACATGGGGTGCAGGGCAATCAGCTCTAAAAATTTTTTTAGTCAACACTCCTGATGAATATTTCAGCTGCAAAGGAATAGCGTGCATTAATTATTGCAAAGAGATGTCTTTAGGAGAAAATGATTTTGAAATTCAGTTTAATTTCATTGTAATGCGCCGCAAACAGGAAGGGAGTATGTGTGTTTAATTGGCTCTCGGGGGTAAGGCCGGGAAGATGGCATGCCTTTGTCACAGGCCATTAGTGATACAGACTGCATAATGAGGGACTACAATCAGCTCACAGCTGCCGGCTCCTACGGGGAGAGAATGATATTAAATAGAAATCAGTATAAATTAAACTTAACCCTTTCGCTAACTGAGCAAAGCTCAGAGCTGGAAATAAGGGAGGGGAGTGGAGACAGGAGGGAGTGAGTTCAGGGTGGGTCAGGGGGTACTTGGCCAAGCCCCACCCATCCAGGTGACCTCCCTGATGTCCCCACTCACTCAGACAGGAGGCTTGAACTCCCCTCCCCATCCCGTCCCCCACTCTGCCTTTCTTTCCTTTCATTCCCCTCCTCACCACTTGCTCCGTCTCTCTCGTGGATATCGGGTCGATGGGGCTGTTTTTTTCCCAAGCCTCATTTAACTGGCAGTTCTGTGAATGAACCCTGTTTCCCCTTCCTCTCCCTGCTTGCCCCCGCTGCACTGGCAGCCTCTGGAGATCACTCAGGTGGCAAATGTCCCTGTGATAGTAAAAAAAACCACTTCAGGGAATAAAAGAGGTTGTGTCCTGTCATAGCAACCAGATCTGGAGGGTGAAATACCCCCATTAAGCAGAGGTGGGTGATTTTGGAGCCAAAACCATACTGTCAGGATTCAAAAGAGGTGAATCCTGGCCACTGCCAGACTGTAACCTGCCGTGTCTACCACTTCCAGGTCGTAGAAGTGATTTAAAGGTGAGGCTGAACACCAGCACATGGTGCTCCCAGAACCCTGACAATGCCATTTCTGAATCCATACCAGGATTCTGCTCATGCCAGACTCTGGAGTGTGTCCCCACCAGTGACCTACAGGTCACCTAAAGCAGATGATGGGGTTATTGCAGGTGGTGGCCAAGTCCCCACAGCTGGGGTTTCATAGAATTATGGAATTATCTAACCCTGCCCTGTGGCAGTGGGAAGCCATTCCCTCTTGTCCTTTCCCTCCAGGCCCTTGTCCAAAGTCCCTCTCCAGCTCTCTTGGAGCCCCTTTAGGCACTGGAAGGGGCTTAAAGGTCTCCCTGGAGCCTTCTCTTCTCCAGGCTGGACACCCAGCTCTCCCATCTTGTCTCCAGAGCAGAGGGGCTCCAGCCCTTGGAGCATTTCCATGACTTCCTCTGGACTTTCTCCAGCAGCTCCCCATCCTTCTTCTCTTGGGGTTCCCAGTGTGCTGAGTATAATCATTTCGAGGCCTTACCTGAGTGTCCATCCCCACAGTTAAACACACAAAGCCAAGAGTCACCGGAGCTCATTCCCTCCTTTGGTTTTGTGATCGGAGGTAACTTTTTTTCCAGAGAAGAGAGGATCCAAAACAAAAAATAGCCAAAACTTAATGGCAGCAGTCATTTTCCTGTCTGACTGACAGCTCCTTTATTAAAATCCCCTTTTCTCCCATTAAACTTCTTCCTCAGGAAAACAACCTCATGTTAAGGATGATCACTCCCTCCAGGGTAGGAGGAGAAAATAGCGATGCAGAGTCTGGCCACCAGCACTCCCACAGTGTGCTCCTGCAGCTTCCTACTCCATTTCAAGGGAAATCTTGGGAAAACCAGGTGCTTAGTGCAACAACTGCAGACCCGTTTTCCCTCTGGGTGTGTGTGCGTCGTGCAGGAAGCTGGGCAGCCCTCCCTCTGCAAACCCAATGCCTTTGTGCTTCCAGCTAGAAAAGGAAAGGGAAAAAAGGGGGAAAAAAGCAGTGACTTTCTGATGAATTCAAGATTGTGGTTCCTTGGAGAAGCCTCTGAACTCCTAGTGTTGCAGAGGGGATGTGCTGTTGCTCTTCCCTCTTTATTCCCTGGGATTTGCACTGCTGTCTGCTGATCCCTCCATCTCTCATTTCCATCTGAGTGAATTTGATTATTTTTATTGTATTAATGCTGTTGACAGAGCTGCTTAGATCAAAGTCCCCTCCAGCCATTTCCAGGGAGACTGCTGGGTTTCCACCTGCTGTCATACATCCAAGTGGCACCGAGCCCTC
Source organism: Cephalopterus ornatus (assembly GCA_013396775.1). Lineage (NCBI taxonomy): Eukaryota > Metazoa > Chordata > Aves > Passeriformes > Cotingidae > Cephalopterus > Cephalopterus ornatus. Next base: position 1,065,846 of record VZRE01000358.1, read on the forward strand.
GGAGACTGAGACGAGCCCAGAGGAAAGATGCCTCTGGCTGTCTGTCTCCTGTCCCTGCCGGACCCTCCCAGCTGTGCTGGCCCTGCCAGGTGAGAGGCAGCCTCCAAACACAGTTGTGTGCTGCTGAGCAGGAAGGAGGGAAGAAAAGAAGGAAGGAAGAAATTTTTTAGGATGAGTATGGTGTGGCCCTGGCACAGGTTGCCCAGAGAAGCTGTGGCTGCCCCATCCCAGGAAGTGTCCAAGGCCAGGTTGGACAGGGCTTGGAGCAACTTGGGATAGTGGAAGGTGTTCCTGCCCATGGCAGGGGTTAGAACTGGATGAGCTTTAAGGTCACTTCCAACCCAAACCATTCCATGATTCTATGAGCAAAATCAAACCCTGTGAGCTGGAGGAAAGCAGAGAACCACCAGCCTCCCTGGTCATCACACTCCCTGATGTTTATCCATCCATCCATCCATCCGAGCCTTGCGATGCCAGTGTGGCTCAGGCTGTGGCACTGTCACATTGTATTTATCCCTGCCCAGGAGGCAGCAAGTGGCTCTGGAGGCTTGAGGAAGGGGACAGAGGGTTTGGGAGTGTTGTGCCAAGGCACTGCCCATTTTCCCACGTTTTCCTGGCTGCACAAGGTGTTTCCCCCACAGGAATCTGTCAGTCCAGCGGAGTGCACTGGGCAGCGATGGGATCCAGGAGCAGCCTTCTTCCTGAGGGAAGGCCAGCTTCCATTCACATTTGCCCATACATCCAGAAAATTAGAATCTAGTGTATTCAGGGAGATTTATTTTCAATTACAGGTTTAGGCTGAGACATGAAATAGCACTGGGTATGAAAATAGTGCATAAATCCTGCAACAAATCCATGTATCTCTGCTCCATATAATAAGATTTTATTGATTGCTATATTGTATCTGTCAGAATAAAACTCTCTTAATGCATGCATCAGGATGGGGAAGATAGAGAGCTTGGTGGGAGTGGAATCTGATTCAAGAATCAATGCACTTTGATTAATATGTTGTTAAGAAAGTAAGAGTTATTTAACTTGTTTGATGCACATTTTGAAATGATGAGTCGTATCTTTTAAGTTTCTTTCTTTAAGCTGCATTTAAAAAACCCCACAACCTTTGTAGCTGTTTTTCACATTGTTGAGTCTTGGTTTTTCACTGAATTTTTGCTGGACCCTTTTACACAGGTCACAGACACCCCAGAATCCCATTAATAATAAATCCTATGTCCCAAAACACTTCCTATATACCTTTGTTGGAAGCTTTGGGGGGAGAACAGGGTGGATCTCGTGTCTCTTATTCCTTCTGGATGTTCTGTAGTGAAAGAGGGAGATCCATGGAAAAGATTTAAAAAAAAAAAAAGTTGTTGTTCCAGTATTATTACAAACACAGGCACCAAGGCCAAGCCCTGGCTTAGCTGGGAACATCTCGCTCAGCACTGAATTCCCAGCTTGCTCCAGAAATGGAACATGCTTTTGTTGCAGCCATGAATTCCCAGTCAAGGGAAGGATCCCAGTGACTCAGATTGGTTCCAGGGACCTCTTGGTGTCTGTCCATCCTCTTAAGACAGAACTCTCCAGTCCACAACTGCCACCAGCTGCAAATCCTTGCCATTCCCAGCCTGGCTCTTCGAGATTCCATAGAATCATAGAATAGTTAGGATTGGAAAGGACCTTTCAAGGTCATCAAGTCCAATCCCTAGCAAGACTGGAGCACGAGCAGTGACTGAGGGAGCTGGGGGGGTTCAGCCTCGAGAAAAGGAGGCTCAGTGGAGACCTTCTCATTCTCTACAGCTCCCTGACAGGAGGGTGGAACAACAGATAGGATAAGAGGAAATGGCCTCAAGCTGTGCCGGGGAAGTATAGGTTGGATATTGGGAAAATTTCTTAATGGAAAGGGTGTAAAGCATTGGAACAGGCTGCCCAGGGTAGTGGTGGAGTCACCATTCCTGGAAGTGTTCAAAAAATTTATGGTTGTGGCACATGGGGACATAGTTAGTGGTGACCAAGGTGGTGATGCTGGGCTGACTCAGTGATCTTAAAGATCTTTCCCAACTTTAACAATTCTATGAATTCCACCCCTTCTGATGGGAGAGGCAAAGCTTCCTGCTGTTTTCCAGCACAGAGAAATGGGGTGTTTGTAGGAAAGGCCCTGGGCAGGTATCCTTGGCCAGGCACAAGCCATCCCTCCTCTGGGGCTGCTCCCCAAGGAGAAGGGGCAGGATGAACCCCCATCCCCTCAGCACAGGCCTTTCCCAGCACTTGCCTGTCCCCAGGGACAAGCAGGTGTTTCCCTGCCAGGGAAATTGCTCACATCCGTGGGTGGAACGCAGACACCTGAAAGAGAAAACACTTGAGCCTGATCAAGGCAGATTATAAATAGAAATGCATCTAATTAGCATCCTAATCTGCAGGTTTTCTGTTTGTTTGCAGTGGCTTTCCCAGGCACAAATCCAGCTAATGCAAATTCTATTTTTAAAGGAATGATTCCTTAATTGTAATGTGTTGAAATGATGTGAGTTACCGGTGTGGTGATCCCACCGGATGGAGTGTGGGCTCTTCCCTGGAGGATCTTCTTGTGGACTCTGTCAGAGATAAGCTCATGAGTGAGGCAGGATGGCAGCACTCACCTCTTCCTTTGTGAGCAGCTTAGAGCTTGGACCCACCTTCCCATAAATGATGTGAAAGGACACTCCCAAAAATGCCAGGTGGACCCCAAACACAGCTCCACGTGCTGCTGTAGGAAGGATATCTAACTGGATATCCATGGGGCAGGAGCAGAAGCCAGACCAGCTGTGTGCTGGGCTCACATCTTCACCTAGCCCTCATCTAAGAGGTGTTTCTAGAAATTAAAAGATGGAATAGTTTCTAATACATCAGCCTTTATCACCTCCAAATGTTCCTTACACACACACTTCGAACACTTTGGAGAGAGAATTCCCTTTTTTATGCTTTCTGCCTCAGTGTTTATTCTTTCTCCTTGAGGATTCAGTATTTCCAGGTTTGCCCAACAGCTGGAAGTCTAGGGGTCATCAGGACATGGGAGGGTGGAGCAAGATGAGTTTTAAGGTCCCTTCTAACTCAAACCATTCTGTGATTCCATTTCCTTGACTGCTCATGAAGCTGATGTTTTCAGCAGTTCAGAGTGACTTGGGATTTTCGTAGCTGTAAATGAGAAACAGGTTTTGGCACAGAATCTGTTTACTCTCCAAAGCTCTGCTCTCGTCGTATCAAACATCTTGGATGCCAACCCTTTACTTCTTTGAGAACCTCTGCTACACTGAGTCTGATTTCCAGAGGCATGGAGCAATTGCTCCCTAGCTGAGAGCCAGTGGGAACAGCAGGCACCTGCACCTCCAAAATCCAGGCTCTTCCCTCTCACTTTGCTTTTACGTCTCAAACTGTGCTACAACAGCACAGCTATTGTGCTGTAAGCAAAAGTATTGGCTTCTATATGTTCAAGCAAACACTTTAAGGCAGAAATCTGGCCTCATGTCCCATCAGTGCCTCTGCCAACACTCTCCCAACATTATCCTGCTTTATTTAATCATTTGTCTCGACAGGGCCTAGGACACGTCACTGCATGGACAAGAGCTCTCTTTAGGTAAGGTGTGATCAGTCCCTCAGTGGTCACGGAATCACAGAATTTTCTGAGTTGGAAGGGACCCACAAGGATCATCAAGTCAAGCTCTTAAGTGAATGACCCATGTGGGGCTCAAACCCACAACCTTGGCCTTTTTAGCACCATATTCTAACTAACTGAGCTAATCTCAGAGTCTGCAGAGAGCAGGGGGGTTTGCTCTAATATTTTTATTACCATCATTATTATTTTTGGTTACCGCGCTCTTCAAAGCTCCACCAGCCACATTCAGCTGTGCAGCCACACCTTGGAGCATTGACTTATTTATTACTCTTTGAGTTTTCTTTTTCATCTCGTTGTCTGCAGGGATTTCCATAAATATTTAAATGCTAATGTGAAAAAAAGAAATGTTTTTCATTTTTACTTACCCATTTTCTTTTCTGGCTGCTCCTCTGGGCAAACCCATCTGCGGTAATTCAGGCTGAGGAGGGGGGGGGTTCCTGCTCAGCCTACTTGTGTCATATCAGTCACCCATGAGCTCCTGCTAATGAGGAGTGAACCTACAAAGACTTGGCTGCCTAGTTTGCAGAAACCTTCAAAGGTTTGCCTGGTTTATCCACTGTTTTCCGTCAGAGCAGTGTGGCCCCCTTGGAGCAGGACGTGCAGCCAGGGGAGGCTTTATCTGCTCGAGTCCTTCAGCTCTCAGGGCTTAGAGAGGCTCCTGGTCATGCTGAGCTGAAGAAATGAGATAAAGCTGAGGAGCAGCACCTCTGCCAAGGGCAGACAGGACCTGGGGTGCTGCCAGACTTTGCCAAGGCTGAGTTTCCATTTGGTGCTGTCCTCTCCTGGCTGGACACCAGCACCGAGGACTTTGCTGGCATATGTCAGTAAGGGTGTCCAGTGCCAAGGCTGGAGCAGAGACCATCTGCAGCAACCCTTGAGGCCCAAAACAATAGTCCAGAGATGGGCCTTTGTATTTGGTAGCCAAAACTTGCTGCCCAGTGGGTCATGCTGGGAAGTCTGACTTGCAGTGGGTGGGAGAAGGGGTGGGATGTGGAGGGGTCGCAGTGGGTGGGGCTTTCCAAGCTCCCCAGAGTGTCTGCAGGTGAAGCTGACGCTGCTGTCTCTGCTCATCAGTGGAGTTGAAGCTGTCAGCACCCTGCAAGCCCTACACCAGCCTCACACCAACCTCACACCAGCCCTTTGCACCCTCGGGGGGGTTCTGTGTGCAGTCATGGTGCAGCAGGACAGTGACATGAAAGGGCAATGCCTAAATGCTGTCTTGCCTTTTTCCCTGTGCTTGGATAAGGACAAAGTCCTCTTGGGAGCAGGGAAAGGTCTGTGTGGTGGAATGAGCCCGCTCACAGTGGCCAGATCAGGGTTGTGGCAGGGAAATTTGGATGGCGATGGAAATACGATGTGCAGACAAGCCAAGATGGTCAGTGAGCGTCACTGTGACTTCTCACCCTGCCTGAGAGGTGCAACAAATTTGAGGAACCTTGGAAAATACATATGAGGGGAAGGAATCACTGATAGATTAGCCAAGACAAGGGGTGGCTGCACTCCTGGGCTGCCCAGTGGCAGCCCAAATCCCCCAGTCCCCTGGCTGGAAGCACAGTGCGGGAGAGCACAGCTCAGGGTTACTGGCTTGAAGTACACTTGTCTTACATGCTGCTTTCCTGTCCCAGGTACCTGGAGATGCTGCCAGCATTCCTGGCACCACTCCATCTCCCGCTCCACCGATGCAGCCACCCAGCGTGGGGAGCAGTGCCTTATTAGCACAGCTCTTTGTGAGATGCCCTTGAGTGATTTATTTTTTTTCCAGGTGTAAATGCCAGGGGAGGCTGTTCCAGTGCTTCCCATTCTTTCATCTCGGCAGGGTTTTGCCCTTTCTCCCAGCATGGCTCTGACAGCAGGCTCAGCGCTGCTGCCTCTGGAATACAAAGTTCCCTGTTACAGAACATGACAGGAATTCATTCCAGGCTGGGGCGCTTTTTTTATTCTTATTTTCTTTTTTCCTCATGCTGGATGCTTCAGGGCTCTGAAGTTTTGAGAGTGGGGAGTCAGTTGTTTAACCCCTTTCTCCTGGGAGCAGGCAGCTCTCAGCAGACCCAGTGCCTCTACAGATCAATCAGGAGTCTCCTGAGTTGGAAGGAACCCACAGGGATCATCCAGTCCAACTCCTGGCCCTACACAGGTCACCCACCATGTCCCTGAGAGTGTTGTCCAAACACTACTTGAGCTCTGGCAGCCTTGGGGCTCTGACCACTGCCCTGGGGAGCCTGGTCAGTGCCTAACCACTCCCTGGGGGAAGAACCTTTTCCTAATATCCTATAACTCTCCCCTGACTCAAGCTTCATATGGATAGATGGAAAGGACTGCAAAGCACAGTGCAATTGCCACTCCCTGTCCAAATCCAGAGCAAAGACCCAACACATGGAGGCATCTGCATCCCTCCATCCCTCAGCAGCAGTCACGAGGGCAGTTGGAGGGTCTGTCCCCTCCTTGCCGAGCACACAGCACCTGCCATTAGTGCTTATGGGAATCACGGAGCTCAGGGAGAGCCAAGGATGCCCCTGAGCTACAAATCTACTTGGCAATTTTATTATGTAAATAAATGGTGCTGCACATCCACCTGCTGCCGCCGCCGCTCCCGGGGCTGTTCGTGGCAAGGTGCGTAAACAAACAGCGATTCCCTTCTAATAGATTTATTTCCATTCTCGTGAGCCATTAAATTACCTCCAGATTTCATGTGGGGAGAAATCTGTAACAGCAGCGAAATCTTGCTCTGCCTCGGTGGCCAGTGGCCTGCAAAGTGTGACAGCCACCGATTGCTCTCAGATGGTGTTTTGGAGGAGGTGTGGGAGCAGCCAGTGCTGTCCTGGGGATAACCCTGACTCTGGATGCTCCGTCCTTGATGCCTATGTCTGGAGAGCAGGGGTTCTCCAGACCAGAGCAGGAAGGGCTCTTCCCTTCCAGGAGAGTGAGGCAGAGCTTGCTCTGGACCTGGAGGAGACTCTGGGATGGGGCTTCATAAAATCCCAGAATGGTTTGGGTTCGAAGGGACCGTAAATCTCATCTCGTTCCATCCGCTAACATGGGCAAGGACACCTTCCACTAGACCATATTGCTCCAAGCCCAGTTCAGCCTGGCCTTGAACACTTCCAGGGATGGGGCAGCCACAGCTGCTCTGGAAATTCCACTGCAGCCCCTCACCACCCTCACAGAGAGGAATTTCTTCCCAATATCCCACACAACTCTCCCCATTTCCAGTGGGAAGCCATTCCCCCTTGTCCTGTCACTCCAGGCCCTTGTCCAAAGGCCCTCTCCAGCTCTCTTGGAGCCCCTTTAGATACTGAAAGGGGCTCTAAGGCCTCTTCTCCAGGTGAACACCCCCAGCTCTCCCAGCCTGTCTCCAGTGCAGAGCTTCTCCTGCCCTTGGAGCATCTCTGTGTTCTCCTCTGGACTCACTCCAACAGCTCCGTGTCCTGGTGTTGTGGACCCCAGATGGAACCTGCATGCAGAGCAGTAGCTCTGTGCTGAGCTCACCTGCCAGTTCCAAGCTTAGGGACATATCTCAGGGCGCAGCTGCTGAGCCCTCTCCTCCCTCCCACTCCCAGGCCTCACTGGAGGATTTTGGCAGAGAATTGTAGTGCTGCTGCCAGCAAGAGCTGCCGGTGCCAGGATAGCAGCTGGATTGAGGAGTGCGGTGCCAACCCTTCTCCTGGTGCCAGTGACTCTGCTGGGCAGGGCTGGGACCTGGGGAAGGGCTTTGTCCTGGACCCACGGATCGAGCAGCAGCCCTGGGAGCTGCTGGGGAGATGGTTTCCTTATGAATAATTGGTGTGGTATTAATATACATGTGTTTTTTTGAGGAAATTTCAAACTCTCCCCCTCAGGAGCCTTTGATGCTTTATTAATGATCGCAACACACACAGAGCCCTCGGAGCACCACAGCGGGAGCAGGGCCTTGGAGCAGCCCCATTATTTTTGGGCAGTGCCTTCCATGAGCCCGGGGAGGGTATTTGCTGGTCCAAGTGACCAGGTGAGGGTAGGTGGACTCGAGAAGCCCCAAAAGAGCCTCTCCATGCCTGTGACACACTCCAAAGGCAGCAGCAAGTTGGACTTTGGGAGCCTGACAGGTCTCACCGTCGTCGTCTGTGTAGGGTGGAAAAGGTGTGAACAACCAGGGGTTCAAGATTTCAACTGGATTGGGATTAACAGGAACTTTCTCAGGTCCCCTTGTAACTCAGAGAGGATCCAATAACCTGCAGAAAGGACAAGATCAGAGGTTGGCTCCAGTGAGGAGCCAACTCCTTGATCAGGAGTTGGACTAGATGATCCTTGTGGACCCCTTTCGACTTAGGATATTCCATGATTCTATAATTAACTTTGATGCTGGGAGGCTGCTGGAAGACTGCAGGGTTTTCCTGCCGCCTTTCCCTGCTGAAGCATCTAGGGACATGAGACAGCACTGGGGAAGGAAGTGGGAAGCAAGACTGGGAATGCAAACCTCGTTTCAGGGAATGTGTGTGCTGAAGTACTGAGGTGGATGGGTGTGAAGGGGAAGAGGAGAGGAGCCTTCAGGCAGGTGACCCCTGGGAGCTGGGACATGTGCCAGCATAAGGAGCCAAAATCCAGACTTCCACAACTCTAATTACCGTTAATTAGCTACAATTAGTGCTCATGACCTCTGCTCGTAGCCAAGATGGCTGAGAGCAGGGACAAACATTCCTCGCTTCCATGCAATAAATCAAGGTAAAGTTGGGCTGTTATTCAGCCTATCATTTAGCATTTCATTAAATAGATATGTACACATACATCATCACTGCCGAGGAGGTGTCAGTCCCCCTCAGGAGCAGGGATGCCTCCAATCAATCGCAGCAGTGCAGGAGAGGCTCTGGATCATTGTGTATTGCATCTTCTCAAGTGTCCATCAGGTGCTGGTAACTCCTCAGTGGTTGAAAGTCCAGTTTTCAACCAGAGTTGCTCATAGTGATGATGGTGAGTGACGGGGACTGTCTGGAAGGTCCGCATTGGAGCCAGCATGCAGCTTCAGCTGGGCTCTGCTTTGCTGCAGCATCTTCTTCTATCTTTTCTCCCAGGGAACAGGCAACAGAATAAAAGAAAATGGCCTTAAGTTGCACCAGGGAAGGTTTAGGTTGGACCGTTGGGAAAATTTCTTCACTGAAAGGGTTGTCCAACCCTGGCACAGGTTGCCCAGTGCAATGGTGGAGTCCCTGGAGGGATTTAAAAGCCACATGGATGCCACACTTGAGGACATGCTTCAGTGGTGGCCTTGGCAGTGCTGGGGCAGTGGTTGGACTCGGTGGTCTTAAGGGTCTTTTCCAAACTAAACAATTCCCTGATTCTATCTTCTAATGGTAGTACATTCCCATGGCACACTCAGAGGAGGACTCAGTCTCCTGCAGCTCCAGGGCTTTGTGGTTGGGCTGCCCCAGGGCTAATGGGAGCAGCCCCGATTTGCCTGTGTGGCACCACGCGTTCAGTGCCTTCCCTCTCCCAGTGCTCCATAAATAAATTCCCCTAGTCCATCCCAGCACACTGTATCAATCTTGTTTAATAGACTGGAAAGCTTATTGCATGGCAGCAGGTCGCAAGGAATGTCGAGGTGATGGATTGCGCCTTCCCAGAGTCGAGCGTCGTTGATATATAATGAAATATTTATGATTTATTCCAGCTAATAAACTGGAGTGAAGTGTGTGATGTATGTGAGCAGATGGGGGATCTATGGATGCAGTTTCATGGCATGGGGGGAGGGAAAGCCTGAAAATTGTAACGGAGACACATCGCTCAGCTGCCCATCCCTCAGCCCATCCCGGTCTGCACTTGGCCACAGAGGGGACGGATTATCTAATTCCTATGAACAGTCTTTAGCATTTTATAATCATTTATCCACCCCACATGGCTTTTCTCCAGCAGAGGAGCCTCTGGGAATGGGAAGAAACCATTTCTTTGAGCGTTGGGTTTGGGTTGGGAGCTGCACAGGGAGCTTGTGCTGCACAGAGAGGGGAAGAGAGGCAGAGTGACCACAGGAATGTCACTGCTGTGCCGCACTCAGCAGCTTCCCAGCCCCACTGTGTCTGTGTTACCTGCAAAAAATAGTTTCCGTGGATTTAGAAGAGTGGTGAGACACTGAACTGCCTTGGAAGGAGCAGGGAAATCTGAAAGTACGTGAGAGATGTGATGGGCACATGGAACTCATGGCTGCAGGAGAATTCCGAAGCTTGGCAAGGAGCATTTCTGGGGTCTGCTCCTGGACCTGATCTGCAGGCAGGAAAACTGCTGGAAGAAGGAGGATGGAGGAGGATCTGCCTGCCAGCTGTGGCCATCACAAGCCCCGACTGGGCCCCTGTGTGCCCCAATTCAGCTGGAGTTGGAGACTCACTCCCACAAAACCCTCACCAGGCAAATGGGGTTTGAGCTCCCAGATTTTGGCTCTGCTCTCTGAAGTGATGAGGATCAGGATCAGGGCTCAGGCTCTTCATCACCTGCCCAGGCTGTTGGATCAATCCTGCCTGAAAAATAAATAATTTTAATCACCGAGATGTGTCTCTTTACCAGAGGGCGAGCTCTGGCTTCAGCCTGGGATGGACCAGGAGCATCAATAACCATTTTAGGGAAGCAGGAGGAGACAGGAGTTATTCCCAGGGTAGAGCAGAGATGCAGAACCTCCTGCCCACTGCTCCGTGGTGTGCAAGGCCACTTCTCATCCCACCGAGGCCATTCGCATCCCACCAGCTGTTCCCATTTCTGCCTAATTAGCCTCTGGATCAGTGGTGCTTGGAGATCCTTGGCTGAAAGGCACCAGAGAAGGGCAAAGAGTGATTATTCCAACTGCCTCCCTTCAAGCTTCCCAGGGGTTTTCCAGCTGGGAGACACTCTGGCTTGGTGAGCAATTTCAGGTGCAGAGGAATGCAGGAGGGTGAGCACCTTGCTCCAGGTCTTCTCTGTGGAAATGAGGGATAGTCATGGCAGGAGAGCAGCCGACAGCAGGGAATTCCTCCTGGAGTTTGGGGAAAAAAAACCTTAAAGGCTCCCAAAAGAGCAAGGTGCACTGTGTGATCTGAAGGAGCTCTGCTGGCTGTCCCCTGCCCTGTCCATGGGTGGCATGGGGTGACAGTCCCCAAAGGAGCTGCCATACAAGTCTCCTCTGTGTCCCTGTAGGTCAGAGTCACCTCGAAAAGTGGATGTGAGACATTCCTACTCTCCATTCCCACTCTGAGAACTGGGCCGAGCTCTGCATGGAGTATTTGAAAGCCAAGACTTTTTAAAAATCAGGAGTGATTCATTAACAGCAAAAGGTCTAATTAATATTTGAAAGTGCTCAAACCACATCCTGCTGCTGGCAGGGAAAGAGCCCACCAGCATCCCCGGCGCCACTCCGGCCCCTGGAGCTCCTGAGGAGAACATTAACAGCCCCCGGAGCAGGAGGGTGAAATAATCAACAAATTAATTTCCCTTTCAAAGGGGAGTTTTGCTGTTTCTTGATATTTTCTGCTGTACAGTACTTGATCTGTTGGAGTTACCACATGAATGGGGAGACATACAGAGATCCTGTGGGGTGCCCTGGGGGGATGGAGCCATGAGTGTCCCAGCAGTCTGGTCCTTCAGGGGCCGCATCCTCCAGCTGGGTGAGGTTTGATAATACACAAAGCCAGGCTTTCCTCTCTGATTTCACATTTGTACCTGGTGTTGTTTTCAGTGCCCCCAATGTGCTTCCAATGCCTCCTCTGTTCTTCCAACACAGTGTTCATGCGCTCCCTGGTTCTGTCTTCATTTTTTAGTGATGGCTGGTGCTGGTCTGAGCCCAGACTGTCCTCACCATGCTCCCAGTGCCTGAGTGGGACCCAGCAAAAGGCTGTGCCTGAGGTTGGACCCAAATCCATGGCGCTGGCAGTCTCTTCCCTGCTGCTTTTCCCTGCTGCTGATGTGCACAAGAGCTGCTGTGCTGAATGTTCCCAGGGCTGGGTCTGCCCAGCAACACAGCCAGGGAGGTCTTGAGGGAGTCTGTCACATTGCAGTGCAAACAGCGAAATCCACTGGGATTGATGCTCCTGGGCCAGGCTGTGCTCAAGGTGTTGGACTGCATGGCTTTGGTTTGAAAACCTTGGAGCGTGGATCCTCAGGTGTCCACACTGTCCTGCCTCCCATCTGCTGAGGTGGAGCTGCCTGGGAAACACCTGCCATGTCCCTTCTGGGAGCTCCAAACACAAAGGAATAGGTGTATAAATAATGTGGGATGGGGAAACACCTCCCAGCAGCCAGGAAAGGCTGTGTGACAGTTTGCAGATCAGCGCAGCGCCGCGTTGCTCCCAGGTCAGCTCCGCGCGCCAGATCTTGGCTCGCACGTCACTGCCACACTGTCACTGCCACAAAGCTGGTGACATGTGTTACCAAACAGTCTTCCAGGTTTCCGAGTGACATCTGTCCCTGGGGAGCAGGGACGGTGTGCCTGGAATGGGCTCCTGCTGGGGTGCCAACCTCTCCTCAGCACCCATGTGCAGGGCTGAGGTCTTGGATTAATGTGCCAGACCCATGCCGAGGGCAACACTACCGCTGTTCATTTAGTTCTTTCAGCAGATCCTAAGACATTCCCAGATCTCCGTCTAGACCGGGCTAAAGTCACTGTTCCTTATGATTTACCTGAAAAGTCTTTTTTAATGCATATTTCAGCTATCTCAGAGCTCTCTGGAGCCACTCAGCATTTCATTTCTCCAGCCAAAGTGTTCTTTTGGTTAATAGATGGTTCAAATATTTGCTCAGGACACCTTTGATGTGGCAATTGTGCCATGTTTGCCAGGAACAAGCTGCCCTGTGGGCAAGGGTGTTGGCACAGGAACTCTAGGGAGAGTATGATCCTGTAGTTCAGCTCAAGGAGCAAAGAGGCTCTTGTTTCCCATGTCCCGGGAAGCGGCTCTGGCAGCATATTGGTCTCTGGTAGCTCTCTCCACTCTCTGAAGGAGGTGCTCAAAATACAGCCTATTCATGGCAGAGTCACAAGGGCCCTTTTGTCCTTGGAACAAGGATTTTGCAACTTGAAGAACCTCATTGCAGAAATCTCTGCAGTTTGACTTGGGAAATGTTGGTCTCCGTTGCACATGTCTCCTTCTACATCTCCCTGTGAGGGGGGTGAGGCCCTGGCACAGGTTGCCCAGAGAAGCTGTGGCTGCCCCATCCCTGGAAGTGTCCAAGGCCAGGTTGGATGGGGCTTGGAGCAACCCGGTCCAGTAAAAGGTGTCCCTGCCCATGGCAGGGGGTGGGATGAGATGAGCTTTAAGGTCCCTTCCCACCCAAACCATTCCATGATTTTATAATTTTGTACATATAAATATATATATAATTGCCTGAAACTCCAGCAAAGGGCAGCCTGTTCACTATGCAGCTCAGCAGAGCCTTTAACATTTCACAGAACAGATGCCCACTGAGCATCTTGAAACAGATCCAAAGCTAGCAGTGATGGCTGCTGTCAGGGAAACAATAATCCCATGGCCTTGATGCAGCTCCGGCATGGAGCCACTTGCCACGGAGTTCTGCTGCTGGCGGCTTTGTGGAATGAAAGGAGCCAGTTGGAGGTGGCCCAGGCAGGCAGAGGTGGGGTGTCAGACACAGACATCTTCTCATCAGCCAAAATTCCCTTCCCTGCACAGCTGGCTGCAAGGAGGGAAGTGCTGGTTGTGGCTCCAACCTGCGGGAGGAATCCAAGCACGGGCACAGTATCCTGACCCTGCTCTTATGTGCTGTGGTGATCCCTGTGCTGGAGGAAGGAGGAGGGAAAGACTGAGAATGGAGAGGGAGTGAGGCGTTACTGGAGTCCAGCATCCCCCAACTGATGCCTGACATCAGTCCTGCTGAAACCAGAGCAGGACTGGGAGCTCCAGGGGCAGGATGGGGAGGAGCAGGATCACACAGGTGCAGACCCCACTGTTGGGTGAACTCCTTCCATTGCATCCTCCCGTCCCTGCGCCAGTGAACTGGGTACTCCCTGGAAACACCTGGGAGCCAGCTGGAAAGGAAGGTAGGCAGGATTGTGGTTTGGAAAGTGGTGTTATCTCATGGGCAGAGAGCTCCATTCCCTGCTCAGAATTCCCCTGTCACCTCTGTTGTCCATGCTGGGCAAGGGCACCATGGTCTGCATCCTGTAGGACGCAGCAGCCTGATGGAGCGGGAAAAGCTGGAGCAGCTGGGATGGATGGAGCACAACACCAGCAGCAGGGCTGCTTGCAGGGGTTGAGTGGGCTCGTGGGGCACAGGAGCTCACATCAGTACCCACCAGAAGATGGGCATAACTTCTGCTGTGGGCCCTTGGGGCAGTGCCAGGTTTGGAAGTGACTCTCAGACTGTTTACCTGCAGCATGTGGGGAAGAGCCTTTAAACAAAGTCAGCACTGTTTTAACAGGTCTCCTCAACCTGGGAATTCCCCACTGGCCTGGGAAGCAGAGAATGCTGGATGTGCCACTGCACAGGCTGCCTGATGTGCTGGGCTGGGAGCAGATGGTGCAGGGCAGAGGGTAATGTGGTTGTCCTCGTGGATGGCAGCCCCCTGGAGCGTGCTCCAGCCTGTCAGCATGGGAAGTGACAGCCAGGCCCTGGCACTGGGCTCACAGGAGAGAGGAGGCAGAAAAGAAGAGACAGGGGAATTACAGAGCTCATCCCAGAAGCTCACAATAGCTACAATAATGATGTGGCTCATTCCCCCCACCATGATGTGCTGCCAACAGGATGGAGGGAATCCATGTGGGGAGCACTGGGGATGGAAGGGGAGCAGTGAGGATTCTTCCCCCTCTCCCTGGTTGTATGGAGAACATCTGGAAGAGGAGAGCTTAGGGAGCACATCTCCTCCAAAAAGGACATTTTGCAGTTAGCAGTAACATTTCTAAGTGTGGGACATAGCTCCATGGGCAAGTGTGAACAGATCCTGCCTGTACTCCTGCGGGGAAAATGGGGTGGCTGCACAGGGATGCTGGCAAAGGCCGTACAGGGATGCTGGTGGTAGCCATGCAGGGATGCTCAGCCAGCCTGGTTCCAGCTGTTACCCAACTGAGCCAACCGGGCACAGATCCCATCCTAAGGACCCTGCTCCAGCACTGGGCTCCCAAATTGCCTTGGCACATCTGGCAGGGCCAGGAGGATGCTCTGCATGGCCCTGGAAGCTCCAACTGCTGCCAGCTTAGGTGTTTCATTGTCCTAATATCCCTCTGCTGCCAGCAAAGCACAGACTTCCCACACTGGAAATCGGATATCAGGCCAGCAAGATCTGTTGGTGCCCTGTGCATGGGGGACAGGAGTGGGGCAGGCACAAGGCCCCAGTGACAGGCTCTGCAAAAGAGACCAGTGTGGCTGACACCTCCCCACAGACTCAAGGACATGCAGGGATAAGAATTCCATCCTTTCTTAGTGTAAGGAGAGATAAGAGAAGCAAGTCATCCAGGCAAGCACAGAGCCCTTTGGCTTTCACATCAGGAGACCCGGGAGCAGAGAAATCTTCCCCCATCCAGGTCTGTCTCAGGGACTCAACCATGTCCCTGTCCCAGGATCGTTCACCCCATCAGAAGGGAGAAAATACACATGGGGCTGTTTTCCTGGACTTAGATCCCAAAGAGCAATATGGAAACTGAGTGTCACTGAACCAGGGCAGAATTCCCTCTTCCCTCGCCATCTTTTCTGTCAGCTCCTGAAAACTCGCAGCTCTCTGCTTTCCCAGTGCCACCATTTAAGGAATGTTCCCTCTCCCACCCTCTGTCAGTCACACACCACAGTGGTCTGGATGCAGGAGGCAGTTCATCCCAGCAGCCACGAGTTCCTTCCCACCCCGAGAGCCCCAGTTTCAAACTCTCCCTCAACTTCAAAATGTTCCAGACAGCTTTCATCCACACAGTGCCAAGGGGCAGGCAAATACAGGAACAATTAATCATTCCCTGGCTCAGCTGAGCTGCTCAGCATTTTGGCATGTGCCAGCTGAGCAGGGACACAGCTCTTTTGGGGAGCAGCCTGGATTTCAGGTCTGATCCTGATGCTTCATTGCTCTGACACTGTAAATCTCTGGGCATTTGCTGCCTTTGCAGCACCACATGTGAACTCAGGAGTGTGCCAGAGGTGAGCTGGGAATCAGGTGTGGAAAACTGCACCACTGCTGGCACATTTTATGGTATCTGGGCTGGGAATGCTGCAAAGTGGCATTTT
This sequence comes from Cephalopterus ornatus, assembly GCA_013396775.1. Classification (NCBI taxonomy): domain Eukaryota; kingdom Metazoa; phylum Chordata; class Aves; order Passeriformes; family Cotingidae; genus Cephalopterus; species Cephalopterus ornatus. The sequence continues at coordinate 1,081,627 of VZRE01000358.1, forward strand.
GAAGGGCTGGACAAAAGGAGCCGGAAGGAAGGAGTGGAGCAAGGAGAAGTTTGCTTTCCAGGAGACACAGCAGTGTACAAGGACGGCGTGTACTGGATCAGGGGCCGCACCTCGGTGGACATCATCAAAAATGGAGGGTTCAAAATCAGCGCCCTGGAGGTGGAGCGTCACCTGCTCGCGCACCCCCACATCACAGGTACTGCTCTGCCCTGTCCCCTCTGTGCTGGGAAGGATGGAGCATGGGACCACAGCCCTGGATCAGTGGGTGCGTGAGACTCCCAAGGGCTCCTGCCTGGAGTTCACTCCCAGCCCTCCCACAAGCAAGGCTGGTTTGAGCAAACTGTCTAAATCCCAGTGTTACTTCTCTCCCAGGGAGAAAGGCCGTGGCCATGTGCTGAGTCAGCAGCAGCTCCCATCTGATTTTGGAATTGATACTATAATTAGATCTGTCCTGCCCTCGTGCGTGACCCTGTACAAGGGGACAGAAGGCACACCCAGCTGCACACCACCCTGCACATTCCCTGTTGACTCTAAATTGCTCAAACCATGGGGCTTCCTGCCTTTTCCATGGCACAAAGCACTGTTCTTGTGTCAGCACAAAGGTCCACGGTGTTTTCCTGTGCTGACATCCCATGGCATTTTCCTCCCCACACACGGCTGCTGCCGACACCTGAACCCCCCTTCTACCCACCTGGACCCCAGAAGCTGCTCAGGTTCCTCACTCCACCTCCTGCTCTCCCTGCAGATGTGGCTGTGATCGGGCCCCCAGACATGGTGTGGGGGCAGCGGGTCAGTGCTGTCGTGCAACTGCGCAAGGGTGAGATGCTCTCAGTGAAGGACCTGAAAGACTGGGCCAGGTAAGATGCCACAGGGAGATGAATAGTGGGAGACACAGGGAAAGCAGGGTCAGAGCCAGCAGTGTCCTCATCAGGGACATGTCATAGAATCATAGAATGGTTTGGGTGGGAAGGGACCTTAAAGCCCATCCAATTCCACCCAATGCCATGGGCAGGGACACCTTCCACTAGACCAAGTCCTGTCCAACCTGGCCTTGGACACTTCCAGGGATGGGGCAGCCACAGCTTCTCTGGGTGACCTGCGCCAGGGCCTCACCACCCTCCCAGGGAAGAATTCCTTCCCAATATCCCATCTAACCCTCTGTGAGTGGGAAGCCATTCCTCCTTTTCCTGCACTCCAGGCCCTTGTAAATAGTCTCTCTCCAGCTCTTGGTTCACTTCAGTTACTGGAATGCCACAATTAGGTTACCCTGAAGCCTCCTCTTTTCCAGGCTGAACAATCCCAACCCTCTCAGCCTTTCCTCATAGGAGAGGTGCTTACCATGCTGCATAGTGCCTGCTCATCCCTTATCCTTCTGGCAGGGACATTGGCAACCCCAGCAGATCCTTTTATCCCCCAGCTGTGGCTTTGTGGATCCCCCAGGTGTTGCTCTGGGGGTCCCTGGTGCAGGCCAGGGGGCTGCACTCAGCCCCCCATGTACTTCCCTGCCTGCCCCCCTCCCAGAGTGTTCCCTGCACGTCTCTTCCCATCGCTGTCCCCAGGTCTGTGACGGAGATTTTGCTCTTCTGCCCTTGAAACCAGAGCCCCCGGAGGGTCCGGCCGCCCACCCAGGCTGTGCTCCCTGCCCAGCACTGGCTCCAGGCACCGCTCCAGCCCCCTCCCACCTCTCCCTCTTGCCCTGTCTGTCCCCTTTATTTTTTATGTCACTTACATTCACTTGGCCCCTTTTCTTGTGCTCTCTGGCAGGAGACACATGTCCCTCTTCAGAGTGATTCATTTTGTGGCTTTCACTCCGATGGCGCTTCCCGGCGACAGGCGCCATCCTGAGTTAGCGAATCCATATGGCCGGGTGCTGGTGGCAGCAGGGGGAGGAGGCCAGGCAAGGGCTGAAGGGCTCAGCAGACTTGGCATCTCGAATTAGTCACTGCCAGGATGCTGCCGGGGCCGGGCACAGCCCCAGGTTGGTGACATACCGGCAGCAGAAGGCAGGGGAGACCCCCCACGTGCTCTGCAAGGGGAATGATGCTCGGTGCTCAAACCCCTCCCCACAGCAGGAAGGCCCTTGTGGACTGTGATCACTGACAAGTCACCTGCACACACCTGGGGAGGTGACTCACCGGCAGTCTCAGTTCTCAGGGAAGGGCACCAGGAACATGTTGGGTCCAGCATCTGCCGCTCTGCTGCACATTGCCCCTGTCTCTAACAGGGAGCATCACTGAGTCCATCTCACCATTTGAAGGGTCTCTGTGCCCCCTCCTGAGGGGTGGGTTGGTGCTTTGGGGTGCCCCATGGCAGGGTTGGCAGCACAGGCAGCTGCTCCCAAAGGGCAGGGGAGTGGGAAGCCAAGGGTGACCCTCATGGATAAGCTGGGGATGTCAGGTGGAGCCAGGTGCCAGTAACAGGGCCCACCTCCAGTCCAAATCACAGCAAGTGGCAAGCCAGGCCCAGGTGCCACCAGAGAGCACAGGCAGAAGAAGAATAGGACCAGGGATGAGCTGTAGTGGAGGAACAAAGCCCTCCCAGGAGACAAGGGCAAAGAGAGAGCTGGAAACAAGATCCAAGTGATCCCCAAGAGAAGCAACTCCCTGCAGAGACAAGCTGGAAACAAACAACCTACCCCACAGCTCTAGAGGGACTCAGAGCTAAATGGGCTCCTGGGGGGTGGGTGGGGGTCCCAGGTGGGGCTGATCAGGGCCCGGAGGGCTGTGGGTGCTCCCAGGACAGCTCAGCCTGTGCTGGTCCCAGATGACTGTAATGGACTGGACACCTGTGTTCCAGGGACACCATGGCTCCGTACACCATCCCAACGGAGCTGATCGTGGTGGAGGAGATCCCGCGAAACCAGATGGGGAAAGTGAACAAGAAGGAGCTTCTGCAGCGCTTCTACCCAGCCTGATTCCTGGCCCCGGGGCCAGGGCTGGGACCCTAGGGGTGCTTGGCCCTGATCCACGGCCATTCTGCCTCGAAAAAGATGCCGCAGGGATCAGCAGTAGCAGATCTGGGCTCGCTGCAGCCTGGTCCATGAATAACATCCAATAAAAGTAGGATTTATTTATCCCACCTGGCCGAGCTGAGCCAGAGCTGCAGAATTAGGGTTTCCTTGTGCAAGAGCCCTTTGCAGGAATCATAGAATCATGGAATGATTTGGGTTGGAAGGGACCTTAAAGCTGACCTCGTTCCAACCCCTTGCCATGGGCGGAGGCACCTTCCACTGGACCAGGTTGCTCCAAGCCCTGACCAACCTGGCTTTGGACACTTCCAGGGATGGGGCAGCCACAGCTCCTCTGGGCAACCTGTGCCAGGGCCTCACCACCCTCACAGGGAAGAATTTTCCAGCAAAAATGAAGAATAAATACAAAATCACACATAAATACTGGCTGTGCTGTCCAACCCACTACCTCTCTCTCCACGTTCTCCCAGTGCACCTGATGGGTGTCACCCATCCCACAATGGAGCAGGAAAGGGGGAAGGGGCAGGGATGGTTGCCAGGGGCTTGCAGGGACCTCAGAGTGATCAAAGAGCCATGAAACAATAATGTGCAGAGACCCCAGGGAGAGATGGGGAGGAACAGCATGACCAGCTTTGGGTTTTGGGCTGTGGGCCACAGTGGGGCAAGAGGTGAAAGCCCTGATGGTCACATGGTGGGGGTGGGGTGGGGGCAGAGTCAAGAGGGGTGTCACAGGCACCCTGGAGCAGATGCAGCATGAATTAAACTCTGTGTGTGTGTGTGTGTGTGTGTGTGTGTGTGTGTGTGTGTGTGTGTGTGTGTGTGTGTGTGTGTGTGTGTGTGTGTGTGTGTGTGTGAGAGACACCAGAGCCCACGTCTGAAGGTCATCGATTACCTGGAGGACAGGCACTACTGATAAACCCCACCTTTATACGTGGAATTTTGTCCCTGTTTGACTTCACATGGGAGCTGCGAGCCCTGGGGGAACAATAATGCCAGTGGAGGATGGCAGCCATGCCCTGCAGGTCCTCAACCAGGGGGTCCATCCCACTGCACTGAGGAGGTAGCAGGGTGCTGGTCCAATCCTGTCCAGTGCCGAAGGGCTGACAGCATCAGCTTTCCCCAGCAGCTGGTGGGGCACTGGAAGCAACAGGAAGGGCAAGAGGAACAGAGAGCACAAGTAAGTACAGGGATACCTTTGCTAGGGTCAGTGGAGCCCCAAAAATTTGGCAGAACACAGCGTGAACATGAAGGGGACAGCTGGCAGGCACTGGGCATAGGGAGCAGGCATGGGACAGGGACATGACAGCAGATGGGAAAAGGGGAAGGGGATATGGATAGGAACAGGCTTCCTCTTCTGCAGCCCCTCCACCCCACCCCACGTCACCTGCACAGTGGTCCAGCCACACGCCTGCTCCGTCCATCCCAACACAGCAGCATCTCCCAGGGCCTGACTTTTAGTATTTCAGTCTCAGAATGAATTGCAATGGGGGCACTGGGGACACCGAGAGCTCACCAATCACCCCTCCCTGTCCCACGCCACAGGCTCAGCTCTCCGGCACACGGACACGCATGTGGAGCTGAGCACTGGTGGCTCGTCCCAGCCTGCGGGAGGGACCGAGCAGATCCTTTGTTAAAACATCAACGATGCAGTAAATTTTTTAACTTACCAAATAGATCAATATCAAATTATCATGTCTCGCATTCATAACTCTTAAGCAAGCAACAATGGAGAAAGACAAGGTCACTGGAGAATAAATAGCAGCAAAAGCTCTTAATGATCTATCATTCTCGACAACCCCGGGCACCCCGCACCAGCCCCGTGACAAGATCATTAATAAAACTCTGCAGGAACGCTATCGATTGCTTTGATGGATGATCACAGGTAGCAAATACTGTAAAACACCTGGTTGTCACACACAAAATGAGTAGTTTGACTCACACCTCAGCGCAGGGACTCGGCTGTGGCTCTGCTGAGTTTGTTCCTCAGTGGTTTCCTCAGGGAGGGTGGTCAGTGGTGACCCCCCAGTTTGGGGCTGCCATCCATGGTGGACCCCCATGCTCCCAACCTCCACTCCCCCATTGCTGTTCATCCGTATAGATGGGACCTGTTAATTAAAAGCCTCATTAAAGCACCCAGTTATGGTGCCCTGGAACCCAGGTTGGGAGCTGAGACAGATGGAGGTGGGGTGGGGTGACCTGGTGCCACTGGATGAACATGGAAACCTCCAGGAACCCTGACACAGTGAGGACCCCAGGGATGGATGGGAGTCTCCAAGGCCATGGGCTCTGCTCCCCCCGTGCTGCCTCCATCAGGGGTGCAGGAGGGGCTGTGTCCCCCCGTCTGCTCCAGGCGTTTCACTTGCGAGCCACGTCGGCATTGACGGTTGGATCATATGTACACAACCATTCAATTACCCTGTAATGGCTACAGGCGATTAAGCCATCAATCTCCTTCATTAAGGCCTGCCAGGCCTGGCCCAGCATCGCCCAATAAAACCATTAAAACAACAACAACAACAACCCAAAGCAGCAGCTTTAATGCATGGGCTGTTATGCTGGCCATGTCGACAGCAGTGGGGGTGTCCCTGACCCAGGGACACCTGGGGACCTGCTTGCCCCAGTGGGTATTGCCCTGCTGGAGTGTCCCAGGGAGCTGGGGGCCACCCAGCCCTCTGTTGCCCGCCCCAGCTCAGCACACCAGGACCTGCTCTCGTGCTTAATAGCTGACATTACCTTTTATAGCCATATAAAATCGAAGCTCTGGAGGCTTTATGGGGCTATGCCAGCATGTGGCACCTCTGCACTCTCAGCTGCTCCCTCTGCCCTTGCTGGGCACTGCCCTGACCCCCAGTCCCTGTGCTGGGGTCATGACTGGTCCCGCTGCACCTCACATGAGAGACATGACTGGTCCCACACTGGGGTCATGACTGGTCCCGTTGCACACCACTTCAGGAACATCCACGGTCCCAACACACACAGTGGGAGCACAATGGTCCAAGCATCCAAAGCAGTTGCACTGTTCTGGGCAGGTGAGAGAGTCTCAGCTGGGAGTGGGGATTGGGACTCTTCAAAACAGGGTGACCCAGCACAGCAAGGAAGGTCGTGGTCCTGGGCTGGTCCGACTTGGACTCAGCATCTGGGGGACCTCAAACCCCTGCACTCCAGTGGGATCCCCAGTTTTTGGAGGGAAAGGGTCAAGGGGTGTCGGAGTAGGGCCGGCAGTGAGGGGGGCTGCAGCATCCGCTGTCGTGCTGCAACCGGGAACACGCCATGGGCAGCCCTGTCCCCACGAGCGGGTCTGGCGCCTTGTCAAAGCCTGTCACATCTGCCACCCCCGCACCCCCGCGTCGCGGTGCCGGTGGCAGGGAACATCTGCTCGGCCGCCCCGCTGCCACGGCGCGTTAGGGTCACGGGCAGCCGCCAGGACCCCCGACCAGCGCCGCCGGGGCGGCTCCTCGCCGTGACACTGATGCGGGGTGACAGGACAGCGGGGCGGACGGATGGGATCGGACAGACGGACGGGCAAGTGAGCGCCGCTGCCAACGCCACGGCCCAGCCAAGCCGCGGGTCACCGATGCCCGACGCTCACCCGCTCGTGACATGTCCTTGGGTACACCGATGGCCCTGCCACCACCGCTCAGCTCCTGGGTACGGACAGGATACATCCTGCATCCCTCCTCCTGTGTCCCTTTTCTCACGCCTTGTTCCCCATCCGCGTGTCAGTGCCCAATGGACTGTTCCCACGGACGGGACGGTGCTGGCCGGGGGCGTCCGCAGCTGCCAGGCAGGTACGCGGTGATGCCACCAGTGTCACCGACACACCGCACGCTCCCTTGCCAGATCCAGGACTTGGTTCCCCGGGAAGGCAAGACCTCTCCACCCCTTCGCCTTGCCCAGGGGGTCGCGGTTCTCCATCCCTGCTGCACCGGGATCCCGCGCCGGCGGGCGGGGAGCGGTCCTCGGTGCGGCACCTCGGGCGCGGGGACCGCCGATGTCGGGGCTGGTGGCCGGGACGATGCTGCCACCTGGTGCCACAGCACCGCGACAGCACCAGGACCGGCCCCGGGGATGGGGGAAACACCGGGACCGGCCCCAGGGGTCGAGAGAAACATTGGGACCGGACCCGGGGTCGCGGCCGGCACCAGGACCAGCTTTGGCGGTCGAGGGAGGCACTGGAACCAACCTTGGGGGTCGAAGAAAGCACCAGGACGGGCCTCGAAGGTCGCGGGCAGCATCGGGACCGGGGGTTGGGGGACAGTTCTGGGTCAGACAACGNNGCGCGGCCCCCTGCCGCTCTGCAGGGGAGGCCGTGGGACGCTGCCGTCCCTCTCCCGACCCGGCACCGGCCCCGACGCCAACGCAGACGGCACCGGCACCGTGAATGGCCGGGGAAAGGCGAGTGGGCTCCCCCCGACGGGAGAAGCGGCGGCGTGGGGCGAGAAGAATCGCTCCCGGTCACTGTTCGTGTCCACATTTCTCTCCTTGTTCCTGCCCAGATTCCTGTCTCGGTGCCGGTCCCTGTCCGTGTGCCGGTGTCGGTCCCTATC
>VZRE01000358.1:1099737-1234935 GCA_013396775.1 Cephalopterus ornatus
CTTTGCCTCGGTTTGTCCCCTCGCCAGCCCGTTTCAGTCCTCCCAGCCCCAGTTTCCTCCCCCCAACACTGTGTTTAATCCCCTCTGCCCCGTTCACGCCCCAGCCCGTTTTGCCCCCCTGCCAAGCCTGGAAACCGGTTTGGCTCCCCAAGGCCCCTTCACACCTCAACCCAATTCTTCCCCCCTCCNCACCAACTTCCTCCACGGCGCTCCAAACCAAGGCACCCTCTTCGTACTGGGGGATCTCCGGACCAGCCGGTGTTGGAGGTGCTGGGGTGCAGCCGAGGGCACCAGGATCCATTTGTGAACACCCACAAATGCACCGGGTCCCCCTAAACCTCAAAGGGAGCCAGTGGGATCTGTGACCCTCTCCCAGGAAGGGAACTAGTGGGCATCCAGCACCACATTACCTTGTGGGAAGAGGCAATGGAGCAGCCAAGCTGCAAATAGAGGGGTTTTTTTCCCCTGTTCTTTTTAAGATTTACTCACAGATGTGATTTCTGGGGGCAGCAGCATCACTCGGGCGCTCAGCTCCACACCTGCAACGGTGGAAAAGATTCCATCTGCAAAATCACATCAAAAATCACATTGAAAAATTACACCTACAAAGTCACACTGAAAAATCACATTTAAAAAAACCCCAACCATATATGCATCCTTTGCCTCCCTCCATGGGATCTGCACCCATGCACCCAGCTGGGAGGAACAGCGCTGGGAGGAAAACTGACCCTGGAGACTCCCAAGGCCACCAGTACCGTTGTCAGATGAGCCCACGGGACTTTCCCGCTTTACACACTGATAAAAGGTCTCTCCATGCCTACACAGATGAATTTTATTTAACAAAATAAAGAGCAGGGCTGGAAATCAATTAAATAATGTATTTGTGGCTGCTTTCTTGAAGCCCCTGACACAAAAGCAGCCCCCAGTCCCAGTGCACTAGTTGCCCACCCTGATCCCACAGCCCAGGGCAAGAACGTAGGAAAAAATCCCTCTGGCTGTAGGTGGGACATGGCACTGCCTATCCTGCTGCAGCTGCAGCGGGTGGTCCCGCTGTGGTGATCCCTTCTCCTGGTGCCAGCAGTGCCAAGGCAGAGCTGGGGGTTGGGCAGGGGAAGGTGGGACCCCCCCGCCCCGAGACACATTGGAGTGAAACCCTCAGGGTCCCCATGCTCAGACCATGGAAAATTCCACAACCGGCTGCAAAGCCGGTGGGAGCCAGGGGGGAACAGGGCTGGGGGCTGAATCCAGGGGTCTCCCCTAGTCCCCCCAGCATGGCCTCGCCAGCAGAGGAAGAGGAGCCAAATGGCATTTAGAGTATCTTTGCTTCCCAAAGTGGCAGCTGAGACACTGAACCAGCACAAGCACCCAGGAAAATCCAACAGAAGAAGCTGGGAACTCAAAGCCAGCATCGGGGGTCCATGGAGGCCACCCCTCATCCCAGCACACCAGCCTGGGGACAGCAGCTATGGGCAGCAGGCGGAAGGAAAGCACAGAAGTCTTGAATAGGTACTTGACCTGCCTCCAGCTGCATCCCTGAGCTGACAGTCAACTTTGCCCCCTGCATTAAGCCCAGGCCCACTCATCCTTCTCCAGACTGCAACCCCCAAAGAGCAGCTCCTCGGCTCACAGTCACTACAGGGGCTGTAAACTCAGCAGCCTGAGCCCAAACATTCTTCATGTCACACTGTGACCCCCCAGCTGGCACATGGCACAGGGGGGATCCCCTCTCCCCATGGTCCACCCATCACAACCAGCTGAAGGGTTTCCAATCCTACTGCTCCAACCTGGCCTTGAACACTTCCAGGGACAAGCCAGCTACAGCTTCTCTGGGCAACCTTTTCCTTGACAGGGAAAGTGCTGCCCAGAGTGAACTATAAATACAAAGATAATTTTAATTAATTTATTTATTTCTTTACACATAACTGAAAGTGATGTTACAGTACATAAGTTATTTACAACTGTGCAGTAATGTGTTGCAAAATAAATTATCTAGAAGGCAGCAAAAGTACATTGTTAATGTATATAAAAACTGTACAGCATTTATGGGATACAATTTTTCTTTATATGAGTATTGGCTCTGTAGTGTTTTCAAGTTATGTTCTCAGAAAGAGAAACGAAATGCCCAAGATTAAAGGAAAAAATATATAAACCACGTGGATTTTACTCCATTAAAAACACAGTTGGCAAAGTCCTTTCTCTGCGTCGCCGTCTCCCCGGCCGTGCCGCCCCGGCGGCTCCTCTGCTCGTCCCCAACGGTGGCAGCGGCTGCTGTGGGCACATCTCGGAGCCGTCCCCGCTCCGAGCCGCCGCTGCCCAACTTGGACACTGTCTTTTTGTTTCTAATTGGGGTTTTTTTGTGACTTTTTTTTGTTGGTTTTTTTTTTTTTTTTTGTAGACATACCCATGATGGAACGAGAAACTCAAACACCCCCCCCTCCCCCCATGGTTTCCTACTGCAGCTTCTCCTAGAGGAGATCCGCGCCCGGTGGAAAACAGAGAGCTGGAAATCACGGTGTTCACAAGTACATGGTTCACGTGGTTGCTGGCCCCACTCAGCAGCTTCTGCAACACACACACGGTGTCCTTGGCCTCCTCCCTCCGCGCCCTGGCCAGTCTCGGGGCCGCCGAGTGCCCGCCGCCGGCACTGCCCGGTGCCTCCCTGCCGCAGCCGCCGATGGGAAGGAGCTGCGCCTGGCCTGCTGCCCCGCGGAGCTGCCGTCAGTCCGGAAGCGAGGGACACGTTGTGAAGAAAGTGCAATTATTTTTTCTTATTGTTTTGTTTTCTGCCGATAGCTGCTTCCTCCTCTTCTGACCAGGGATTCATCAGCAAGCGGTAAAGGTGAATGTGAGCTCGACCGCCCGACCTCGGAGCGTTCCCGTCCTTGCCAGTGTTCAGTGATGTCTCCTGGGGTGGAACTGTCATGCCGGCAAGAGCACAAAGTCATCGTTCACGTCGACCATTGGCACATAGAACGAGGGCACCTCGTTCACACAGAGGGATTTGTGCCCTGCGGGGTCCAGCTCCTGCACCTTCAGCTGCCATTCCATCCTCTGCACTGCATTCAAGGCAGCTGCTTCGTGTTGCTGTCGCATGAGCAGGCATGTCTGGATTAGGAAAAAACAACGGGAGGTGAGGGGAGAGTGGGACAGGGCAGGAGAGTGTCCTGCTGCCTGTCCCACCCAGCAAACCCAGGGGATGTGCAACCACTGAGGTAGGCACAGCATTAAACGCAGCAAGGGATGCCACACACAGGATAGCTGGATTTGGGATGTCTGCTGAGCCCAACTCCAGTAGGAGCTGGGGAAACCCAGAAGCTTTGGGTTTGAAAGGCTTGGAAGCACCCCAGAGCACGGACCCCAACAGTAACCACTTTGGCACAGTTCACATTGGCCCCCACAGGGACTTTCTCCCTTCGTGGGAGCTGCCAATCCCTTCCATGTCACCAGCTGCAGCACAACTGTCCCTGCTCCTTCCCATGCCAGAGTTTGGCTCTCAGAGCTTTCTGGAATCACTGCCTGGGCTCCTGCCACCCTGAAGCTCTCCACCAGTTTTGGGCTCACTGCAGCACATGCTCCTGGCAAAGAGCAGCCCCTGAGGTTTCAACTGACCAGAAAAGCTCAAACCAGATGGCATGAGGGGGAATCCCAGCTGAATTCAGCCCCAAGCTGAACCTGCCTCCTCTCCCCATTTTTGGAACCAGCAGAGGCCACCGTGCACCCCAAATCCCTCCAGAGGCTCCCAGTGCTCTGCTGTGCCAAGCATGGGAGCATCCCCACCACGCAACTCTGCCCTGACCACCTCACAACACCCACTCTGCTGGAAACCACTAAGGCAGCTTCCAGGCTCCAGCCACAACCAGGATCCTTCTAGAATGCCCCAGCACAGAGCACAGGGCTCCCACAGCTCTCACCTTCATCCGATCATACTTGTCATCCACATCCTGCAGCCAGGAAATGAACTGTCGCGCATTGAAACGGTCTCTGACCGATTTGTTTTCATCTCCCTAAGGAAAGGACAGCAAAAGGCATTACATGGGGGATTTCTGTACTTTAAGCAGCTACAGGTCTCACAGGCCACATTCAAACCCCTCCTGGGGCACACACTCCTCAGAAATGAGGTGCCTGCAGGGATGGAGGATGGAGCATGCTGCTTCCAGCTGTTCCTGAAGCCCTTTTATAGGGATTCAGCTTTGGATGGGGATGCACACACACCTGTGTGCACACACTCCCTGTTTTAACTTGCTTTGCAGGGAATCTGTCCATGTCAGCCCATCACAGCACTTGCACCTCTCTGTCTCCTTCAACTCGTGCCAAGATCACAGCAGCACAGACACTTGGCTGGGAAATGCTGAGGGATAAATCAAAGCTCCTGGATCAATACACACGTCCAATCAATATCCCAGGATCCCGTCCCTACCCAGGATCCCTCCCGCAGTGCAGCAGTGTCATGGCTCTCTCCCATTCCTTTCACAGGAAATGACCCAGGGAGTAGCAAAATAAACCTTTCTAGTGTGTGAGATGATCCTGATCAGGAAGGGCAGAGGGTCCTGAGACTCACTGATAAACCTGAGACACTTCTCCCCACTGAGACAGGCACTGACCTGATTTTCTAGAGGCATGTTGTACACCTCGGAATCCAGCAGCATGGTGCAGGCACTGAAGGGCACGGCCTGGTTGGCAATGGTCCTCGCTGCCCGGCAGTGAACCCTCAAGATCTCCTGCTCGCAGGAGACGATGAGCTTCTCCTGAGGAAGAGCAAAGCAGTGAGCATGGCAGCCTCAGCCTCCCAGCAGAGGAAATTCGGGCCCGGTTCCCCAGACGAGTGTCCCCTTACCCGCTCTATGCTGTGCTGGAGCCGCAGCTTCCCCCGGACGGCCTCCTGCTGCTTGAAGAGCTCCTTGAGCGGCTCGGCGAGCGACGGCGGTGGGGCAATCTGTGGGCACAGAGTTAGAGCCACAGGGTCAGAGCCAGGGTCACTGCTGGGAGCACAACCTGGGGTGCTGCCTGAACCCTGAAATGCACATTGGCCATGGGCTTGGGGAGGGAGCAGGGGACACCCCATGGGGTGTCACAGAGAGAAGGTCTGCAAGGACAAGGTCCCGCTGGTGCTCAGACCTCAGTGAGCGTTAGACAACAGGGCAAAAGGGGCCCAGTGCTGGGAGGAGAGCTCAGCCTCCAAAACTAGAGCCTGAACCCCTCCATGTGCTGCAGGGCAGGTTGTGCAGGTGCCCAAGCGTGTCTGAATGTTGGAGAACCACTGCCAGGAGCAGCCTGGTCCGAGCCGTGGGATGAGAGCTTGTGTTCTGATCTATCCTGCACCTTCTGAGGAGCAAGGTGTTCCTCCAGCACAGCCCCAGCTGCCAACAGAGGAGTGAGTTTGTCTAGGAAGTCTAGGAAGAAACAAGATGTGAACACAGTGCCAGGACCAACACCCCTGCAGCAGGAACCCACAGCCTGAGGTCCTTCTCCCTGCCCACAGCAGGGAACAGAGCCTGGTGTGGCCAGTCACACTGATCCTCCTCCATCCGGATCCAGATTTACTGCCTGCAGCACTAAGGTTATTGATGCACTTGTATTAGTGAGGCCATTCATCAGCGCAGCAGGGAAATGCTGGTCCCCGTGCCAAGTCAAATAGCAGAGCTTGGGAAAACGAAGGCAGGAGTTAAGAGCCACGCTTTTCCTCTGTTCCAGGTTCATTATCCTGTTACTACACTGCTGTAAAAGCAGCTTAACCTTCCAGCTTCAAATCCAGTGGATTCACATAAACTTTGCTCTAAAGCCTGACCAAATCTTGGGTCCCTCAGAACAGCCCAAGGTCTTCCCCGCAAAAATGCACCATCTCGGGGCCTGTATTTCCCACACAGCCATGTACTTTTCCAGGCCCAGGTTTGGTGTCATATTATAAAAGCAGGTTAAAGCCACAGTTGGGACACGTTGGCATTGCAAGGGTGGTCACAGAGCATGGGGGAAAACCTGGCTGTGCCTGTAGCAGCGAGGGAGGGGACAGTCCCTGATGCTAAAGAGAGAAGGTGACTCACCACTGGAATATGGAGCTTGCTTAGAGGTTTGCCATCCAACAGGTAAGAGCCTGTGTAGGTGACATACTCAGCATAGCACTGCGGAGCTTGGGGAGTAATATAGCAGAGGATTTTCCGCTTCTCCTCGATCTTTTTCCTGATCTGGAGGTACTCGAAGTAGGGGTTGGACCTGTCGCTGTGGTACGGTTCGATGTCATCCAGTTTTATCGCATCCACAATAGCTGCCAGTGTTTGCTGGATCATCTCCCTTGTCTGCTGGGTGGACGTGTTGATCTGCTGCTGCAGCTGCTGGTTGGAGCGCTGGAAGCGGCGCTTCCGTGGGTGCTGAGCCTGGGAATCGTCCTCCTCCGTGATGCGGCCTTTGGCACGTGTGACGGGTGCAGAGACGGGAGGAAATTCCTTCTCGGCTGAGGCGGCATTCTGCTTGTTTTGGTTGGCGAGCATCTGAGCCCGGTTCCTGGTAATCCGCTGAGGAATCTCTTCTATTTTGGGTGGTTTGGGAGTTTCTGCTACTGGTTTTTGTACTGGTTCCACAACTTCTGGTTGAGCGTTGCCCGGAGGTGTGTCTGCCTGGGATGATGGGGCCTGGCTCCCGCCACGGGCTGCAGCACCGTCCTGAGGAACGTCAGAGCCAGACACGGGTGGGGGACAGGGCTGGGAGCTGCTCTCTGTCACCCCACCAGCAGATGACAGCTCCTCGTGCACAGCCTCCACCTCCTTGCTCTCCACCTGCGTGGACTCTGACAGGGTCTGCTGGAAAACCTGCGCTTCTGAGTCCTCCGTTCCTTTCTCCTCAGCCACGTTCAGTGCCTCTGAGGTGGTTTCTTGCACAGCCACTTCTGGTTTCTGCTCCTCTGCTGGTGGCTCCGTGTCCACGGGCAGGGCGGCCGCTGCCTGGCTGGCTGGTGGCTCCTCCGGCTCGCCAGACGCTATCACAGACGCGCTGGCTTTGATGATCCCAGCGTTCAGCTCCGAAGCTGCTGCTGGGCTTTCCTCCACTGCCTCTGCCTCGGTTATCTCCGTCTCTGCAACATCCTTAGGCTGGAGCGGCAGCTCTGGGAGTGAGAAGGGGCCAAGGTCCAAGTCATCCTCAGTGTTGGTGAAGGGATCGGGCCACGTCACCGCCTCCTCTGTATTTGCAGGTGCTGTGTTATTGTTTTCCAAATAGTTGTTTTCTGGTGCTGTGACAACTTCAGCCTGAGGTTCTGCTGGCACACACGGGGGCTCTGGAGGGATCTCTGGTGCTTCTTCTGGAAGAGGCTTGCAGTTATTGAAGAAGGTGTCTAACCTAGTAGGGGACATGTAAGGAGCTTGCTCTTCAGCATTTGCTATCTCTCCGGGAACTGCTTCCTCAGCATCCTCCTTGACTTCCTCCAGCCGTGGTTCAGACACTGACAGAGGGTAAGAGATGGGAGAAACGGGGTAGGAAGTCTCTGTGGGAATGAAGGCTACCGGCGCAGGATGAATCGGCTCTAGGGAACAGAGCGGAGGTTTAGGGGACTCAGAAAACCTCTGGGGAGATTTCATCAGAAGCTCAGAGCCCATGGACCAGGGCACAGGGTGCTCTGTGGGGGTACTCATCAGGCTAGAGGGAATGGTGGTGTCCGGGTTTCGGGAAGGAGGGTTATCCCAGTCTATGTTGTTTTGTTCTGGCATACCCGAACTGAAATGGTTTTCTTCGATGGGTGGTAGGTAGGTGGATTCTGGTGGCATGATGGAGGCGGTGGCTTGCTGCTCCTCTGTGGTATCCAAGGGCATGCCAAGGTCAGGGGGAAGAGCACTTTCCACTGAAGGAGCCAGCAACTCATCTCTGTGCGAAGGGGAGGATTTTGCTTGTAAACCAGAAAAAACACTTTCAGGCGACTGGGCGACCCCGCTGACAGCTCCTGGTGCGCAGTGCAAAGCTTCCACTTTGGGTGAGGAAACTCCATAATCTGGGGAGTAATACCCAGGAGATAAACACTGGAACTTCTCAGCAGGAACGGAAGGAAGGGGAACTTTCTCCTCCATTAAATGCTGTACTGGAGAGTCATAATTTGATGTCGCTGGGACGCTTTGCTGTCTGAAAAACTTATCTCCGACGCTGAATTCTTCTTCAGGCACCCTTCTGATGTCCACCGAGATGGAACGATAGAGGTTTGTGGAGGGGATGGTGCGAGTCGGGGTCTGACTTGGGTTCTCGGGGAGCCCACTGGGAACATTGGTGTATCTGTCAAAGAAGGATGGGGAGCAGGCGTTCATGGACATGGTGGAGATGGGCAGTGAGTGCTGTGAGTCTGCGCATTCGAACATCAGATCCGTGTAGTCCTCATTGCTGCATGACGGAGTCCTGGGTGTCTGCATCACCTCCTCATAGCTCGGGCAAGAGACAACGGATGCCGGGGTTGGGACTCCTGTCGGCCGGTTTTGATCCGGCCTGGGAGACGCCGGGAGGATCTCCTTCAGCTGAGGACCCGTGATCCAGTCCTTGGAGTCTGTCCCCACAGCAGGCTGTGCCTTGTTTTCTGGTGACAGTAGAGGAGTCAGTGGACCCAATTCTTTGAGTTTCTTGTCCTTGAGCTGAGTATCCAGCGACAGCGGCTTCTTTGTGGACAGATCCAGACTCCTCTTGCGCACATCCTCCGAACTCTTAAGCTTATCCTTCAACTTGGGGTCTCCAGACCTGTGCCGCATTTTCTCCATCTGCTTCATTCTCTCTTTGTGCCTTTTGTGGCGTTCCTCGATTTCCAGGTCTTTCTGGCTCAGCATCCTCTCAAAGCTGGTCATCATCAGATCACCATCTCCTAGAAGTTTCTCCCTTGGCCTGGCATCCTTCTTGCCACTGTCTTTGGAAATGGTTATTTTCTCATTCCCATTGCTTATTTTTATGGAGTCTGATTTGTCTTTGTCTTGGTTCTCCTTGAGCTTCTCCTTCAGTTTGCTTTCGCCGAATTTGAGGTTGTCCTCCTTGGATTTATCTTTAAAGGTGGTAACTTGAGGCCCATCCTTGTCTTTGAGTATTGATTTTGGCTCATCTTTGTGATGCTTAAAGAAACCATCTGCATGTTTGTCTCTATGCTTTTCCTTTTCCTCCTTCCATTTTTCCTTGTGTTTATCCCGCTTCTTTTTCTCTTTAGCTGTGCTGATGGTGCTGGAACTGTAAGTCTTTTCTTTTTCTGCCTTCTTTGACAACTCTCTTTCAGAATCATTTTTATCCTTCTTTTCAGAAAATAAGTATTCAATGCTCTTCTCTGGATCCTCATCAGCCTCTGCTTTCATGTTGTAGGAAGAGCCAAAAGCCTCCCCATCCACAGAGAAATCTTTTTCATAATGAGTGGAATCCTTTCTGCTGCTGGATTCCTTGAATTCTTCTGTTTTTTCCTTTTTCTCTGTCTTCTCCTTCTTTGCTTTTTCCTTCTCGTGACTTTTCTTTGAGGAAGATGAGGAATGTCGGTGTCTCTCCTTCTCCCTGAGTTTGTCCTGCAGGCAGGGTAAAGGGAGAGAGTCCTTAAACTTTTCTTCAGCAGCATCAGCAAGAGAAAGGTTTGAAGACTCAAAGAGGCTGGTCAGTCCTGGCTCTTGCCCTCTGTCCGTGAAGCTGTCAGAGGAGATCTCGCTGATCTTGTCATTGGAGTCATCCCTGTAGTCATTTAGAGCCTCCTCCTCTAGTTTCTCCAGCAGGCTCTTCTCTGACTCCCCTCCTTTCGAAGACTTCTTCTCTTTGGAATGCTCTTTATCTGACTTTTCCTTATGTTTGCTTTTCACCTTGTCATCACTGGCGTGTTTCTTTTCAACCTTTTCTGGGAGCTTTTGCTTGTTTTTCTTCTCCTGAGTGGAATCTATGGACATTCTGTCCTTCCTGTCCTTGTACTTCTCAGTGGAGTCTTTATCTTTCTTCTCTTTGTGTTTCTCAAAGGAACTCTTCTCCTTCTTCTCCTTTCCCCCTTCTGATGTTCCTTTGTCCTTTTTCTTCTCCTTGGACTCCTTATCCTTCTGCTTCTCCGAGTGCTGCCGGTCGGAGGAGTACTTGCGGTGCTTGTCAGGGTACAGGTCCTTCTCAGCAGCTGCATCATCCTTGTCCTGCAGACTGTCCAGGCGATGCATCTCACCCCCAGCAGAGTCACTCACTTTGAACCCACTCAAGCTGTAATCATCTCTCTCGTCCTCGCTCTCATCCGTGAAGATGTCAGCGATGCTGTACCAGCTCTTCTCCTTGCCTTTCTTCTCATCCTTCTTCTCGGAGAAATCCTCACGGTCCGTGGAGAAGTTTTTCTCTTTCTTCTCTTTCACTTGGTCAAAAGAACTCTTCCTCTCCTTATCTTTGCTGTGAAGATCTTTGTACTTCTCCTTATTTTCCTTCTTTTCTTTGAAGCTCTTCTCTAGTTCTTTATCCTTCAGATTTTTCTCTGGAGCAACTTTTTCATTTTTCTCCTTGTCGCCTTCTTTGGATTTTTCCTTGTATTTTTCTGGCTTCACTTTTTCTTTTTTTTCTTTATCAGGAGCATCTTTCTTCTCCTTTTCCTTCCCAGAATGGTGCCTCTCCCAATTCTCTAGGGTTTTCCCACTGAATTCAGGGTCAGACTTATCCCTGAAGAACGTTTCACAGCCGTAGTCTTTGAAATCGTCTCGATAGGGCTCCTCCTGCTTCGTCTTGGGATCTTTTCGCTCTTTGGAGCCATCAGAGGAATCTTTTCTGTCTTTGTTGGTTTCACCTGTATCTTTTTCTTTCCTCTCCTTGACAATCTCCACAGAATCCTTCCTTTTCTTATCCTTTTCTGGCATATAACTGGGAGTAACTTTGTGTCTGTCTGTTTGGTCCTTTTTCTTCTCGGAGCTTTTCTCCACATAGTCCCTCTCCTTTTTCTTTAGGAAAGTGTCCTTTTCATTCCGCTTCTCGTTGTATTCCTTCTTCTCCTTTGTTTTATTTTCCTTTTTCTTGTCTTTAATTTCCTCTTTCACAGGTTCTATGATTAGTTTTGCCACGGTGTCATTTTTAATTTCCCTGAAATCTGTTACTGGAGAATCCCAGCTGTCTTCACCCTTGAAATCAAAGGATGAATCAGAGGACAAGTCCGAAAACCACCTCTCCTGCTGATCATCTGAAAGGCTGAACTTCGTGTCCTCACTTTCGGCAAATTGGGTTTTGTTATTAAACTCGTCAAACCCAGACTCATCCCTGTAAAGTTTTTCTTTTTTGCATTTTTCTTTCTCTTCCTTGAAGGATTTTTCTTTCTCTAGTTTAGACACCTTCTCCTCCTTCAGCTCATTCTTTTTATCAGATTTGGACTGCTTGTCCTTTGACTTCTTCTTTCTCTCCTCCTTGTGTATTCTTGGCTTCTCCTCCTTGGGAGATTTCTCCTTGACAGGTTTCTCTTTTTCTGATTTACTCAATCCTTCTCTGAAGGATTTGCTCAGGTCTTTACTACCATCTTTGATTTTTCTTAATGATTTCTCCTCTTTTGAGGATTTTCCAGTCTCATCTTTAAACAACCACTCCTTCTCCTCCACTTTACCTTTGGGGAGCTTTTCCTCCTTCTTACCATGTTCCCGCTCATGCTTTAACACTTTCAACTTGTTTTCGACTGGATTTTCTGTCTCTACTATCAAGCCTTTCTCAGGCTTTTGTTTAGAGTCCTCAAACTCAAAAGAAAATGTTTTGATTATTTTAATGTCTTGGCTGATGGGACACTGTCCCTTCTCCTTGTTTTTATGTTTGTGTTTTGTTTTATGCTTTTTAACAACCTTCCCCTCCTTGTCCAGCTTTGGAATCGCTCCATCCACATTGCTATGGAATGAATTCTTTTTCTCGGAAACAGTGTTGTGGGGGGTGTTTTTCTTTTTGTGCTCTGGTTTCTTCCTGACTGGCTTTAGTGACTCTAAGCTCGAGTCCTCGGACGAATAGTCTGACTCGCTTGTCAGCCTCGTCCTGGTGGAGTCCGATAAGGAACTGACATCTGACCAAGCTGGAGAAGATATGGTTTTCCAATTGTCCGTCCTCCAGTGCTTGGAGTGCTGTTCTGTAAGAGTGGGATTATGTTTCTGGGACGCTAAACTCCCATGAGAAGAGGTTGATGAGGCAGACAGAGAGTTAAACAAGGAGGATTCCTTTAGCACTAGCCTTGAGTCCTTTACACAGCTAGAGCTCTGGAGAGAGTCTCTATCATCCTCCTCACTCTCCACGTTTTCACTCTCTGATTCAGAGGAACAAAACTTGTCATTTTTTTTGCCAAACCGAACCTCTTTGCTTTTCGTCTCCTTCTTCCGCTTCTTTTTTACTTTGCTTTTCTCCTTCGGTGCCTTGGTGCTGGCGGGCTCCCGGATCTTGCTGCTGGGCAAGATCGAGTGGGCCGAAAGGCGCAGCTTCTCCCCTGTCCCCACAGCCACGCTGGTCTCCTCCTCATCCGAGCTGTCCGACAGGATGCGGTGGGCAGCTTTCTTTGGTGTAATTGTGTTATTTTTAGTATAAGTTTTCACTTCCATTTTGGGTATGGAAATGAAACTGTTTGCTTTAGTCTCTTTCCTGTAATCCTTTTTCAGCAAATGTTTGTCATCGACCGGCGGGACCCGGTCCTGCTCATCATCCTCATCGAATTCATACTCGTCCTTCACGGGCGTGATGGTTTTAGGGGGCTCCTGGGCCTTGGGCTTGTGCTTCAAACCCTTCTCAAACTCTGAGTCTGTGTTATTGCCATCAACGGAGCTGGAGGGAGCGAAGGAAGGGGCATCCTCCTCTTCTGAGGTCTCTGCAAAGAGAGAAAAACTGTGTTAAAGGCTGCGAGAGGCTTTGGGGTCTATGACAGACATGAACCACTGAGAACGATCCTGGCACCCTTTGGCCTCACCCAGACTTTGCCAGGTTGGCAGCCAACAGCTTGGAATGCCAGGCTGGGATATGTTTTAGGAAAGAACAGCCATCCTGGCTCCAACCTGCATGGCATGCTCCTCAAAACAACAGCCTGGGTGTATCACGAGAACTTTGTAACAGGATTATGCCTGCAACACAGCATAGGTCAAGGTTCCCTATAAGACTGGGAACCCTAATTAGCTCTAATTAAAACCTGCAGTGTGTTCCACAATGGTGGCACTGGTGGGACAGGCTCTAGCAAGGACAGCCCAGGAGCAGAACCTGAAACACCAGCGCTGGGACAGCCGAGGGATGGGAACACATGGTGGACACACAAACCTCCTCCTCTCCACAGGAATTACCCATGTCTTAAAGGTAAGACATCCATTTACCTGCAACTGGCTTCCAATCCTGCATCTTGATTGCCCCAGGGAAGGGATCTCAGTGTTGGCTCCCAGAGCAAACAACTTCCAGAGCTAAAGCTGCTGGTTATATTGTCTGAATTTGGGTTACAGCTACGGGTGGGCTCCTGACTGCGGCACCAGCGTGTGGATATTCTGACAAGAATCTAAACTTCACTGTCCTTTAACGACTTTGCACTAACAGACAGCTGCAGGCCACAAATATCATTGCCCCGGCCCCAGACAGGCCAGTCTCACCTGTTGAGCTCTCCTCACTGGAGGGGTACGTGGTTTTCCCCAGGAGCAGATTTACCATGGTGGGAGAATTTGCCACTTTTAAAGGTGTCTCACCCTTCCTGTTGCTTTGATGAGGATTCCCTCCATAATGTAACAACAATTTCACCACCTGAAAAGAGAAACTGAGGCTTGAAGATGCTCATAAATGTTTTGATTCCAGGTATTTTGTAGAACTTTCATACAAAACTATAAGAGGAACGTCCTCAGGACATGCCTCATGGTACTAACAGTCACCAATAAAAAAGGAGACAAAATCCAGCAACATACCCAGGGAAACAATGGAATCACCATCCCTGGAAGTACAAAAAACATGTGCAGATGTAGTGTTTATGGACATGGTTTAGTGGTGGGGCGTGGTAGAACTGGGTTAATGGTTGGACTTGATGATCTTGGAGGTCTTTTCCAACCTTAATGATTCTGTGATTCCAAGAACCAACCTGGGCAGGAAAGAAGGGTGAAGAACAAGACACAAGGCCATGTTCCCTTCCCAATTCCTGAAGAAGAATCAACTATCTGGTGTGCAGGGGAACACCACCAACTAAAACACTCAACAGCTCTGGGGCAAGGAAATTCACAGAATCATGGAATGGTTCGCATTAGACGGGACATTTAAGATCATCTTGTTTTGTCCCCCGGCCATGGGCAGGGACACCTTACACTAGACCAGGTTGCTCCAAGCCCCATCCAGCCTGGCCCTGAACACAAATTCCTGCCCACTAAACAGCAAGTGAGAATTAAATAACCAGAATCTCTGTGTTTTCACAGTTGGTTGCATGAAGCACAAGTTTACAAACGAGTCCTTAAAAGCCCAGCAATGAAATGCAGCAATCCCCAACCTTGAAGTGCCCGTTGTTGGCTGCGTCGTGCAGGGGGGTGTCATCGTCCAGCCCCTTGGTGTTGACCTCAGCGCCTGCTGCCAGCAACTGCTTCGCCACGTCGTAGTAGCCCCGGTTACACGCCTCGTGCAGTGCCGTCCAGCCTGCAGGGAAAGGGACAGTCAGCACACGACAGCACCTTCATGGAGACACACGGACTCGGAGAGTCACTTCCAGGCACAGAGGCTGCAGGTACCTCTGTGGAACGGGTTGTGCTGCTGATGGCCAAGTTGGCCGTGTTTGTCCGGATGCCCGTGAAGGAAGGAACCTGCAGCTCTGCCCAGCTACTCCAGCCAGGCACTCATAGAATCAATCCCACATTTCCCTTTGGTCACGCCATGTGCTACAGGTAGAGCATCTGCCACAGCGGACACGACCCCAGGAGATGGAAAGTTTTATGTAAGGAATGAAGAGAATTGCTGCTGTCACATGAAAGACAGGTCTCAAATCCCTTCCTCTTCGTAGAACCATGGAATGGTTTGTGTTGGGAGGAATCATGGCCATGGGCAGGGACACCTTCCAATAGACCAGGTTGCTCCAAGCCCCATCCAACCTGGCCTTGGACACTTCCAGGGATGGGCCAACCACAGCTTCTCTGGGCAGCCTGTACCAGGGCCTCACCATCCTCACAGAGAACAACTTAGTTCCAATATCCCATCTAACCCTGCACTCCTTCAGCTTAAGGCCATTCACCCTTCTCCTGGCACTACATGCCCTTGTGAAAAGTCCCTCTCCAGCCTTCTTTCAAGCATCGTTTAAGGTTTGGCTTTAGGTTCCAACTCCTCTGTAAGGGAAATACTGGTGCCCAGACTTAGCATGAGCTGTGAACTGCAGACAAGGATCTGAAACTGGCCCCACACAGCCCTCAGAAATATTTTCTGTGCTCTCCAAGCACACAGCCAGGCCTGAACACCGGCTTGGGGGGGAACCAAACAGCAGGTCTCCACAGTAACAGTGACTCCAGTTTTCAAACGAACCTCTGAAGAGCACAGAACAAAATATTTTATCGTGTTCAAACAGACTATTTTTAAGCAGAGCCTGTTTTGAAGTTTCCCAGTGCAGCTGCTCCGGTGTTTTGCTGATAGCGCCGTGGGAGCGCATTCCATTACCTTCACTTGGAGCCTTCGGAAGGGGCACCTGTGCCCAGAATTAATCACAACTGATACTTCAGTCTGGCACTAGGATTAATCATATGGGAGGAGGAACAGCCATATCTATTTATAGTCACAAAATCGTGCAAAGAGAACAGCAAAGAGCAAAGTCAAGTTCTTGGATGTGCTGAAGAAAGGCTGATCCAGCCCCACCATCAGCACAGGGGTGCATGAACAGCACCTTCATCATCACCTCATTGCTGCCTTCTCCCTGCAGGACTCGGGGTTGTTCCCATGTTGTCCCACCACCCTAAGCAGGAGCTTGGCAGCACTGCTGAGGAGGAGGAGGCGGCAGAAGTGGTTCTACCAGGCTCAGGACAGTCACTACCTCCTCTAATTCCAGTGCCTGGTGGGATCTGACCTTGCCCTTCACATTCACTCTCCATTAGCGGCACCCCCACATTCAGTCCTTAAAAACAACTCCCAGAAATCTGTAGACATCAACTCCCCAACTCCGGAGTGATGACATCACAAACAAACTCTTCAGAAGTGTTTCTGTGCACATCATTTCTTCTATTTTAAGAAAAAGAAAGAGCTAAGCCAGCACATCTCCCTTTGCAAATCCCCCTCCAGACCTCCAAGACAGCACCTACACGGAAGGGCAAAGGAAATGAGCCAGAGGGGCCTGTATACAGTTTCAGTGTGTGGAGCCAGGGCAACCTCAGGGATTGCTCTGGATCTTGCCCAGCCAAGAGTTTTTGTGTGGTTTTTTGTTTTTTGGTTGTTTTTTTAAAGAGCAACAAGACTTTCCTCCCCAAAAATAGAAATCATTATTTTTGGCTAATCCCCTCTTTCCAAGGAGCAATCCCATGTTATAAGCAAACTACTTTGTGTGGTGGGAGTCATTCTCAGAGGTGGAACATGCAACCAGGTGGGAAGAGGCTGGGATTCCCAGGCTATTTACCTGCAAAGTCCTTCACATTGACATCTGCACCCTCGATGATGAGCTCCTTGATGCGCCGGGCATCTCCTCGGATGGCGGCGCGATGCAGCCGAGTCTCTCCTCGCTCGTTTCTCTTATTTACTTTATCTTTGGTTTTGGAGGCAGAGTTGGGAGTTCCCTTCTGACAAACTGTAGACTGAGAGGGATGCTTTGGTGTTGTGTCAACTGCAGGGAGAGAAGGAGAGTCAAGAACCGCAATTCCAAGGAATTCCTAAACCTTTAGAGGGAGCTCGTGCATTGTGCTTCATCTCGTCTCTTCCCTAAATATTCCCCACATGGCAGCGAGAGGCAACCCAGTCTCCAAAGTGGATGTGAACAGAGCAGCCTGTGTGTGTTTGATGGAGATGGGAATCACGGGCTGCCAGAGCCCACTGGAGTCCTGGCAAACGCTGTGGACAATCCCGTGATTTGGGAGCAACAATGAAGCTCCTTACCCTCAAACCTCAATTCCCAAGGGAAGTGGCCTTTTACCAAGCACATGTGAGGTCTGATGGCCTTGGGAGGAGACTGCGCATTTCCTGGGAGAACACTGGAATGCAGTGAACACTCCACAGCTTTTTGGCTTTTAGTTTTCCCAAATACCAGCAACATCAGCAGCGAGACTGGTTAAGAACAGCAAAATACGTGGCTAAAAGCTGCAATGTTATGTGTAGGATGCAGATGTGACACAGTCCTCCAAAAACCCTGGAGGGGGTCATGTTTGCAACAGATAAAACTTACTAAAATACAAAATCCGTGGTAAACACACTCCAGCTGCTCCACATCTTGAGTTACAGCTGTGGTGGTTACACGTCTTATCCCCCTCCACAAGAAGAAACATTAAAAAACATACAGAGGATGATGTTTTGTCTTTATTCACAACCCTCCTTTACTGAGAGAGCCGGGAGGCCAGTGGGAAACATGGAGCTGATGTGGTAGAGGCTCCCATGGAATGAAAACTCTAGTTGAGCAGCCAGGGCAGGCTCGGTAGTAGCCTGGATTCAGCTCATGGGACACTTGCTGCTACTGCCTGACACTGGAAGGAAGGCCAACCACAGCCATGTGCAAATCCCAGTGACACCATGGCTGGAGTCACCTGCAGAGCCCTGTGGGATGGGTGAGACCCCCATGGAGCAGCAAACCACCCCCCTTGGACCACGCTGGAGGTGGCTGCTCAGTCACCTGAACCTTCTGGTGGCCCTGGGAACTGGGAAGACTGGGCATTTGGGATGCTGGTCCCACCTGTCCTCTCACACCTCAGAGCAAACCCCCCCTCCAGGTCTCACCTGGGCTGTTTGCAGACTCTTCTGCTGTCATCTGCATGAGGAGAGCGACTTGCTGGCGCTCTGAGAGGGGGTACCCTGCCCGGATCCCCGAGAGGCCCATGCCGAAGAGCAAGCCAGGCTTCCGGGTGGCAGGCTCCTTTTTAATCCTCTTCCGCTCGGGACCCTGCTTCTCTGTGGGACAAGGACAGAGGAACACAAGCCATGAATGTCACTGTGACTGAAAACCATGTCCCACATCTCACAAACTGAAAAGGCAGTGGTGAAGGATGGTGAAGGATGTTCCTGTGGTGAACAACGGACCCTTGAAATGGGAGCACCACGTACCTGGAGCAGCCACCCAGGCTCACACCGCCATAGGTACAGCCAGGTCATGCTCCGCTCCCACTCCTCCAAGAGCCTCCAGTTCTCCCCCCGCCATCAGAGAGCAGCACAGGAAGGAGGGAGTGGGTGCTCCCATCTCGCTTTAAGAGCATCCATCCCAAGCTATGGTGCTCAAAGGAGCCTACACAGCCTGAAACCACCACAGCATGGACTCAACTGGAGGTATCAAGCAGCATCAACAAGGAGTGCTGGCAAGACATAGGATGACAGCTCAGAAACCTGGCCATCACACCCCCTCATCATCATCATCATCATCATCATCACCATCATCATCATCCAACCAAGGAGCCTGCAGCCATATGTGTGTGGGAGGCACTAGGCTGGTCCTATCCTCCCACAGTGGCTGCTCCCACCTAGCACAGAGCACCGACCTGCCATCACATCTTCTGCAACCCTCCAAAAAATTCCAAGCAAACAGGAGGGGAGGGGATGAAGAAATCCCAGAGCAGGTGCCTGGCTTGTCATCCCCAAATCCCAGCCTGACACTCAGTCTCCTAAATCATTCAGGTGCACAGGCAGCTCCTGCTGAGGTACCAAGTGCGACTGCCACTAACACCAGGATTTGTCAAATCCTGCTGCACCACCTCCAGTGGGTCCAAAGAGCCACAGCCACACCAGAGTCACATGACCATGGAATGGTTTGGGTTGGAAGGGACATTAAAGCTCATCTTGTTTCACCATCTTCCACTAGACCAGGTTGCTCCAAGCCCCGTCCAACCTGGCCTTGGACACTTCCAAGGATGGGGCAGCCACAGCTTCTCTGGGTAACCTGTGCCAGGGCCTTACCAGCTTCACTGGAATAAAAAATAACAATCCTGCAGCCCCAGCTCTGCTCATGCAACCCCCTTTGCCATTTGCCAGACTCGATGTGGGTCACGGGCACGCGGTCACTGCGACGGAGCCTGTTGTGCCTCAGTGCAAAGTCCAGCGGGTCAGGTGGAACCGCCAGCGGACGGGGTCACACTCGGCCATCAGACTCTGCACCACAGCACAGGTTTCCTCCTTCACCCACCAAACTACAGTGGAGTAAAAGTCTCCAGCAGACGAGGGCAGCAGTGTGTGAGGATGTCTGCACTGCTTCAGCTCTGTTCCTGCACTCCTGTGGCTGACGCATAGGCAGCTCCTGAAACCTCCTCCTTGCACCGTATTTAGAGCTGCCATCCCCTATTGCTCAGGTCTCACCTGGAGCAGGTGATTTCCATCGACCCCTGCTCCCAGGATCCTGTACATTTTAAAAATTAATGACTGTTCCGGGGAACCTCTCAGCCAGCGAGCATGGCCACCCCTCTCCAAACCCCTCTTCTCACTGCCCAGAGAAGCTGTGGCTGCCCCATCCCTGGAAGCGTTCAAGGTCAGGTTGGATGGGGCTTGGAGCAACCTGATCAAGTGGAAGGTGTCCCTGCCCATAGCAGGAGGATGAGCTTTAAGGTTCCTTTCCACCCAAACCATTCTATGATTCTGTGAAATACAAGCCCTGGAAACACGACTGCATTGAAGGAGAATTCCAGTCTGCTCTTCTGAAGCCACATTTTGGTCATCCTGGCAGCTGTAACAGAGCTGGAAGATGAAATCAGATCACAGGAAAGTGGGCAGTTTTTTAATGGCTTAAAATAAAATTAAACCAAGTGTGCTTACGGGAAGAAAACAACTTCACCCGGACAATTCCAGAAGCCACACTGCTGCACGGTGTGTCCTGCCAGGCACACTCACCCTGAGCACAAGGACATCTGACCCATGTGTGCACCAGCTCTCCGCTCTTCCTAAGGCTCCAATCTGCTGCTCCAAGCTGCTTAAATCCTGCTCTGCCAGGCCTGGCTTCTCTTCAGCCTTGGTCCCCTCCAGCCATGCCCCAAAGCCAGGCATGGAGGTGCTCGAGGGGTCACACCTTGCAAGGCTGGTGCCACCAGGCAGTGTCCCTGAAGTACGTGATTCCCAGAGCTGTACGTGGCAGAGGGCTGCTCCCTCAACTGGGAGCACAATTCCTTCCACAATTAGAATGGGAACAATTTCATTAATATCCCTCGGCTGCTGCAGGTTGTCAGCACGAGCCTGGGATTTGCAAAAATTGATTATTGAGTTCAACTGAAACCCTTTAAACTCCTATTCATTCTGCAGTTGCAGAAATCTCCTCCTCCACAGAACATTTAACATTAAGAAGCATGTGATCAACAAGATAAAAATAAATTGGAAAGCGACTGCTGTGTTCTCACTCGCTGTGGTGAGGCAGCGAGGGCTGGTGGAGGCAGCCGAGGACTCGGGCTCGTGCTTCCCGGTGGGAAGGGTTCAAGGCCAGGTTGGATGAGGCTTGGAGCAACCTGGTGTGATGACTTACCTTTAAGTGTGGGTCATCACACCCAGTCTAGTGGAAGGTGTCCCTGCCCATGGTAGTGGGTGGAGTGAGATGAGCTGAAGGTCCCTTCCAACCCAAACCATTACAGGATTCTGGGATTCTATGGCTCCCACTGTGCACAGCGCAGCAGCCCTGGATGCCTGTGTGGCACAACCCTCCAGCAACATGGGGGGACCACAGAAGCAAGACCCATAAGTGGGTCTGAAACATGAGGAGGATAGAGAGAGAGCTGCTCCCAGCATCCCAGACAGAGCTGCTTCCCATCCTCATCCTCAGCAGAGTCAGGGTCCTGCCTGGTCCCTGGGCTGCCTCCCCCAGCCCTGGCTCATCCCAGGTTCACAGAGTTGCACGTGGGTCTTATTTCAGCCCAGATTTTACTCAGAATCATATTTTCAGCAGAGATCTCCACTCCATGGCTCCGTGTGCTGGCGGCTCCCACAGGCTGCTCCTTCTCCTCTAATTAAACGTATTTCTGGAACACCTTGCAGGAACGTGGAGTGAATGGAGAGAAACTCACAGTGGGTAAATACCTCGGCAGACAGAAATAAAGCCTATTTCACACTCAAACCCCTTTAACAAGCACAAATCCCAAAGGTATGAGGGGGTGAGCAGACAGGGAGCCCCCACTGCCCATCGGCAGTGGTGGTGGCTGGACTGTGCACATGGATTCCAGCGGAAGACCACGGCAGCCCACGGATGCTCTGTGAGCCTGGGATGAGCCACACCTCCATGCAGCTATTTTTAAAGCAGCTCGTTTGCTGCTTCAGCCCTTCTGCAAACCTCCTGAGCACAGCCTCAGCCCTGGTTTTATTCGGGGATCCTGCTTGGCTCTTCCCTCACGCTGACGCCAGCAGGAACCGCGTGCACAGGCTTAAAGGGGAAAGCAGGATCTGAGCAGAGCTGCCGAGCCCAGCCAGGAACTGCTCCTGCCTTTCATCGCATGGAGCCTGAGAGGCTGCAAAGGCAGAACAGGAGCAGATTCCCAGGACAAAGGGGTTTGAGCATTTCACTGCAGGTGGTTCTCACGCCCAAATGAGACTCCGGGTACTGCTGCAACAGGGAGCACAAATCCGGGGCTGCTGGAAGTGCATCGGCAGCTCCATGGGGTCCCAGGGCAGATTGAGAGGGATTCAGTGCTGCTAGGCTGGCTCTGTGTGCAGAGTAGAAACAGGCTGAACCCTGGCCCTACCCAAAATGGAGAGAAGCAGGAAAAGAAGGAGAACAGGGTGATGACAGAAAAGCTCTCCAAGGTTTCTCGAGCCTGTGCTACTAGATGCTGGCAGGTCGTGGGGATGCTGGAGCCGTACCGCTCCTCACTCCCCACACATGCAGAGAACCCTGTAATGCAAAAGCCATCTGTTTCTACTGCTCCAACATGACAACACATGCACGGAGGGTGGAACCCTGAGGAAAAATACCATTTCCAAACCAGCACCTCACGCCGAATATCTCTGGCAGGGAGACACTGAGTGCCGGCTCACTGGCAAACAGGGATTTTCAACAGTTTCCATGTGGAGCAAGCACACAACCAGGAGATCAATAAGAATAAATTAGAGGAGCACAGACAGCAACAGAAACTGCACTGCACCCCTGAGACCACACAGACTCTGCTCCCCCCAGCCCGGCCCAGCCTGCGTAAGAGTGACTCATTCCTGCTGCAGAACTTGGAGGGCATAAAACGTTTTGGAGTGGGTTGGCTCAAGGCAGGGAAGAGCAGGTCTGGCCCAGCACCGTGGCCTGAGGATGCACTCACAGGGCACCCGCAATGTGGGCCAGCAACTCAGGAGTAGAAAGGTTGATGGCAGCATGGTCCCACCAAATCCCAATGCTCCAGGGAACCCCAGAACTGGAGGACATATAGGCTGGGGGTGCTGAGGGGAAGGCTGGAGGTGGCAGAGAGCTGGGCAACAGTGGCATGGAATGAGAAGCAGCACCATGGCACAGGTGGATAAACAAGAGAGGGCAGCAGGACAGGCCAGGAGAACACCCAGTGGTGAAGAGTTCATTGAGAAAGGCGAGCAGGGCTGCATAGAGAGCCCTGGAACACAGAGGAACACGGCTTGGGCTGGGGGGCTGCACCCCAAGACTGGTGCTGGGGGGGCACCTTGGCACCAGAAGGTCATGGACATGCTGATGGACTGGGGGGCAGAGTCAGGAAATGATCTGGTTTATCAAACAGGTGCCAAAAAGGAAACCAATGAGCAAAATGAAAAGAAAAGCAGGGTCTGCCTTGGCAGAAAGGTAAGGAAGGTGCCCTGAGCCACTCCTGTACAGCAGGGAGCTGGTCCCTAACCTGGAAGATGAAGGTCCAGAGGCAGAGCCTCATCCTGCACTGCTGAAGGATGGTGGAGACCTTGGCTTTGAGGTAGGAACAGAGAGAGGTGCTAGCAGGAGGAACAAGCCCATTTATAACCATGTCAGGTCACTGTGTGGAGCTGAGCCCACCATCCCCACTGCTCAGCCCAGCTCCTCAGGGAGCTCCCCACTGGCTGCAGTATTTTAAAACATAATTTGACTAGAGGTTTAATGCTGTGATCCAAATCCAGGCGTTCTCCCTACACCTGTAGGCCAGAACCCACAGCTGTGCCTAAATGTGTAAAAGCAGCTCCTCCCTAGTGGCCACTGGCTCCCAAACTGCTGCAACAGGAGCCCAGAGGCTTCATCAGAAACAACAATCTCCATGTTAAATAAGAATAACTCTGAGAGACCAATTTGCAGGTTCAGACTGTTCATTTCCCACGAAATAGAAAGAACTAGAGGAGGGAGGACGGGGGAGGAAAGCTATGGCCAGCCCTCCCCCTCCTGGAGCCGGGGCCAGGACACTCTGCAGACAGCACTGATAAAAGCTCTTGTATTAAGGAAAAAGCCATCATTGATAGATTTTTGGTTCACAGAGACACAGCACACTGCAACCTCTCCCTCTGCATGTTAAGGAGGTGACGAGGGGGGAGGAGGGAGATTTATGGCAGCTCCCATCATAAAACGACCTGGTTTTCTGCGCAGCCCTTCCCAGATGGCTGCTGCACACGGGGAGTTTCTCAGGGTGATCTGAAGGCTGGTGTGTGCCAGGCTCTCCACACTGTACTAGCATTATGGAGCCCAGCTAAGAAGGGAGAAGCTCTGACATTCACTCTCTCCCTGTTGCTAGGTGAGAACAGTTCCTCGACTATTTTAGTTAAAGGAATGAAATTACACAAGCAAAGAAAGCCCCGATGCAGCACAGCCCCTCAGAGCCCCCAGCTGCAAACACCGGAGCACAGCCAGCACAGAGAACGGCACAAATAACACTTTGGGATGCAGATGCCTTTTTTAATAAGCCAGCAATTTGCTTCTCACGGATTCCCTTGCCAGCCTTCCCAACCTGGGACTAACAAGCCCGTTCCCAAACACTCATGGGCATTAGGCAGCAGCCGGCTCTGGGAGAGGATGGTTTGGGTCAGCTGATTCATCAAGCATTTTCTAACCTACTAATTAGCGTCATGTAACAACCTCGGGGGATTAGAGAGGAGTTTGAAGTTCCAAGGCCAGCTCCTGCCAACCATACTCACAACTGGCCCTCGTCCACTCGGCACCTCCTGGGCCACGAGCCCCCAGCTCAGCCCTGGGCTCCCAGAGAGACCTGGGAGCCAGGCAAGGTTGGTGTGGACAGAGCAGCTCGGAGTGCTGGTGGGGGTTTTGTCTCTCCCTTCTTTTGCCAAAAGCACCCAGGGAGGGAGCTGGGCACACAGGGAGGGGGCAGGGCACCCATCACTGCTGCAGACCACCAGCTTTGACCCAGCCTTGCTCAAGCCTTCCCAGCTCCCAGGAAGAGCTGCTGGAAGCCAAAATTAACTCAGTGTACTCAGAGATTTGTACTGAGCCCCAACTCTCCCTGCTGATGACTAAAGGCCTGGAAACCACAGCTGTACCATGAGCCAAGGGACTCAAGTGACAGCAGGACATCCAGCTAAGGAAACCATCCGCAGGAGGAGTGGGCATAAGGAATGCTGCACTCAGTGCATCTCACAGCTGCTCCCCAAGCAGCGTTACCTGTCCCACTCTGCATTAAGGGACCTGTTGGTGCGAATCCGTCCCCTTGGGAGCCCGGGGGAGGTGGGGAGCGCCAGCCTCATGCCAGCAGTCTGGTGCCGTTGAGTCAGCCCATGACTCAGCTGTGGCTCAGCGCCGGCACCGCTGCGCCAGGCGCCCGTGCCCACCTCTCCCGCCACCTCCCCACAGGTGCCTTCCCAGCAGGACTGCCCTCTCTCCCTGCTGTCCGCTCTCTGTGTGCTTCTAATACCACAATTATCAAATATTAATTTATTTTAAAGCCCAAACCCCCCTCGGTGCAGAGGTACAGGGACGAGGAGCTGCAGGAAACCTCCCAAGGTGCTGGAAGTGCTGGGAGAAGAGCTGGCTGTACTTGTTTGGTGGCTGCCAGGCAGCACGTAGGCTCCCAGCAGTGCCTGTGGATGTGGGGAGATGCTGCACGAGGAAAGGAGAAGGAAGGAGGAGAAGTCTGAGGCACAGAGATGCTGCTCCCACAGTGCTGGAGCTGTAACATGCAGAGTCTGGAGGCTCACAGCTTGATGCCTTTTTTTTTTTTTTTCCTAAAGACAGTTTATTTATTTAACTCTGAGGAACCCAAGAGCCAGAATTGTTGCTCTAGAAACCATTTTGAAGGAGATTATTTTAAAAGATTTAGCACTGAACCAACCATACCCAAACCATACGCTTAGAGCAGTGCTGGCCAGCAGCGCCTCCAGGGCCCACACCACAGAATCACGGAGAGGTTTGCGTGGGAAGAGACCTTAAAGATCACCTCATTTTCACCCCCTGCCATGGGCAGGGACAGATTCCACTATCCCAGGTTCCTCCAAGGCCCGTCCAACCTGGCCTTGGACATTTCCAGGGATGGAGCAGCCACAGTTTCTCTGGGCAACCTGTGCCAGGGCCTCACCATCCTCACAGGGACACAATTTCTTCCTAACATCTGCCCTCAAACTGCCTGCCCCGCAGCACTGGCTGCTGCCCGTCACCTGGCCAGGATGCATTTTG
The DNA here is from genome assembly GCA_013396775.1 of Cephalopterus ornatus. Taxonomy (NCBI): domain Eukaryota; kingdom Metazoa; phylum Chordata; class Aves; order Passeriformes; family Cotingidae; genus Cephalopterus; species Cephalopterus ornatus. The sequence continues at coordinate 1,125,299 of VZRE01000358.1, forward strand.
TTGTCCTTCCATGGCAGACAAACCCACCTCCAATGTTTCTTGCCCCAGAGAGCCAGAGCTGTCCGGGAAAACAGCAACATACACCGTGCTAAGGAAAATGAGTCACTGCCCATATCAGGATGAGGATCCATGCCATTGTTTAAACATTTAAAGAGGGGAAAAAATATCCCACTAGAGGCAAAGAGAGAGTTGTGCTAGCTCCCAGCTCCCACGTCCTTCCAGCTGAATTCCACGCGGCTGTGGAATATCCCTGCACCCCTCCTCACACACGCAGAACACACACAGAACAGGCCCAGGAAGCACAACTACGTTACGTAAACCACCCAGGGTCAGCCAGAGAGATGGTGCAATCCTGCTCCTAGGAGGGCTGGTAGCAAAGCTGAGGAGCAGAACAAGCAGTAGCAGCCTCTCCCTCCTCTCGGAATGCGGGGTGGGCACATGGCAGTCCCTTTGTTCCACACAAAAGCCTGTCCTGCACACCACACACACTTCAGTGTGCACAGCCACATGTGTGTCCTCAGCCAAGTGCCACTGGTGGCACCAGCACAGGCTCTGGGGGGACCCCTCCAACCCCAGAATGTGCAATGTCCCACAAACATGCCTCCACCTGCCTCTACCTCAAGCCAAGCCAAGGAACAGATGGATGTGAAACACCCCACTGTCACAATGGGGTGGTGCAAGAGGAGAGCAAGGTGCCAGAAAGTCTTTTCCTATCTCCACTAAGTGTTTTCCCATCTCCAGCATCAGATTCCTGGAGTAAATGATCTCAAAGAAGAGGAACAGGCTCCTGCTAAACATCAGTCTGACTCTGCACGTTGATCTGCAGCTCCCTGCTGGTATCTCCAACCCAGCAGCTGAGTCACTTCCTCTCCAGTCCCCACCAAACAGGTTGTTGAGAGTCTCCTGCACCTTCCCTGTACCTTCCCAGGTTTTGTGAGAGCCCGGTTTGTCTCTCAATGGGCCTGAGAGTGCCATAACCCTCTACAGGTCTCCTGTGGGAGCTGGGCTGCTGCTGCCCCTCAGCTCACCTGCTTCCCCAGGAAGGACAAGCTCCGTAGAGGAAGCGGAAGAGCTCTGTAGAGGAACGGGAAGATGTGTCTGGAGATCAGTCACACAGCTGCAGAAAGCAAAGGGGCAATGCAAGAGCCTTTGGGCAGGGGGGTCTCACAGTCTGCTGCTCCTACCCAGCAGCCACAGCCTCTCCCCAGCAGCTCTCTGCTCTTTTTTTCATTTGGTTTCCTTCTCACTGCTGCCAGTAGAAACATTTCCAACATCTCTGCAGCCAGGGAGAGGCCAGAGCCCTCGGAAAAGCAGATCCCTGCTGCTGGGGGCCACTGAAGCGAGCTGGCGGAGCCCTGCTGTGACGTCTCAGCTGTCACGAGGGTCAGACAGTCCCGCAGCCAGTTTGGCCTTCAATTCTCAACCAAGTACTGAACGTGGCAGAAACACCCTTGACAAAAAGCAGACGCTCTGGCTCTGGTTAATCAGCTTTGACTCGTCCTGGCCACCTCCCCTCCAAAGGCGACACCCCGAGTGAAACACCACAGCACCTCAAAACTTCATCCCTGCAAACGGCCATCAAGTTTAACAGAATTAATTAACTTTTTGAAACCTTCTCTCCAGACAGGGAGTTCAGCAACACAAACCCATGGAAGCACCAGGCCAACCTCAGGACACGTTACAGCGTGTGCTCATCCAGGAACAGCCCTCACCAGTGGCACTCCTGGCCCTTCCAAATCTGCCCTCCCAACTCCTGAACCAGAGGAGACACATCCCACATCAGACCACCTCCCACACTCACCAGAGAGCAACACCAAACACAGCCTTTGTACCCTTTTAAAGCACATTCCCAGCTTTTGGGTTTATCTCTTTGCACAACCATTTTACCTGACAAAAACTATTTCCAAATACAGATTTCCTAGGAATGTACAGAAGGACTCACACAAACCTCTGCCCAGAAATCCACAGCCCAGCCCCTTACAACCAAACAACACATCCAAACTTTGTGACAGCTCTTCTCAACTCCTCATAAATCCAACACAATAAATCCTTCAACATCTGTGTGAGGACATGGTGGGCAGGACCCTTGTGTACCAGACACTTTTCTGCCATGAGACTGACCTGCTTGACCAGATTTTATTTGTTGGTTTTCTTTTAAACAATATTCAGCTCTATTCGCTTATTTTCAAAGTTCTCAGGAGCAGGCCCAGCTCCATGGCTTGGCCCAGCTACAGTTCCTGAAGCAGGACAGTAAGAAACAGGGAGAACAGACAACAGCTGAAGGAAGGGTGTCTCCTCACACAGCCACTGCCTGGTCCACCTAGAAACAGTACCAAGAAGGGCTTTAACCCACTGAGCTCCAGATGTGCACACAGCAGTCATCCAACCCTTGTCCACATCCTCTTCCTCCACACAAAAAAAAGCAGGAAACTTGAGACAACACTACCGTATGGATTGTCTGTACCCTGGATCCTGTGTGCTCCCCATCAGCCCCAACATCCACATTTTGAGGGTGGAATTTGGCACTTCTGTACCTGTATCCGAGTCTTTTTGATCTCCATTTGTTCCAACAGTGAAAGGCAACTTGCGTTTGGTCGCTCGCTCTTTCACCTCTTTGCCGCCATCGCTCCGGTCCAACTTTGGAGTCTTGGTTAGAGAAACTTTATCTTTATCCTGGAAAGAGAAGAGACCAGATTAACAATTGTCTTCCCCAGACTGTGTTCACCTGATCCCTCAAATCCCACACTGGCCTCACGCAGCACCTCCTTCCTTTATACTGTGAATTTCCAGCATCAGCATTTGCCAATGCAGCCTCCACCAAGATAAAAAGCTCTAACAAGGCCATCCAAGACTGCTGTTTGATGCCAAATTCCAAACAATTCACGTAAAAAATGGAGCCAACACGTTGTGTGAGGCTGGGGATGTACCTGGCTGTGAGCATGGAGGGAAAGTAAGCTGGGATGGGGGAACCCGAGGATTTCTGAACACAACAACATGACAAAAACAATCCACATCCTGCTTTGTACCAGTCTTGTTTACTCGGGTTGGTTTGGATTTTAATGTGAAGCAGAAATGCTGGCAACTGCTTGGAAGCAGGGAGAGATTTTGAAGGAACGTCCTGAGTAAGACAAAGTTACCAAGTACTGAGACAGGCGAGATTTTTCATGTGACCAGAGAGAGCTGGTTCACAACTCAAACTCCACGAGTTCAGTGTGCCAGGAATACACAGCCTGAGGTCATGCCCTTGTGTTTTTTGTACGTGAGGAACAGTATTATTTTAAGCAAGCACTTCTGGATTGACCACTGTGCTCCTGCTCCAACAACAAGGGCAGCACAAGCGGCTTTGCGACAGATCTGATTTCAATAACCCAGCAAAACCCAGACCCTGAGCTTTAGAGGCAGAGTGAGATTAAATACAAGCACCTCAATACATTAAATCATGCCAGACTGTGGCCGGGAGCTCGGAGGAGCCAACCTAAGAGCATTCCGTTGTTTAGAGAGGCACAGTCTCTGCCTGTCCCTGGCAGGTGGCCTCGGTGCCAGCAGTCACAGGACTGTGCTGTCACTGAGTGCAACGCTCCTTCCTCTTCCCGAGTCTCTGTCTGGAGACCAGACTTCACCCACAGATGAAAGAGAAACCCTGACTCGGCCCAAGGGGTTCAGTTTGCAGCCTGACAGCCCCATGGCTCTTCTCACCACGCATCAGTGAGGATGGAGGAAATGGGCTGGGGAATCCCTTTTTTGGTAAAGCAAGAGAAACAAACCTGCCTGACAGGGCTCTGCAGTGGGAGGGAGCCAAGGCACGTTCGGAGCCCCGGGAAGGGCAGCCCTGCTCCAGAGCAGCTGCCGAGCGCCGGCCTCGGCACCGGAGCAGCGGGACTGAGTCCCCACAGCCAAAATAAACACTCCAGCATTTCCTTTAAACCCTCCAGATCCAAATGTTTTTGCCTTGCTTTTTCTGAGGTTAACAAAAATAGTTGGGAATAACAAATGATGCCACTTCTACTGCCAGCTGCTGCTCTGAGAAGCTCCCATTACCTCCCAGGAATGTCATGTTGTGAGCAGGTACCGTAGTCTGTCCCAATTCTATGATTCTATTATCAAAAGAATAAAATAAAACATGTTTGTGTCACAGCAAAAAGCCACCAAATAAATAAAGCACCTTTTCCCACATGGCCATCCACATCCTGAACTTTTCCTTATATCTGCTTGGATAAAAGACATCTCCGAGCACTAGGGACACGAGTCTGTGGGGTTCCTGCACTGTGAAGTGATCATAGCACCAAGGCCGTCAGAGTTCAAGGAACATCTGGGATGATGCTCTCAGACATCAGGTAGGTTTTTTTGAAGGATTAATGCTGTCCAGGATCTCTGCACACTTAGGAGTGAGAAAAAGGGAAGGACAGGTAAAAATGCAGTTTATTCTAGAAAGTCAGAATCATAAAACCATGGAGTGGTTTGGGTTGGGAGGGACCTTCAACATATTCAGTTCTACCCCCTGCCATGGACAGGGACACCTTCCACTATCCCAGGTTGCTCCAAGCCCCGTTCAACCTGGCCTTGGACACTTCCAGGGATGGGGCAGTCACAGCTTCTCTGGGCAACTTGTGCCAGGGCCTCACCACTCTCACATTTAACACCATTGTTATTGCCATGTTGTTAAAATCTCCACATTTGAGGAGGGAGAGAATAGAGGAATTAGGGGAAAAACCTTCCCAGACAGCAGGGTGAGCCCAGCATGGAACTGGCACTGGAACTGTCCGTGTGAATCTCGGGCACGCTCGGGCAGCGCTTCCTTTGCATCCGCCCCAACGCTCGGAGCTGCTGATCCAGTAAGTTCAGCACAATTAAATACCACGGAGTGAAGGAAGCGGCAGCAGCCCCAGCACTGCTTTGAAGATTAATTTGTACAGTAGCACAACGATAACCTTTTCTACTAATTGGAGCAAGGAAGATCCAGACTCTGCTCCCCCTTGGAAAGCAGCAACCTGCTGGGGATGCCTGCAGCAGCGGGTGCAACATCAAGGCAGTTGAAGAGTCCTATTCCTGAAAGTTTTCCTTTTCTTTTTTAAGCTTTTTTTAATTATTTCCAATGTTGTAATAAAGAATGTCGTCCTTTACTCGAGTAAAACCTGGTTTCACTTTTAGGTCTTCTCATGTTTAAAGTAAACTCAGACTCAGTAGAATCAGTTTTCACAAATGTAACAAATCCAAGACAGAATCACAGAGTCCTGGAATGGTTTGTGTTGGAATGGACCTCAAAGCTCATCTCATCCCAACTCCTTTGCCATGTGCAAGGGACACCTTCCACTATACCAGGATGCTCCAAGCCCCATCCAACCTGGCATTGGCATTGAAGAGGAACTCGTATGAACATCTGTGTGTAAGAGTTGGGGCTCTCCAAGGCCAAGACGGGAGCCTGGAGATGGGGAACAGTTGAGAGCTCAGCAGCAGCAACAAGTTCCCCTTTGCAGGTGTTAATAAAAGCTGCTTTGGCAGGGGGGACACGGCAACCATGAGTGAACGAAAAATCCCCTACTGGCATGTTGTGTTCTTCGTAAGATTTACTATATGAGTAACTGAACCCACCTTGAGTTACACTTGCAAAAGTTAAAAGATCACAAGTCACGCTTGGCTGCCATGGTTTGGAGCACAAACCACCATGAACTGTCCCAGCAGCCACCCAGGGTGAGATGCTGCAGCCTGGGGATGGAAAGGCTTCTCTCATCAGCGTGACAGACCCTGGTATCAATCTGCTCAGGGCATTTCTGACATGCAAAACAGACAAAGGCTGGTTCTCTGAGTAAAAACAATCCTGCAGTTCCTTTTGATGCAGAATTTTAAAGACAGAGCCATTTAGATGGGGCTCTGAGCAACCTGGAAGTGGAAGGTGTCCTTGCCCACAGCAGGGAGTGGGACAAGATGAGCTGTAAGGTCCCTTCCAACCCAAATCATTCTGGGACTCTATGATTTACAAACCCATGCAAAGGAATCCGTATTTCCAGCCCCGTCACCTTGCTCCAACAGAACCTGACTCACATCCCAGCGCTTATGCAGAGACTTGCTCTGCCAGCCATGGAAATCCCCCGAGCCCTTTGTTCTCCAAAACAAGCTGAAAGCATTTCAGGTTGTGATGTCAGTAAAAATTAGGCAGCAACGAACAAAACCAGCCCGGGCAGCCCAGGAGGAGAAGCCCAGGAGCACTTAGGGCTCCAAGGCCTGTGCCCCACGTCAAAGTCCTGCCATGGGCAAACCAGCCCACTCTGCAAAAAAACAAATGCTCCACGAAGGGTAGGGTTTTGCCTGCACCAGCAGGTCATTCCTGACCAGGTCTTGTAAAGGGGAGAAGGGGTCAAGAGAAGGTTCTCCCCTTGCATTACAAAAAGGAATGCGCAATTTTACCCAAAAAGCAACTGGATGTGGTGGAAACCAAACTAGTCCCTAAATCTGGGTCCCTTGCAGCCTTTCCAAAACCAGAGTACAACACATAGACACACACACACACACAAAGTTCCAAAAAGTCTCAATTTGTGTTGTTATCAGTGCTGCAATAAAATATTTGAAGTATGGAGGTGACTGGAGCTGAAGCCCCTTTCCTGTGAGCCTCAGGCACTGAGGTTTGTAAGAAACATGACCCTGTGATGATCATGGGATGATTTCCTTCACCAAAACGTGGGCTCTTCGGTATCTAAGTCACCCACATGTCTCTGTGGGTTTCATGGCCCAGAAGGTGACTCTGGTGGACAAATAGCCCAGCTCTCATTTGTGCAGCACTGGAAAGCTGTGACAGCCCAACGGGTTTCAAGAACTGAAAAACATGGACTGTGTTCCCTTTTCTGAAACAGGGAGAAGAGGAAGGAGAAAAACCTCAATTTTTTTTAATCTCTGCCACCTCCTACAAGCAAAAACCAGGGTAAGTGTTGTTCTGCTTGGTGTTCAGCTCAACCATTGCAGCAAAAATGCAATTTGGGCTATGCAAGAGGGAGCATTTCCCCACAAAGAGGCAAATGCTCTGCGGCAGGCGCCGAGCACACAGTGTAACCACCCAGCCAGTCCCAGGCACATCAGGAAATGGTCTCCACAACTGATCTGACTCTTGCTGCAGAGCCCTGCTCAGGCTAAGCCATGAGTAATCTGCCTCTGCTATAGGGATCTGTGGATCTAGACCAGAAAGCAGAATTATTCATATAAGGCATGCAGATTTTTACAGAACCCTTCAGCCTGAACTCAGCAGGAGGAGCCCTGAGGCTGCCAGTGCCCGCCCAGGGCAGGCTGAGTGCAGCCATATAAGGGCTCCACTAACCCTGGGAGAAACGGCTTCAGTGCTGTCAGACACGGTCTTTAAACCACTTCACCCTCGTGGCTGCATCCCACTAGTTCGTAAGTCCCTCCTGTGGAGGGGCAGGGAGCGGAGAGCCAGGGTATGAGCTCTACAGCTCAAAGCAGCAGCTGACATCCTATTCCTCAAAGCAGGAGCCCTCTGGAAAAGTGCAGCTTCCCTGAGATCTGAGCTGCTGCGTGTTCAAGCATGGAACTCACATTCAAAGTTTGGTGATCACAGAATCATGGAATGGTTTGGGTTGGGAGAGACCTTCAAGCCCATCTTGTTCCATAGGCAGGGACACCTTGCACTATCCCAGATTGCTCCAAGCCCCATCCAACCTGGCCTTAGACATTTCCAGGGATGGGGCAGCCACAGCTTCTCTGGGCAGCCTGTGCCAGGGCCTCACCAAACTCACAGGGAAGGATTTCTTCCCAATATCCCATCTAACCCTGTCCTCTTTCAGCTCAAGGCCATTCCTCTTGACCCTGTGACCCTCAGCCCACTGCAGCACCAGGACCCCCAAGCATCCAACACCATCCCACTGTGAGCGCTGGAGCTGCAGAGCCCAGACATGTAAAGTCTGTTTATTGCTAAATCAACTATCGATATTAAGGTCACATTAAGAGGAACACACCGCAGTGGCATCGCTTTGCTCTCCCCGTGCCCACTGGTGGGTCCCTGTGTGTGGCACCGCTTGGGCTCTGACCTCCTTATCCAGCCTTGTGTGCCAAGTCACAGCTCAGGCCTTAGAATGTGTTGACAAAGGCAAGATATATGAAAGGCAGCGGCTGCTGACAGGCAGGTACAACAGCGTCTGCAGGGAGGAGGTCGAAGTGCTTTTCCCCTGAGTCACTGCTCCAGCTCAGCTGCAGAATGAACCAGAAACAGGGAGAAACGGATCCTTTGGCCACTCGGGCTGGATATCAGCTCAGTCCCGGGAAGACAAGAGCCTGTGAGAATCTCCTCCATTGCAAAGGCCAGAATTAAGTGAGTAGCAAGCTCTGCCCCATCCCCCCTCAGTGCCATTGTCCACAGGTCTGTGCGGACACCTCTGAATGGGAGGCAGAAAACTGTGTCCTAGTTCTGTAGCCAGCGGGAGATAACTCCGGCTCCCGGCATCCTCCACGCCGCTTGACAAACCTGCTCTGTAAATAACACGCAGCCTTTAAGCTGTCGGGAGTGGATGAAATAAAATGGGAGCTGATTCATATTCCAACTGATCCTCTCCCTCCACAAGCACCTGCGCCAGCATTAAGCTTCTTACCCGGCGCAGACCAGCCCTATATTTACATATCCTTGTTTGCCAGGGTAAACGCTGGCATCTTCTCCATGCTCCAGGACAGCTGCTCCCTCTCCAATACCCCTGATCCCAGATTTTGCTCCCTCCTAGAAAGCCCCACGCTGTGCCCACAACGCTCCTGCACTGACCTGTGCATGCACGACGACACAGAAAGAGGAACGTGGCAGACGCTACCAACGTGCTCCACAACCAAATCCTGCCTGGGATTTTCCTGCTGGCTATTCGGCATTTTCCTCATTTTGTCAGTAATATGACCTCAATCACACGAGGAATTATTGCCATCACCATGGGAGGGATTGCAGGGGAAGTGACGGAGCTGGGGCTCGCCAGGCTCAGCTTCAGCTCCCAGGCAGAAACTCCTGGGGGAATGCTGAGAAACTGGAGCAAGGAGATGAAAGGGAAGTGGATGAGATTTGTTTCCTTAGCAGAATTCGGTAGATGTAGGTTTTCATGTTTATTTAAATTTGCACCCAGATTTCTGCACAATTATTGACTGGAAATGACTGATACTGAGAAGGGGGAAAAGCTGAATGAGAAGAGTCAGAGCTCACGCCTGGAGCAAAACAAGAATCTGGGAATGAAGAGAAGTGTCAACTTATTTATCCTTCAACTCAGATTTCATCTCAGTAGCTTCACATCAAGCCACACCAAAACCCAAACACCTCAAATAAAGCCCAGAAGCAGCAATTTCTGCAGAGCAGCTCCCAGGCTGAACCCTGGTCAGCCCACACTGCTGGGGGAAGCAAGACCAGCTGAGCCTGACACGGACACGGCATTTCCATCTGGACGAGGAGGAGGAGAAGCTCCTCCCTCACCCAGCACACACTTGCACCATCACTGCATCACTTGAGCCTTCCACAGCTCAGTGAAGAAACCCCTAAAAATGCACAGTACTGTGGAAGACAATCTTCCAAAGTATCTCCCGTTGCTCAGCCAAGTTGGGTCCAGGTGACCATAGCATTTTCTGGGACCCCCTCAGCTGGCAGAGAACCAACACACCAATGTAATTCCCAGGATACAAGCCCACGGCAACCTCCCATCACGTGAAACACTCCATGGCTTGGAGACACCAGGCCCCAGAGGCAGCATTCCCAAAGCAAGGAAGATGACCCAAACACAAACCTTTTTCCCCGTTTGTTTCTCCACCATGTCGTTGCTGAGAGAGAAATCTTCTGACTGTGGTGTTTTAGAACACCCACCCTTGGGCATCGTTCTGCCTTCCTTACTTGATCTTCATTTATGCTGCCATCGCCTCATCATCAACCGTCTGTTGGGAGAGAGGAAAAGGAAGGTCAGACGTCTCAGAAAGATTTTCCCACTGCAGGGGGGAAAGACAAGGCACTTCCCATGGGGATACAACCCCTCCCAATCCTTGGATGGCCGCCCCAGGATGGCAGAGCACCCTCATACGTGGGAAAAGCCATTGCAGACTCCTGTCACCTTCCCAATAAGTAAGAGGTGCTGCAAGGAATCACATATGGAATTACAGAATCATTTATGTTGGAAAAGACCTTCCAAGACCATCGAGTCCCACCTGTGACTGATCCTGACCTTGTCAACCAGACCAGAGCACTGAGTGCCAAGTCCAGCATTTCTTGAACACCTCTAGGGATGGGGACTCCATCACCTCCCTGGGCAGCCCCTTCCAATGCCTGACAACACTTTCCACAAAGAAATTCCTCCTGATATCCACCTGAACATCACCTGGCACAGCTTGTGGCTGTGTCTTCTCATCCTATCTTTGCTGCCTGGGAGAAGAGGCTGACCCTGAGAGGGGCAAGCTGGGACCTGCAGCTGCAAACATGGCTTGTTCCACGTGCAAGGAATAGCCTAGAACAGATAATGTCCCGGCAAAGAGCAAGATCTCTCCTGCTTTTCATCCACAGCATCACTCCAAGCCTACACAAAGCCCCCTGGAGCTGCAGCTCCATCCAGAGTGCAGGGACACAGGACAACCCTGAGGCAGGGACAGCCCCAGGACAGGGACAGCCCTGCTCCACCAGTCTACCACACTGAATGCCCTGACACTTGCAGGACCAACACAAATTACAACACCTACATAAAAAAATGCACTTTTTGAACATGTTGCCGTTGTGAGAACAGAAAGCACCAAGAGGTCAGAGTGTTCCCGGGGCTGTTTGACATCCCAGCTCTGGCTCCGGTGCCACACCTTGGCCCAGGTGAGTCAACCTAGACGGTACAAAGCACTCCTTCTCCGGTGTGTGTTGCCTGGTTACAGGGCTGGAACAACAACTGACATCTGAAAAAGAGGGAGGTGCAAGCTGTAACAGGGATCAGGAACAGCAGCCGGAGCCAAGACCCTTTTAGGTGAACAAAAATATCTCCTCTCCCGAGACCAGAGGCTGGAAAGCACCCATGCAACAGGATATCTGCGACGAGTGACCCCCAACAACCTCGACAGCAATGGGCTCCTCGGACTGAGGCTGGAATGGCACAAACAGGGCACTATTGGGAACTTTTCCCCAGCTAACTATCACCAGCCAGGACTAACATCGCACCCATTAACATCTGACACCAGCAGCTCTGCAGAGCTACAATTGCAGGAAATTGTCCAGGAACAAAGTCATGCAGTGCTCCATCACGAGATGGGAATTCTGGGGGTGGGGAGAGAGAGAAAGCAGAGGAGAGAGGAGAGAAGAGAGAGGAGAAAGGCGAAAGGAGAGAGAACAGGACAGGACAGGACCCAAGGCTTCCTGCCAGCCCTGGCTGAAGCAGCAGGGACCTTGAACTATGTCCTAGGAGAGCCTGGCACCACCTTGCCAGGTGCTGGATCCCACACCTGCAGCAGTGCAGGACAGGGGTTACAGGCTGGAGAAACTCGAGTGCTGCTTTCATCAGCCTTGTATTTCAGAAGTTCCCTGGCAATCCCTTTCAAATTTAAATGTTTTATTTACGCTTCAGAGGCTTTGGGGCCCTTTGGGTTGGTTTGTGGGTTTTTTGTTTTTTTTTTTTTTTAAAAGGTGGTTCAGAGGACTCATCCCAGCCCAGCAGCAGCACAAATTCCCAGACCAAAGCACCAGGCACAGACAGTCCCAGCACTAGTGTTTCCAGCAGGTGACTGTGCTTCCCAAGGTGGCTAATTCTCAGCCCCAGCTCCTCTGCCTGGACTGTGGGAAGGTGGTTATCCGTGTTTAGGAATGAAGCTATGGGGACAGAGACCTCCCTGTGACCCCCTGCTCAATGTGGGGACAGCAGGAAAGGACCTGAACTGGCCAAGACATGAGCAGGCTGATCCACTCTCCTCCTTGCCACAGCTGGGCAGCAAGAACGGGGGAAGTGCAGAAAATTCAGTCATTCAGTCTAATAACCCAGCCTGGTCATAAAGAATCATGGAAAAAGAAAACTTGTGCGAGTGAGGGAATGCCTGCAGAGATTTGTCTCCACGTTTCTGCTCTTCACTCCTAAGAGACAGTGCCAAGGTTCAGCACACCAGGACTGATGCAAACAGCACCTTAAAAAGGCAGCTCAGGTGTACCTGGACCACCAGCACACAGGGGCTGGACTCACCAAACCCAGGCCAAGGCAAGGGGCTCTGGCCCCAGAGCTCCCTCACACCCCACAACCCCCAAGTCAGAGCTCCAGGAGCAGCTCCAGCCATTCCCAGCCTCAAGAACCTCACTCTGACAAGCATCGTTAGCCAACTGGTAAAATTAAAGAATTATTTCCCCCCAGTTTCACCTACTGGGGCTCATTAAAGTGCAGGTAAAGGAGAAAGGAGTGTATGCCTGGGAGGAGGCAGGAGCAGAGGACAATAGTCCCTTCAATATTCACTGCAAATCTAAGAGGTGGAAATTCAGATGAAGTGCTGGGCAATGGAAATTTATTTGTACTTTCCAACGGATATTAAGCCCAAGCAGCTTCAGCTCTGGTGACAGTGAGCAGGCTGGGACTGGGACACGCTCTGCTCCCACCTGCAGCCAAAAATCAACCCCACGTTGCCACCAGTGCCTCGCTCAAACAGCTCCATGACCTGCACGTTGCCAATTTATTCTCAAAAAACCTGTGCCCACTCCCAAGTCTTTGTGGCTGTTTGTACCAGGGGTAGGTACCTATTCACGTGGAGCTTCCAAAACCTGTTTAACTGAGAAAAGGCCAGACGGATGCCAGATTAATTCTGGGCCCCTTCTGTTCACAGAGCTGACTCATTACACTTGGAAAGCCGCTGCCTCTCCGGGTAAACACAGCCCTGGCCTGTTCCACAGCTTGCAGGGAGTATCACATTTGCACAACAATTGCCGACAATGCCGCAGCCTTCCTTTCATTTTTAAGCACGTTTAATAAGTTCGTTTCATTTTGAAGCACGTTTTATCAGAATCAGAGGGGAGGTACACATTCCCGGCTGGAAGAGCCATCCCCAGGAGCAGCACAGAGTCGCAAATCTAGGGCTGCAGAATGACAATTTGGCTTCAACCCCTCCTAATTCAGGAGCCGGACGAGCACCCCCCTTCCATGACCTCCTTCTCCAGCTCACCTCCCTACCAGAGATAACCAGCACCCTTCCTATTTCATAAACAATTAACTAAGCTCCTCCAAGGAGCTGATTCCATGTTGCTGCACAATAAAAAGTGGGAGACCCAGTGAGCTCAAGGGAATATAATCCCTCTTACTTCTCCTGGAAAACAAAGGAGCTGTTTCCCCCCTGGCCAATGTCCAGCCCTGGCTGCACAGCCGGCCTGGTGTTCACCAGGCCCCAGCACGGTCACAGCAGCCCCCACTGCTGGAAAGCTTGGATCACACACAATCCCCTAGGAAAGCAGTGAACGGAGAGGGGGAGCCTACCCTGGGATAGACCAGCCTGGGCATGGCAGCTCCTGCTGCTTCAGGACGGCTGGTTTCAGCAGGGAAGGCCATGGTGGTCCTGGCCCACGGAGTATGGCACATGGGACTTCACCAGCTGGGAGAAAGCTGGAAAAGTACAGATGACACTCAGTCCAGTCCCCCTGCCCCAGACCTGGGGTGCTCCTGGACACTGCCAGGGGCTGGCAGATGGGGGTCAGAGCCTCCACAGCATCCCCTAGCACCTTCCCAGAGGATGGAGAAACAGGACCATCAGGGGCGCGACCAGGAGTGGGGCTGGAGCTGTGCAGAGCGAGGCTGGCTGAGAACAGCCAAGCACTGCAGAGTCAGCCCTGGCCATGCCCATCCACCCATGATCCTCTCCCCTTGCTGGGCTGAGGAACCAGTTGAAAATGGGTTTTATTTTGCCCAGGGCACATCAAGCCAAAGCCACACACTGAGACCAAACACTTCTGTGGAGGACCTCAAACAGCAATGATCCCAAAAGGGAGGGAAGGAAGGGGGGGTTCATCTGTCCCTCGGAGGGAGGAGGAGGAGAGCACTGCTGGCTTCAAGCTCAGGGCATCTGGGAGGCAGCATGGGACCAGCTGCCCCTGTTTGCCAGGACCAGGCTCCCAATGAAGATGACAGCAAACTGGGACAGGCACAGAGGAACACAGACAGAGCCCACTCCAGCCCCAGCCAGACAAAACCAACACCATGCCCAACAGGAGAGGAGATTCCTCATTAACAAACCCAACGGATCACACGTACATTTAAATTCTCCCATCCCTATCCCTCCTTTCTCACGGGCCCAGCAAGCAACATACCAACAACCATATCCGTGACAAGGGAAATGCAAACACCACTGAGGACCTCAAATGAATCATAGAATCATGGAATGGTTTGGCTGGAAGGGACCTCAAAGTTTATCCAGTTCCATTTCCTGCCATGGGCACAGACACCTTCCACTATCCCAGGTTGCTCCAAGCCCTGTCCAACCTGGCCTTGGACACTTTCATGGATGGGGCAGCCACAGCTTCTCTGGGGCAGCCTGTGCCAGAGCCTCCTCATCCTCACAGGGAGGAATAAAGAACATTTTCAGATGTATCTCCAAGGGGAAATGGCAGCTTTCCACGGCTTTGCTGGTCCCAGCCCTCCATTCCAGCCCTCCATCCCTGCCCTCCTGCAGAGCAGCCAAACTCCTGCCATTCAAGCTGAAGCCACAACAAATGAGCTCATGCCCACGACCTCTGCATCAGAGCCTGCCCGGACCCTGTCAGCCTGGAGTAAAAAAGATTGTGGAGCCTTCCCTCAATGCCAGAAAATAAGGAAGGAGTTCGCTGGAGGCTCCTGCCCATGCAAACCCCTCAATGCAAGTAGAGCCCCAGACGTTATTTGCACGGATCCAACACATTTGTTTGGTCTGAAAAGGCTGGAATAGGAACAAACCTTGTGAAAAATGAAAATTTTAATACCTCAGGCTCCAGAAAAACAGGTGTCTTAAATCTTTGAAAACTGCCTTAAAATAATATCTCACACCCAGAAGTTGACACACACCCCCAGCACTGGAAAGGAAAGGGAGAAAACCAAGAGTTGAGATCTTCCAACATGCAGAACCATAGAATCCCAGAACTGTCTGGGTGGGAAGGGACCTTTAAGCTCATCTTGTTCCACCCTCTGCCATGGGCAGGGACACCTTCAGGCTGTTCCACCAACACGCTTCCAGCGCCTGCTCTCCATCAGTTTATCCTTCACCTGTTTGGCCAACAAGACCCATGATTGGTCCCTGAAACTGCCCGTGAGCACCAGCAGGACGTGCAGTTTGGGGAACAAGGAACAATTGTTCTTTGTGCTCCAGCCCCACTCCAGAGGAGTAAAGTCCATGGTTTTCCATGATGAGTACACAGGGCCAGGAGCAGCAGGAGCCCTGCAAGCCTGCACAGCAAACACAGGTGGTTTCCCCAGCACCTGACAATGGGTAATCACAGAGATTAGCTATTAATGAGATAGCGCAGTGCAAGGTGCTAATTCTTAAGACCCAAAAAAGGGCAATGGAGAGAGCCCTGTGTTTTCCATGGCAAAGCATGCTTTCCTGGTCTCACAGCTCCATCGTGTCCTCACCTTCAACTCCACATCTTTCCTTACCATGGGGAACCTGTTATCTGTTTGTTCCTGGCTTTTGAAGGAGGATGTCCCTCCTTATCAGGAGTTCTTAGATACGAAATATCTTCATGCACCTCTTTGCACAGCTTCTCCTCTCCTGTTCTCAACATCACTACCTGGTGCCCAGTAACTGTCCTTCCTTCCACCTTTTCCAAATATTTATTCTGCCTTACTCCACAGTGTTTTCTGACCTCCTGATAGCCTGCAACGATTCACAGCTGGCTTGGGTAAGGCTTGCTGCTCTCTCAAATACACACCAGCCAAGTAAACTTACAACACTGGAATCATGGAATCTCAGACTGGGATGAAAGGAACCTTAAAGACCATCTAATTCCAATTCCCTGAAACAGGCAGGGACACCTTCTGCTAGAAAAGGTTGCTCGAAGCACTGTCCAACCCAGTCTTGAACACTTCAAGCGACGAGGCAGCCAGAGCTGTGCCAGGCCTCCCCACCCTCACTATAATAAAAACCAACAATCCTGCATCCTAAGTTACTTAAATTAAACTGAATTAAATAATATTACTGAATTATGGCAGCTCTTAGTATTTCAATCATCTGTGGAACAGATGCCCCTTCCTGTTGTTCCTCAGAAAACAACACAGTGGAGCAGCTCGTCCTCCACATGGATTTGCATCCACGTCTCCAAGGGCCATGGTCAGGACGATGCCCGTGACCTCACTGGGCTCTGTGAAAGTCCGGCTCCTCCACAGTTCTCTGGTGATGACCCACTACACGAACCCATCCCTGCCAAGGGTTGAATTCCAACCACAACCCCACACCTGCGACCTGCCAGTGTCTTCTCCTGCCCCAGCAGGAGGTCAACAGTCCCAAATTCTGACAGCTCCATATTCTTCTGTTACGCTAAGTGTTGCTATTTAACAGGATTATACTGGGACATTTCTGCCCAACCACACTGTGACTCAGAATCCTCCAGCTGGGACCGTTCTTGGGAGACACAAAGTCCGAACTAGGAGCGAGCCCTGACAGTGCCCTGCACCCACAAGCAGCCACTACGCCTGTGCGGTTTCTCCGGGAGCAGTTTTTCCCACAAATCCTTCCCTCAATTATCTGTACACAGCTGCCTCTGCTATTGCTCCACTTCTGGATGCTGCCGATGGAGAATCTGGTTCCTGGCCAAGGTTACAAAACTGTAGTTTGAGTCAGTGCTCTGAGCTGTGCTCTGGGAGCGGGATCAGTTGTGATGAGGAAAGCTCTGGAGCAGCCGGAGTGCTACAGGAAGGCTGGAGCAGTGTAGGGTCCCACCACACCACTGTTATCCAGGGTGGAAGAGCTGATTATCACACTGCTGTCCTCTCCAGTATGGCTCAGAATCACCAGCTTGGACCAGAACCTGCCAGAGGAGGAGGACTCCACACATTGCTGGTCTCTGCTTTGCACAGAAACCCCTCAGGCTTCAGCCAGGGAAGAGTTGTGTCTGCCAACACAGTCGCTGCCGCAGTTCCTGCTCAACAACCTTCTTAAAACCGTGATCAACTTCACACAGATATTTCCACTGCTGCTTCATACAGGAGGAAAAACACAGCCCAAACTACCCTGCACACAGAAAACAGGGAAAGAAACGCAACCCTGATGAGCTGAGAAGTTCAGGGAGGGCAAAGCCTTCACCCACAGCTCACAGGGATGCGAGCAGGGTCTTGAAAGTCCTACCAGTGGAGAAAGAAAGGGATTCCCTGGGCCTGCTTTATCCTGGCAAAATTTAAACACCAATCTGCAGAACCCACTGCGTTCCCAGGACAGTTTGGGGAGCCAGGCTCTGCCCCCCGTGCCCAGCACGGAGCTGGGGCTGTGGACTGCTCCACTGAAGTGCAGCTCACGGGGCTCAGGAGTACCAGCTAAGCCCCAAAAATGGGCTGGACACGATTTTCAAGACAGAGAAAGAAGTTTGCGTAGACAATTCCTGACCATTGCTGTCCTTGTTTTGATGCTGAATCTCATGGACCGAAGGGTGACAGATGAAGCACCAGCAGCCATCAGTGCCCTGGCAGCGACCAGTGTCACCCACCCTGCTGGTGGCACTGGGGACCTGCTGCCACACTCTGCTCCCTCCTCAGCCAGGACTGAGGCTCCTCCGTGCTCCCACCTGCACATATTCCACCTTCCCACTCCTGGTACCAGTGCCCTGTCTCAAGTGGAAGCTGCGGGACAAACATCATTCCTACAGAAAGCTCATGCTGGCTCCTGAGAGCCCCATCTGCTGCTTGGCTGCACAACAGGAAGGTCTGGGAAGGTGGCAGGATGAAGATGCATCTGGGCTCATTTTTGGCCATTTAAATGAGCACAGGCATTGCTGTTACATGGCCTCATCACCAGTAACTCCGTGCCCTGTTCACTCTCAGGCACTCTGAATCAGGACTGATGTGACACAGCTGAACAGAGACAAGGCCCTGGGAGTCCAGGCTGCTTTAATTCCATAAATACTCCATATTCCCTGTGTCCATACCTGTACATACACACGTACATGCCCGCACATGCACAGACACTCACACATATAATGGACACACACCTTGCAGTAAAACCCAACTGAGACTCGCTCCAGTCCCGCCCAAATTTCACCATCACGTGCTTCACTATGTCGAAGTCTAGGACAAAAACCAGCTTTAACTACAAATAAACCACATGACTTAAATATGCCCTTAAACCTGAGAAGAGAACAAGACTAAGCACATTCATTACACAAGAAAGAAATCAAAACCATTTTGCAAAAGGTGCCATGGCCACTGGAACAGGGTCCTTCAAGTTGAGGAGACCCTCGGCATGAAGGTCCTACTATATGAGCAGCCTGAGGACTCTGCAACTCTAGCTATACCCCAGTGAAATCCCTGCTTGAGCCTCGGGGAATTTGGACAAATGCTTTGAGATGTCTGTGTTTAAATTTGGTTTTAGTCCACGATGTCGCAACATGGACAAGTAACATCGCCCAGCTGCAAGCAGCAAAATCCATGGTAATGGCGGCAAAACATTCCTTGTCCCCTCTGTTCTTGCACAATTCTTCCCAGGATCCCTCTCTCCATCTCAACATCCTGGTGTTTCCTCCCAGCGTAGGAACCTCAGGAACATTGGTGGATTTAGTAGCAAGGACCAGACAGAATGAATCTCACACAGAGGCCCTGATGGAATGAGGCTTTGGGGAAAATCCAGCACAGAACTTCACTGATTTCCTCTAATTTGGGGTCTGCAAACCCAGGAGCTTTCCTTTCCTCTTTTCCCTCTCCCACTGAGGCCAGCGGGTTCCAGACCAATGTTTTATCCATGTACAAAACACCTTGTAGCAACACTCGGATTTGTTTGCCATGTTACTGGCAGCTGTTAAACGACAGGGCAAGAACTGAATAGAGACGGACATAAGGCCAGGTTGAACAGGGCTTGGAGTAACCTGGGATGGTGGCAGGTGCCCCTGCCCATGGCGGGGGGCGGAATGAGATGAGCTTTAAGGTCCCTTAAATCCCATTCTGTGATTCTATGAAAAGATGGATTCATGGCTCACATTAAACTAGAATTCTCTAAGCATGGAAGGAACTTGAGGAAAGGGGAGAAAAAGCCTGGGCCATGTGAAGTTCCAGCTTTGTGCCAGGGCAGCATTCAGCAGGGAAGCCTTTCTCCTTAACACACCAGGCACCATGGAGCAGCACGGCATGATGCCAAGGCCAGGCAAGCACCAGGCTACGGAGCGGGGAAAGGTTTCTGCTGGATTCACAGCTCCATGCAGGAGGGAAGGAAGGCAAGGGCAGGAGAGCGGGCGCAGGGTGGGTCTGCCATGCACATTTCTGGGCAGCCATGCCTGAGGTACCACACTTGGAGCGGAAACCTTTTCTTCTCAACTGCTGCTGCTCCCTCCCCGCCAGCAGAACTGTCACCACGCTTTCTATATCACTGAAAAAGCCATGGCAGCTCCCTGAGCCCCAACACGCCGATACCACCAGTGGATTTCCTGATTATTTTAGCCTGAGCTGGGAGCTGAGCCCCGGCTGGAGCTGTGCTGCTGACGCCAGCTCGCTGCCACGCCACTGCCCAACGTGCTGTGTGACAGGAAACACTTGCTGTGGCTTTCATGGGGCTCCATGTGCTGCAGCCAACACAGAAAACACACAAATCCTGAGCTTCTCCAAGCAAACCACATGCCTTCCGCTGCCAGGTGTACGGGGAGAAGCACCTTGCCTGTGTTACCTTCGTCACTTCTGCTCATCTTGTTCCAGAAGCCAAACTCCCCGTCTGGTTTTCCTGTTCCCGGTTCAACAAGCAGTGGCTCTGCTGTGGCGGGTGCCGGCAGGTCCCTGCCCATGGCCATGGTGATGCCAGGAGGCTCCCACCTGGCTCAGCTCACTGCCAGGACCCTGGCCGGACACACGTCAGAAGCAAGGGAAGGGGCCATCCTGGTCCAGGGGTTGGCAGGGAAGGATTGGGCACGGCACAACCCCACTGCTGGTTTGCAAATCATCAAACCAAGGTGAATTCTCCACCAACCTGCTGCTCACCTTCTTCCACCTCCAGCTCCCAAATTACACAGTTTTTGGAGATCTACTGTATGTGAAAACACAGGAATACATTTACCAAAACAGGTAGGCTCCTGTATAGGGGGAACTCAATTTTCTCTACAAAGCTCTTGTTGAAGGTGCCATCAGAGCATAAGTGATGGGAAGCTCTAAGAATGGACTTGCTTCAACAGATTTTTCTGTAAGGACATGTGCCCTGCCTCAAAAAAACCTGGGAGCCTCTCCTGACCTTGAGCCCAATGAAGTGACATCTGGCCTCTGGTGAGATAATTTGTGATAAAGCTGCTGCTTCAACACTGGCTGAAAATCTCAGTCAAACTGAGAATACCCAGCAACGTTGTGGATTCTCCGTCCCTGGAAGTGTTCAAGGCCAGGTTGGACTGGGCTTGGAGCAACCTGGTCTCACGGAAGGTGTCCCTGCCCACAGCAGGGAGTGGAATTGGATGAGCTTTAAGGTCCTTTCCAATCCAAACCATTCCATGACTCCATAACTCTATGAATACTTGAGCAGCTGACCAGACACATGGTGGGAAGCGTGTGGCTCTTTGGATGTCCCTGGCACCACGGCACAGTTCCACCACGGCTTGCCCAGGAGCCCCAGCACCTTCCCAGAGGGAACACTCAAGTGTAGCAAACTGGGGGGAAAAAACCCAACGGATTCTCTGCCGCCTCCTTGTCTTCCTTAAAAAGCAAGGTCTGTCTCCCAGCTGTGTCCTGGATCCCCAGGTTGAGGACCTGGTGTGACAACGTGGCACTCAGTAGCAGAATTCAGAGAAGGGAGGGATCAAAGTCAGGCTTGGTGACCCTGGGGGGGAAACAGAAGGCAGAACTGACAGGCAGCCTCTGCCCCAAGAGCAGCTCAAAGCCAGGCAGCAGCCAGATCAAAATAACACATCCATTTATACCTGGTTCCCCAGGTCTGTGAAAGGCTGACGTAGCTGGCACCTGGCACACTGCTCATGTGCTCCCATCAGGATCACAGCAGGCAAATGGGACACTGCCGGTCCTCTCAGGAATGACAGCCTCGAGAGGTGAGCATAGCCAGCTTCTGTCTGTGATCCGAGGACTAAACCTCCTCACAAACCAGGGTGGAACCCCGGCAGAACCCAGCCCAGCATGGGGCCACACCAAGACCGCTCCCACTGCGTCAGAGGGTGGATGCCCAGGGGGTGCCAGTGGAGGGCTCAGCCTCAGGGGCCTCGGGAGATGGACAGGACAGCAGGGCTTTAGCAGAGCTTCACGCTCCTGGCTTGGTCCTTTACCTGTGTGGTGAATCAGGGCACAGAAAACAGCTCAACCAGGTCTTGTCTCAACTGATTTTACCTCCCGGCCAAGCACAATGGTGAGGGAGACAGAAAATGCCAGAGCTGAGGTTCCCACCCTCTGCATGCTGAAGCCTGGCCACTTCTCCAGAGCCTCCTGTGGACTGAGCAGCATCACCAGCCACCTCCTGACCGAAATCAGCCCAGCAGAGCCTGGCCTCATCCAAGGAGCAGTGCCCATTGCTCCCGGAAAACACTGAGGTTGACGTACCCCACACCTTGAGCTGGTGGACACGGGGCTCAGGACTTAAAGACAAGGGTCAGTACAACACCTGAATTCACCAATGGACTCCTGGGTTGCCCACGTGATCCCACCATGAGCTCCGCAAGCTGCAGGAGCAACCCTGGAGTTAATTCCTTTGGCATTGACCTGATTGGCAATGGCAACGTTAAACGCTCCACAATGGAAAGGGGTTTGATGTCTGGGAAAGGGTTTCACAGCCTGGAAGGGGTTTCACAGCCTGCACACTCTGTGCTGGCTCTGCAGAGAACATTTCTCCTGGCTGGGTACACCCCATCTCCCCCCGAGCTCTGTTTGCCCACAACAGCAGCCGGCTGCCCTGGCTGTGCAAACACCAGCCCCGGGAGCTGCCGGCACTGCCGCGGTATCGTGGCAACGTGGCTGAAGCCGGCTTTGCAAACTCACCAAGTGTGCAAATTAATTTCATTATCCGCTCTTGCACATCATGAGGAGGGAAAACAAATAACCTGCCTGAAAGTACATTCTAGTAATTATTAACACAGCGTAAGTGAGGCCTGCGGGAGCGGGAGGAAGGACAGGCCGGGAGGAGACCCTGGCACTGCCTGGCCACTGGAGCACATGGCACTGCTGGACTTTTTAAAATATAAAACCCAGCCTTGTGCTGCATTTTGTTCCCTGTTTAGCCTAAGGATTCTTTATGTGCTTGGCTGCACCTATACATTCTCCCAACAGTAAAACTGACCATTGCAATATTTCACCAGCAAAGCTCTTGGATTCCAGTTGCTTTTGCTTTCACAGAATCACTGAGGTTGGAAAAGACCTCCAAGACCATCGAGTCCTGTGCCCGATGCCCACCTTGTCACCCAGCCCAGAGCACTGAGTGCCATGTCCAGTCATTCCTTGAACACCTCCAGTGATGGGGACTCCACCACTACCTTGGGCAGCCGCTTCCAATGCCTGACCAGCCTCTCCAGAAGAAATTCCTCCTGATGTCCAAGCTGAACCTCCCCTAGTATGATGTCCTTCTTTCCTTCACAAACCCCCTGAAACACCCAGAGCTGTCAGGACAAACAAATGTTCTCTGGTGATGCCCAGGTGTGCACTGAGCACTCTGATTCCTATTTTATTTTATATTAAAAACCTCCTTCACCTCAGCAATGATGGGCTGGTCTGTCCCAGAAATCCCCCCCCCCTCCAAAAATGAGAGCAAAATCTGAGATTTAATACTCTGCACATGAGAATTTAATCCAGTGCTATAGGTTTGGATTACATGACTCCTTCCCCATTCCAACAGGCAGAAACCTGACGTCATAGCAAACTACGTGTTTATGGAGCTGGAATTTTTGCTTGTGGAATTCACAAAACAACCTTAATTCTTAGGAAGCCAAGCAGCTCCCATGTCCCTGATGGCGAAATGGCTGTAGATGATAATGACCCCACAGGCTTGACCCCAGCGCAAAGCATCCCTGAACACTGCACCTTTACAGGAGCCAAGGAGATCCCTCCCTGCCCACTCCAGCTACCTCCCTCCAACAGGGTACTTGGAAAACACCTTCCGAGGTGCCCAGTTTGGGGGGATTTAGCTCATCATGGAAAATTGAGGGGATCTCAGCTTGGAGGAGAGCAGAGCAAAACACTGTGAACCTACCAATGCCAGGCTGAACAGGGTTTGGAGCAACCTGGTCTAGCGAAAGGTGTTCATGCCCATGGCAGGGGATGGAACTAGATGAGCTTTAAGGCCCCTTCCAACCCAAACCACTTCATGATTCCGTGATTCTACAGCAAGGCTGTGGCAGAGCTCCAGCAAATCTTCAGGCATTATTAGTAAGCCATTAAGAGGCCCTGTCAAGACAGATAGGCTTTGAGATTGCTTTCCAAGGCAGGAATTTCGGGATGCACCGAGTGCTGCAGCAGCCCAGTTTTCCCTGTAAGCAGCCTATCATGTGAGCACTGTTTTATAAGGGACCTCACATCTATAACCTGAGAGGTTTTCCAAGGTGGCTCACACAGCCACATCCTAAACCCAGCCTGGCCTCAGCACCCAGTGCCTCCACACACCAGGACCATCAGAGTTAGTCAGAGTCTGGTTTGGATAGGATTCCTGTACAAACCTGCTCCCATGGGAGCACTCAGCTCCCTGCAGGCACAGCCTGGGGATGGAACAGCTTGACCCCGGGGTGCTGATCCACCAAACGGGCTCTTCTGCCCCGTGTTTAAGCACCGGAGCGGCCGTGCACCAGAGCACGTCCATCTGCCTGTGCCGAACTCCCTCCCTGGGCCTTATCTTTCGGAGGAAAGAATCATCTGCGTCTCCACAACACTTGAAATGAACTCCCCAGTGGCTCCCAGGACTTTTTATTCACTGTGTTCTCAAGATCATCAATATAAATAGATCAGCACAGAAACTCTTTCATGTTCTTCCAATGGCCAAGGGCTCGTGGTGCTGCTCTGCAAGGCTGATCACCCCGAGCAGCTCAGGAGCACAGTGACCTTCAAGGGCTTCCCCAGCCTTCCTCCTCCTCCTCCTGCCCCACCAGAGCTCACGAACCAGCAAGGGGAACCAGTGGCACGTCATGAAACCTACATGCTCCACGCACATAGAATCATAAAATCATTAAGGTTGGAAAAGCCCTCCCAGACCATCGAGTCCAACCTGTGACTGATCCCCACCTTGTCACCCAGCACAGAGCACTGAGTGCCTCATCCAGTCCTTCCTTGAACATCTCAGGGATAGGGACTATACCACCTCCCTGGGCAGCCCTTTCCAATGACTGACCACCTTTTCCATGAAGAAATTCTTCCTGATGTCCAACCTGAACTTTCCCTGGTACAACTTGAGTCCATTTCCTCTTGTTCTGTCACTTGTTACCTGGGAGAAGAGGCTGATTCCCACCTTACCACAACCTCCATGGGACCTATGTGCTCCACTGCCATCCACCACCCTCCCTCACTGCCCGTCTCTGCAGGTACAGGTCCCCACTGACTGATTCCAAAGTTATTTTCACATCCCCCCTCCCTTTCCAAGCCGTTTCTGTATGACTCACACACTGTCACAAACCGTTTTCCCTAAGTTAAGTCAAAGTGCAGAGATTTGAAGTAAAGTCCTCCATTCATGTTGTACTTTCTCCTCTCTCCCTCTCCCTTCAGACCTCCCCAAATAGATTTCCCATAACTGCTCTTCACATTCCTACTGCCCTAGACCCAGACGTTGCCATGTGGTTTTATAGGAAGAGCTATAACCAGCATATTTAATTCAGCTTACATTTTGTGTTTTTTTCCCCTTTTTAAAAGTCAGCAGTACAGGTTTCCATAGTGGAATCAAAGATCACTCACGGCACCGTTTCCACTCTCTTCCATTTTAAAGACACACTCCGCACTTCATAGAGCACAGAGGCAATACCCTCACACCACAAGGAGGGCTATTTTCTGGCTCTCTAATGTTAATAAGCACCTATTTCTAGTTCTGGGCCATAATATAATGTCCATAAACATGTGTGTGTGCAGGGAATGCTGTAGGTCTGGAGCTGGAAACAGCTCTCCAATTCCCTGTCATGCTGGACAGACAGGAATTGCTGGATCAGGGCACTGCACCCACTGGTTTTTTCTCCCATCCTTGTTTTTTTGCATCTTTACATCCTTTTTCATCTTTAACACGTGACAAGCCTTAAGAAGCCAAGTTCTGTCCTCATTTCAGTGCGAGCTCACCACGCTGCTGCTGCCATCAGCCCAAGGGTGTGAGTCACAACCCAGCCTGCACACAAAGGGATTTATTTAAAATTCCAGAGAAAATGTAAGTGCCGTACAGGTAAAGACTGTCCCACCCCATGGCATCCAACCCATCCCACCCAACCACTGCACCTGGGGTGGGTGGGCAGAGCCATCGGAGAGCGATGCCAGAGCAGGAAATATCTCCAGCAGCTCCCCCAGCCTGGCCTGCAGCACATGAGGGGCTTCAGTGTTCCCCCTCAAACCCACCTTCTATGCAAACGGGAACAATTCCATGAAGTCCAAGAGATAAATGGCAAGGAAAACTCCATGTACGATTACTCCCTGACATGCTCTGAGTCAGTTCCTCCCCAGGCAGTCAGCGCAGGTGTAGGTTTGAAGGACACCTGAACGTAGCTCAGAGCAACCCGGTTTGTGGAAGGAGTCCCTGCCCATGGCAGGGGGTGGAACAAAATGGGCTCTAAGATCCATTCCAACCCAAACCATTCCATGATTCCATACTGATGTTCCTAAGAGTCACAGCTCAGTGTGGTGGCACTCGAGGGCCAGGTTTCCAGCCCAGACTTCCTAGCTAATCCATCACTTGTCAGAGGTCAAACAACTCTTCACACCAACACAGCACGAGTGACAAAGTCCTTAAGGCCACACATGAGCCCTGACTGGCTCCAACGCCACTGGCCAAAAGACTCATCCAGTGGCACTTTACCACTGGGAGCCACCAGAGATGGATCTCTGGAGTCTCCTGTTCCCACCATGGGGCCTGATGCATTCCAGACCATTCCCAAGGCCAACTCAAGCAGCAGGGGGGTCTCCTGCACTTCCTAGCATGCTGGATCACACAGTTTGGCTATTCCAGGTCTGCATCCCTTGTGGCCACCTCCTAGTGCCGATGGGGACGGACCCAATTCATTTTGGTCTCTCTAAGCCCTTTCACCTCAGAGCCTCGTGACAGGGATTGAGCCAAGAGATTAAAAACGGCTTGTGAAACACAAAGTGTGATTGTTTCCTTTGCGTACCGACCAGAGGGTGTATGGACAAAAGGGTCTATGGACAGATGGGGGTAAGGACAAACCAGGCAGTTCCTGAGCCAGTGGTTTTTATAAAATGCAGGATTGTTGTGTGACGTACAGGTTCCGTGCTGTGCAGTACACCAGGCTGTGCAGGAGATGGGCTGACAGGATGGGTAGTGCTTCCCCACCGCACTGAGCCCATGCACCCAGCACACCCCACAGTACTGGGATATACTGGATATTTTGGCACTGGAGTTACAGCAAAACATGGCTCTGTTGGTCCTCTGCTAGGATATATGACAGCAAATTAAACAACAGAATCCTGAAACGGTTTGGGTTGGAAGATTCATTAAAGCTCATTCAGTTCCACCCCCTGCCATGGGCAGGGACACCTTCCACGAGACCAGGTTGCTCCAAGCCCCATCCAACCTGGCCTTGAACACTTCCAGTGTTCAAGCTTCTTTGCCCAGCTTCTTTGGGCAACCTGTGCCAGGGCCTCACAGCACCCTCACCCTGTGGTAGCACCTTTTCCTGTCCCAACCCTTCAGCACCACATCGTCCCTCTGCCCCACAGATGACAGATGCGAGGACCAAGTGCTATTTGTAGTGAGTTTTAACTTCAAAAAGGCCAGTCAAAAATAGCTGTGGCCATCGCACTGCACCACTCTCCACCCACCACGACTCCTGCAGATGCTCTGCTCTTGCTGAGATGTGAACTGGGAACTTTTTTTCCTTGATTTCTAAAAGCTGCATGAGGAACACGTTTATTTTAGCACAGAAACGTGCGGACCAGGAAGGACAAGCTCAGCACTTTGTGGGAGCAGGACACGCAAAAAGCATTGATTAGGATGGGGCTTTGCATATTAACTGACATTGGAACTCCCCCTCCCCGCTGTATCAGGCCCTGAATGGGGGCATTGTCTCAGGCACCAAAATCCCAGCAGAAGTCCATTAGCATCCAAAGGGAGGAGCCTGAATGGAACACAAGGATTCTTTGGAAAGTAAGAGTGAAACGAATGCAATAAAACGGCCACTATTAAGTGACGCTCATTGTCCAAATTAAACCATCAGAAGCAAAGACCTTGACTCTCCCAACGCCCTCAGCTCAGCACATGCTGCCGGGAATGAGGCTGTTTGGAATTTAAAGCTCTGGACTTGTCCCAAGTATGGATTACTCCATTTCTTCGTGAGCACTTGATCACACGGAACTATATTTGGATTCCCAGAATAAAAGCTCAAATCTCCAGGAGGGCTTACGTGGCTGCACCCCCCACATGCAGGTCCCCACGTGACCCACACACAGAACAGGCTCTGCGGGAACTGTTAAATGTCCCAGCAACATGGGAGCAGGTTTAAGGTGATGGCAGGGGAGAGCCTAGCACTCCAAAGAATCCAGGCTGAAAGCCAGGCCCCATAGAACAGGAGCTGGGTTATGCAACATCTATTCACCCTTCCCAAGCCCTGGGAACATCCTTGAGCTGAGGACAGGAAAGCTGAGGGAGGAGGAGGAGGGAAGGGGCACAGAGACATCTTGGAAGCCAGGCTGGATGGAAGGACAATGAGCTTCATCAGCACCTTTCCTTTCCTTCATTGGAAACCTCCGAGGGGATCAGCACAGACCCAGCACATGGGAACACATACAGTGAGACCACAACTGTCCCCAGCTGATCCACCCAAAAAAACCCAGTTCTGGAAAGAAAAATCCATGCCAGAAATCCCAGGAACAGGCGCATTTAAGATGCCAGGAGAACGTTTAGTGAGGCTGGACTGTGCATGGACCACCTTGGGCAGGCAATGGGGGCCTCTCCAGGGATGGTCCCCTCCTGCCCAGGGCATGCAGGTGCTCTAGAGCCAGATGAGGAAGGTTCACCATGGCCCAAGTATGTGCTTCCCATGGGTGCTGGAGCTCCTGATCCCTCAGCCAAACTCCTCGTTTTGGTGGGGAAGAGGAGCTGTAAGCCAGGTTTTATTTCTGCACATGAACATCTCATAGAATTAGGGAATGGTTTGGGTTGGAAGGGACCTTTAAGTTCATCCAGTTCTACCCCCTGCCACTAGACCCCTGACCTTGAACACTTCCAGGGATGGGGCAGCCACAGCTTCTCTGGGCAATCTGTGCCAGGGCCTCACCACCCTCACAGCCAAGAATTCCTTCCCAATATCCCATCTAACCCTGCCCTCTGGCAGTGGGAGGCCATTCCTCCTTGTCCTGGCACTCCAAACTCTTCTGCAAAGTCCCTCTCCCTCCTTTTGACAACCCCTCCTTAATGGCTCCCCTTCCACTGACCAGGTCCAGCTCCCTCCCAGGGTCACCCCCCAATGCTGGGAGCAGGGAAGGAATGAGCCAAACCCCCTTTCCAGCCCTGGTCTTTGCAAATCCCACGTGGCTGCTGCTCACACCCAGCTGTTGGCTGTGTGTGGCTATTTTTGCACAGCCTGGAGAACAAAAATATAGGGAGCTATGTTAGGTGAAGGCTTGCACTGTTCACAGTGTGATGACAGCCAAACTAGGTCAAGCCTTCACCAGATTCCTTTAAAAAAGGAAAGGAAAAAATAATCAGTGGGAGAGCAGTGAACTCCCCAGGAAGAAAATGCTTGTGAACACCTATGATACTGGAAGACTGGGGGAAAATACACATATATATATTTATCCACATATTTTCACAGCTTAAATAGTAGATTTTTAATTTTTAGGGGTTTTTTTAAGGACACCAAAGTGTCTTGGACTGCAAAGACGATATTGTGTACATATTTAATGCAATGATTCAAACAAAAAAGGAGCTTTCACTCATGAAATGTAACTTGGTGGCCCATTTTCGGTGCAGGCTGTGGGCAACTTGATTGTATTTCATGGCTTCTGTGCCCTGAATAAAGGTATTCTCCTGCTGGTCTGGAAGCAGGAGCTGGACAGGTAAGAGGATCCCAGCCCTGGGGGAAAGGCAACTTGATCTCATTGTCTACAAGGGAAGAGGAAGGTAAATTACTTTCTTTTACAGAGGACAGACTCCCATTAGAGACTGAGTATTTCTGGGTCTGAGAGAGCTGGGGGTATTCAGCCTGGAGAAGAGAAGGCTCCAGGGAGACCTTAAAGCCCTTTTCAGTGCCTAAAGGGGCTCCAAAAGAGCTGGAGAGGGACTTTGGACAAGGGCCTGGAGGGACAGAACACTGGGAAATGGCTTTAAACTAAAATAAGGGGAGAGTTAGATTAGATATGAGGAGGAAATCCTTCCCTGTGAGGGTGGTGAGGCCCTTGGCACAGGTTGCCCAGAGAAGCTGTGGCTGCCCCATCCCTGCAAGTGTCCAAGGCCAGGACGGACAGGGTTTGAGCAACCTGGTCTAGTGGAAGGTGTACCTGCCCATGGGGCAGACAGTAGACATCTAGCCTGGCCCTGGATTGTCACCTCCTGGCAGATGAAATCCTGAACACACTGACCTTGCAGAGACTCATGGAAATGAGGAGCGAGGCAATTTTAAATGCCTTCCTGGTGAAAAATGTTCACAGGCTTAGTTAAACATGCCAGATAAAGTCTCTGTTCCTGTAAAACCTGATGCATGATTATCAGTCAAGGCCAACGTATTTACCCTAAAATTGGGTAATATTGTTTTATGGTTCTTAATAGTTGCAGCCGACAAAGCTCCGAACAGACGCTGCCGAGCAGTTTCTCAGCCTTTCATCAGCGCTGCGTAGGCGTTGAATTCTGGAGCTAATCACCTTAGCAACGGCTCTAAACATATGTGCAGTGACATCAGCTGATTTCTGAAAGCTGTAAATAGAGGATAATAGCACGAAAAAATTCTGGATCCAAGCCAAGACCTAAAAAACATACTATTAAAACACAGCCTGTAATTCAATGTATGCAAACTTGTTTGCATCCCCGCTCCCCAAAACCTAGGTAATTACACACCTACCAGCACAACTGGTGATTGTCCTACTGCAGGCTGTTCTTGGTTTCAGGAATTTCCCAGAAAACGAGGATTTAATAGAAATCCTTCTTTAAATTTAATTTTAAAAAGCCTGGAGAAGAGGAGGATGAACGGACCCACTCCAGCCTCCAGCCCTGGCTTTGAAGTCAATGAATAACAGCTTCAACTTATGAGAATTATTTGTAAATAAGAAAATCAACAATGTGCTCATGGGCTTCATCACTGACTCACACAGGAACAGGAACTGTGGCAAACTCCTCTCTGAGGACGTGCTGCCAGGCCCTTGCCCTTGGAAAAGAGGAGCTGGAGCGGGAGCAGGCGTGAGGAACCCGCTCCTGGCAGGCCATGCAGCCTGAAAGGGGCATATTCTGAATTACCTCATGTTTGGTACCTCATTAAGACCCTAAACTGTCCGTTCAGGGAGTCCCTCAATCAGCCATCAGCGTAAGACACGAGGACAATATACTTTTTGTTCCCCTCGTCTCGTTGTGACCCATATTCCCGAGGCCTGTTGTGCAGGACGTGACCCGGCCGCCTAAAGAAACCTTTGCAGAGCCTCCATGGTGAGCTGGCAGCAGGGAGGGAGCGAGGGGAGATGGAGGAACGGCCTTAATAGGATTTTCAAATGTCAAAAAATATCTTTAGCAGGCCCATTTAGGCAGAGCCTGAGCACTCGCTGAACTTGAAAGCAGAATTTGCTGTGCAGGGAACACCGTTTGCATGCTAAGTGAACCCCGCGAACGCTGCAGGAGCAGCACAAGCCACCAGGCTCCTTCCCCTCTCCTGTGAAAAATCAAGGGAAGAGAAGAGCATGATGCCTTCTGCATCAACGTGAGGGAGGTGCTGCGGGGCTCGGTGTGAGCACCCACAATGCACAGGCAGGGACAACTCCAGGGTGTCACATGGGCAGAGCTTGAGGGCAGCTCCGCAGATCCCAGCCCTGCTCACCAGCAAAGGGACCAGCAAATCCAGATTGTCTGATTTTGCTGGAGCATGTCCAGTGAAGGGAATGGAGCTGGGGAAGGGTCTGGAGCACCAGGAGTGGCTGAGGGAGCTGGGGGGGCTCAGCCTGGAGAAAAGGAGGCTCAGGGGGGACCTTCTCACTCTCTGCAACTCCCTGACAGGAGGCTGGAGCCAGGTGGGGGATCTGACTCTGCTCCCAGGGAACAAGGGACAGGATGAGAAGAAATGGTCAGGGGAGGTTTAGGTTTGATATTGGGAAAATTCTGTCATGGAAAGGGTGGTCAGGCATTGGAAGGAGCTGCCCAGAGAGGTGGTGGAGTCCCCCCCCGAAGGTGTCCAAGGAACAACCGAATGTGGCACGCAGTGCTCTGGGCTGGGTTACAAGGTGGGGGTCAGGCACAGGTGGGACTTGATGGTCTTGAAGGTCTTTTACAACCACAGTGATTCTGGGATTCTGTGAAGTGGCCTTTTTTTATTAAAAATAAAAATAATAAAACAGGGAAAGGGCAAATATGAGCTTAACAGCAGCATCAGGACGAGGATCCAGCACAGAGCCAGAAGCAAGAAACTCCCCTCCTTTTTCTGTGTAGGGTTGGAGTTTTTTCTCTGTCAATTAGAGTTACAAGGAAATCCAGGGGATGGAGTTCAGCAGCGTTAATCGTTATTGCATCTGAATTTAATTAGCATTATTTTTTAACTGCAGGTTATTTACAGTGCCTCACCTAAACGTGAAAGTCGGGCAGTGCCTTCTGCTCACTAGAAAACCACCATGCCAGGGATAATCCTGCTATTTGCTTTATGCCTTTTAGTGGCTGTAATCCATGGTTCCCCATTCCAGGAGAATGCCATGGTTACTCCTGCTCCCTCCATCAAAGGCTCCGGCGTGTGGCTTCTGCTGAGGTGCTAAGAATAGCACAGGCCCTTCCTGAGCTCGGGAAGGTGAGATGCAGGGAAGGATGGATCATCTGGGAGCCACAGGGGGAGAAGGGGGCAGTGCCAGTGGGATCAACCAGTGTGGGAACCAGATGATGGACACACCATGAATGGAGGTGCGGCAGCATCTCCTGCTCTCTGCTGTCAGGAGCAGAGGCTGAGGCTACCAGTGTGTCCTCAGCAGCCCTACTGGATGACAGAGGGCCAGGTTAGGTGGGATATTGGGAAGAAATTCTTCCCTGTGGGGGTGGGGAGGCCTGGCACAGGTAGCCCAGAGAAGCTGTGGCTGCCCCATCCCTGGAAGTGTTCAGGTTGGAAAGGACTTGAAGCAACCTGGGCTCATAGAAGGAAGACCCCCTGGGAAACACAAGCCACCTCTGCAGTGTCACCCTGATCCAGTGACACACATCTGGGCTCCTCTAGAAAGAGCTTAACTCCAGGGCAACCTGATGTTCGAGCATAGCAAAGACACTCCCAAAAACTGTACAGAAAGCACATCCATTCACCCTCTTTTCCAGACCTACACCTTTAGAAGCAGATGCTCCACCACCCTCTGTAAACTGGTGCACATGTGCCCGGAGATAAACAACATCACGGGACAGGTAAG
This sequence comes from Cephalopterus ornatus, assembly GCA_013396775.1. Taxonomy (NCBI): domain Eukaryota; kingdom Metazoa; phylum Chordata; class Aves; order Passeriformes; family Cotingidae; genus Cephalopterus; species Cephalopterus ornatus. The sequence goes on from VZRE01000358.1 coordinate 1,158,085, forward strand.
CTGGTTACTCATGATTTATCACACCATCTCCCCATCTAATTGCAGAGCTAAGCAGGCACTCATCTAATCCACCGTAAGCAGCTTACACTTCCTTAGGCAGCTCTGCACCATCGCTCACTTCCTGGTTTGGAAATCATCATTCCCCTAAGTCCTGCTCTGAAAGGTGAGAAACCACCCTTTTCAGTCACCCTGCACAGAGTTTGAGACGGGTGGTCTCAATAATCTAAAGGTCTTTCCTAACCTAAAGGATTTTGTGACTCTACTTCATACTCAGTGCTGAGCAAATCTTTCATCTTTGTGTCCCCGCTGCTCTGGTCACACACCACAGGTCCTTGCTCCCAATTTTCCCAGAATTACACTCATTTTTTCCATACTAACAGCTGATTGCTCTCCAATTTGATTTCTCCATTTTTTCTCCACTAATTTATTAGGAACAGGGCACCACAACCTGCCCAATTCCTGATGCTTGTGGATTCTAGGCTAGTTCTCAGTTCTCACCCCCAACACATCCCAAGAGGCTGGAAAGGCCAGATGGGACAGGGCTTGGTGCAACCTGGTCTAGTGGAAGGTGTCCCCGCGCACGGCAGGGGGTTGGGACTGGATGAGCTTTAAGATCCCTTCCAACCCAAAACATTCCCTGATTCTAAGAACAGCCAAAGCACATTTTAGCTCATCTCCACAGATCTGTGGAAAAGCAGGAGGCAACAGGAAGACTCAAGGAAGAGAACTCGGGGTTTGGGTTTACATCAAGCTTTTTTCGCTGCTCAGAAGCTCCAGCCATGGGAGGCAAAAGCCCTGGAGCTGCAGGACCAAGGAGCCAGAACATGCCTCTCACACACTTTCCACTCACGGACATGGCCCTGGCCAAGGGGGATTTTCTGACTTGCAACACTGGAGAACTTTACCCCCGAAACTACCCATGAACTTAGGCCAGTGACCCCAAATCAAGCTTTCAAATCATTCCAGATAACAAGCCAGATCCAACGTCACCACCTGGAACCACTGCCTTTGATCCCTTAAACCCACCACCATCTCGGGCGAGTCCACAGGGCCAAACTCCTCCCGCAAGGAATTTTCTTCAGCTTGATACAAAATTTATTTTACCATCTGTAAAACTCATTTGTATAGTTGCACACCCTGGTAGGCTTGAATGGGGCGAAGGAGTGTTTCAAGTCCCAGTGCAATTTATTATTTAAAAGCAGAGAGATGACATTGCCGGTCGGAGAGCCCGGTGATGTAATGGGGAGCGCGGTTCCACTCGCAGTCGGAGCCGCGCGGTACATTAACGTGCTGGCCAGGGTGGCTGCTCCTATCAATTATTTATAGGCTCCTGGCGTGCAGCCTGGAGAGGGTCACGGCGCTGAAAGCCAACTTTATCTGCATTGTTCCCAGCTCCTGCCCAGCTGTCACTCCGCTCCCTAATTTAATACACCCAGCACAGCGTAAAAGGATGCAGAGCTGCTGCCTGGAATAGGAATAAGAACAGGGAGGTGGGGTCTACATCGAGCTGCTGGGGGCTCAGTCATCTTTGTCATGGTGCTGACTTGGCTTTTTAAAATCTGCCTTTGAGAATCCTGTGGTGACCGGATTGAGATACGGAGTGATCCAGGTGTTTGGGGGTGAGAGGTGGGATGGCGGTAGAGAGATGGGGTCTCCATCTCCATTATCATGAGGCTGCGCTGCATGGTTTCCTCCATATCACAGCAAGAGCTACTCAATAATGTATGTAAATAAGAGGGGGGCAGCAGAAAGTGCACTTCAGCTCTCCAGAATAATAAAAAAATAATTAAATTAATATATATATATACGTAAAAAAGGAAAACTCTCTCATAGGCTGTTATTTCAGATACAACTTAAAATGCACAGCCAAGGTCTGAAATAAGACAAGCTTTAAGGTCCCTTCCAACCCAACCCATTCTGTGATCCATTTGTATTTCAGCCCCGAGGAAGGGGCAGCATCCCATTGTACTGGCCCACCACGCAGGAAGAGGGCTCTCAAGGCTTTGACCCTGCAACTCACCAACACACCTCCTCCACTATTTGCCCAAATTTAAATTTACCACAACTCTTCAGACCTTCAAAACACATCACTGTCGAATGAGATGAGCTTTAATGTCCCTTCCAACACAAACCAGTCTGGGATTCTGTAATTCAAGGTCTCTGTCACTGTGAGAGGTGCCTCCCTTGGACACCGATCCTGAAGCAATTGGGCATGGGAAGATGAGCTGCTGCCTTGGCAGCTCCTGCACTTGGTCCTGCCCCACAGGATTCACATATCCCAAATATCTGCCTCATTCCTCAAACTAAAGTCGATTCCAGCTTAAATAATAAGGTTTTTTTCAAGATTTGTGAAGCCAGGAAAACCACCAGAATTTTCCTGCAATTAGGACTGGCTGCCTTATTTCAAGCCAGAAGTGCCCAGGTTTGGTTTAAGACGCACAAAACACACTCTGATGATTGTGTCTGAAAAGCAACACCCACTGATTTCACCAAAAACACAACATCTGCACAAAAAGGAAGTTATTGAAAAAGAAAACTCGGGCCTAGAGGAAGCAGGTTTGTTCTTGCGCAGCACGAGCAGGAGTGTGGGGGAGGCTCCTGCTGCAGGAGCACCGGCACTGTCCAGCACGGCTGCACCCAGAAGTGGAGCAAGGAGAATCTCTCCAAATTTGGCACTGATCCTCAGCAGCCACAGAGGTCCAGGTGACGTGAAGGCAACAGCCAAACCTTTTCATATTAGTGTGATTCAGGCAAAGACAAGACAGAAAAACATAATTAACCTTGAAAACCAGCAGTGAAAACTAGCAGCGAGCCTTTCCTTCAACTTTTCTGCACTATGAAAATCAGGAGGATTCTGCCTGAAACTCCAAAAAGGGGGAACTGGGACAGCCATGGGAGGACCAGGCTGGTTCCCATCCCAGAGCTGGTCACAACACCAGGTTGTGTCCAGGAGCCGAGCCTGGAACGTGCAGACCACGCGCCGCTGCCACTGCACCGCATATTCGGGGCCTTCACATCCTCCCTGAATCCAGGATTATTTCCATGGCAACTATCTGGAGAACTTATTAAGTAAAAAAACCCAAGAACAGTTTGAACACACAGACCCTACGTTCGTAACGTACCAGCTGACTAAATTAGCAGCACTAAGATTTTTAGTAATCAAAATATAGATCATGTTCCAGCAACTCAATCTTCTCTGAGCTACAGCTAAAGAGAAAGATCTGATAGTAATAGCAACGTGGGGGGACGAGGAGGAGGAATTATAGGTTTTCCAAGACCACAGCCCTATATCAAGCCAAATCTTATCCCATTCAAGACATTACTTCAATAGCTGACAGTTCAAGTGCTGTTAAATAAGGCTGAGTTTCCAAGAGATGACAAACTTTTGTGCAAGGCCCCTACTAGAGAATCAAAAAGATGACTATAGTGACACAAAGTAGTTATTAACTACAAAAATCTACTCAATCACTTTGAATTTGTACCAAAAAAAGCATCATTTGCAACTCCTTCCATCATTCTATACACACACCAACCACACAGCAGCACAGGGGGACAGGGACCACAGGGACCAAACACCAGGCTCAGCCAGCACCACTCCCAAACTCACAGGAATTCTCCCTCGGAACTGACACAGGCTCAGCCTTGCAGGGTTCCTAAGCACAGGGCTGAGGGAATTACCAAACCTTTGGCATCACCCAAAAACAAATGCTGCCTGAGAGTTTCATAACAGCAATTCAGAGTGAGAGGTTGGTCTTGACAGGAATGATTCTGAAAGTGCTTTAAAAAAATAAAAGGTGGTTAAATGAACGGTTGGCTCGGTCACTAAGTCCAGCCAGGGAGATTATGGACATTATTGATTTATCTTAGAACAACCTGGGAACTCATTTCCAATGGTTTTTAATGGAACCTGGATTTTCTCAGTCCTAATCTACCTTGTGAGGTTGAGCCTTTTGCAAGGAAATGCAACACCAGAGCATTAAACCGGCAGCTGACAGAGGTAAAACAGCCCTGTTCAGCTACACAGAGCGTACAACAGGATGGGGGGTTTTAACGCTACTCCAAAATCATTTATGTTGGAAAAGACCTCCAAGATCACTGAGTCCAACCTTTGACTGACCCCCATCTTTTCACCCAGCCCAGAGCACTGAGTGCCACGTTCAGTTGTTCCTTGAACATCCCCAGGGATGGGGACTCCAGCACCTCCCTGGGCAGCCCCTTCCAATGCCTGACCATCCTTTCCAGGAAGAAATAGGTGGAAGCTGGGGTCAGGGGAGTCCTCACCCCGTGGTAGCCAGGGAAGAGGATTCTGAACAGGACAGCACACCATCAACCTCTCATTCGGCACCAAAAGCTTCTCCACTTGGGCAAATGTTTTCCCCTCACCAGAACACACCACAGCAGACTCGGTCTCCTGAAACCTTGGGCTGGTTTTAGTAGGTGAAAAGATTATTATTACTTCATGCACCTAAAGTGAAAAGGTTTCTCTCAACCCTGCCAGAAAAAGATTCCTGTAATACAAAACCAAGTAGGGAACACTGTAGCCTGAAAGGCTTCCAGAAAGGTGTGAGCACAGAGAACAGCAGCTCATAGCAGGAAGGAAATTGTAACGTTAGCCATAGCCTTTGAAGGCAGAGGCAGCTCCGCGTCACTAAGCACCAACAGTGAAACCAAAGAACAAAAACCATCTGATCCTCGGCTACTTCCAAAATCCATCTGCAAACACATCCTGCCCCGAGACAAATGCAGACCAGGGCGCGACAGAGAGATGGCAATTAACTGCCCCTGTTGTTGTTGTTTGTGGTGCCTCCCTGCAAACACGCTGCCCTCCTCCCCGAGCCAGCCCGTGGCGGCTGCTTGCAAAAATCACTGAGCATTAGATCCTGCCCCTTCTCTGCTTAATGTCTCACCCTGGAGCTTCAGGAGCTCCAGGCTCTGTCCTTACCCCCTCCCCCGCTTCCCCTCCTCCTCCAGCTCCTTCCCTTCCAGCCAGTGTTTCCCCCTCCCTCCCCTGCTGGCTGCGGTGCCAGATGTCGGCCTGACCCCAGAGCCGCCGTTTCAGGTCAGTTATTCGGGTTATGGTGCAAGAGGAGTGGCAGGTCCCACCTCGCCAGGCTGAGCTGGGACAGCTCCACCTCATCAGCGAGGGGGTCTGGGCACTGCTGGCAAATTTATTTCCAGGGTTTTTCCCTGCTAACAAAGTTTGGAAGCCTGTTCATGCCGCAACAGCAGCCTCAGGCACCGAGTGCCGGGTAAGGTGACCCCGGACTATGTTCAGCATCAGTCATGGGTAGAAGCGTCACTTACTGCACGAGGGGAACAGATGACCTGAATGTCTCCTGCAAGAATAATTGCACACTGAAGGCAAGGGTTGAAGTTTCTGGAGAAGGGATGCTGGGAATGCTGTAGCACTCCAAAGAGGACCATTCAGTAGACACTGGGCTAACAAAGACAGCCATGAGGGAACACAGTATGGATTGAAAATGAACCCAGACCCATTTTCTTGACCACACCACGCTCCATGAAGGATGTGCCCCTCATGAAGGAGCTGCTTCAAGGCAACGGTATGCAGTCTGCTGGAAGGGAAGGGAAAAGCTTCCAGCCTGACATAAGCCAGGGCTCAGATTCCTCTATCACAGAGGCAGATAAGGCTGCGTCAACTTTTCCACTGGAGCTCTCTCCTCTCTAAGGTTCACAGCGAGAGTGAAATGTTTTGGCCAGGTGGAAACTGAGCAGAGGCTCCCAAAGCTGGGAGCTCCCGTGTGTATAAAACAACACCACGTCACCTGCTCAGGCTTGGTTTCCCTCCACTGGGAAAGCGAAATCTCATCTTCTTCTCCAGGAATTCTTTGCATTCCTCTGCAGCCGATAAACTTAACTCCTCCAAGGGGCTGCCCAGAGCCCACACAGGGTGCCCTGGAACACCAACAACCCCGGGGACTGAAACTCAAGCAGGTTACACATTAACCTGGGAGCTGAGCAAAGGGGACACAATTGCAGTGCTGTGATCCGGCTCCAGCCCGACACCACTGGCCATGCCTCAACTTCCTGGAGCAGCAGGCCCTGGTTTTGCAAAGGAAGGGAGGTTTTGGACGATCATACAATCAGTGAGTGGTTGGGACTGGAAGGGACCTTAACGCTCATCTCATCTCATCCCACCTCCTGCCAAAGGCAGGAACACCTTCAACTAGTCCAAGTCACTCCAAGCCCCATCCAACCTGGCCCTGAGCACTTCCAGGGATGGGGCATCCATAAGGGTGTTTCCCACCTACAGAGTCCACCTGCCTGCGGGAAGAGGAGCAAGGAAAGTGAGGTGAAAATACCCCCCTTGTCCTCCATCCCTGTGCCAAAAGTGGGGTATGTGCAGGCAGGATGTGGGTCTTCCCAACAAATCCTCCTTGGTTTTCCACCACAGCAGAGCGAGAGGCAGCACATCTCTGTTTGGCATCTTATTTTTGTGTGTGGCAAACCAGGAAGATGCTCCATTTCCCAGGACAGCACTGGAAGAGCCCAGCTCCTCCCAGGCCAGCCCAGTCCCCACTCCAGCTCTGTGGGCAGGAGCAGCCCCCAGCCCCATGTGTTGGGGAAGTTTCACTGCCTGGTGCTCTGCAGGGGGATGGGGAGGTATTTTGGTCCAGGCACAGCCCTCTCCCCACGTGCTTCACTGCAGTTATCCGTGAAGACAGAAAAATTTCTGCTTGTTTTTTTGCTGCTGCTGAGCAGCTACGAAATGTCTCCCACCACAGAGAGCCTGAATAAACCCCAGCTCCTAAAGAAGCATCTGAATCAGCTTCTCTCCCATCTCCATCCCAATCTCAAACCTTTAATTTACTGACATGAAAGCAATGTCTGTTTTTGTTTGCCAGAGCTCGGAGCACTCGTGGTTTATCCCTTTTACCAATATACACACAAATATTCCAATTTTTTACATTTACCCCAATATTCTGGGGAGGTTCTTGGACTGGCCATGACTTATCACAAATTACCTGTCACAAACATCCTTCCTGACCCCATGGGAGCCCAGGCACCATCTCTGGGTGGGTGGGAGAGCCACCCAGACACACCGTGTGTGCTTCCCACAGCCTTTTGGGAGTGCCTGAAATGAGCTTGGATTTCTCAGGTTCCAGGTCCAAATGAAAATTAAGACCAAAAAAAAAGTAGAAAGGAGAGAAACAGCCTGATTTTATTCTTCTTCCTCTGTTAAGTCTGGAGTGCTGGACCAAAACAGGCAGTTTCCAAAGGCTCCATGGACTGGTTTGAGGCCACATGGAACCTGGAAAACTCCACCCAGTACCTTCAATGAATTTAGGAATCGCTGCTGTGTGTCAGGGAGGCAAGTTTTTTCTTTCTGGAGGGAAGGGACAGATTGCAGGAGAAAACTATATCCCAACTGGTGCCAAATTCCACAGATTTAGTTATTAGGAGGCAATTAGGAATATTATTAACACTTCCTACTATGTTAAGCTCCATTTGCAGGGCATCTCTGCACCAGCCCGGATGTTTCCGACGGAGCTCCGGCTCCGAGGCGCACGTGGCATCACGTACCCAAAACTGTGTCTTCCTGCTCACTGCCTCCCGGCCCCTTCCCCGAGCCAGATTTAATGCGGTTGTCTCACAAAATCAAATTGCAAGTGAAAAAAATACAGAGATTAAAAATGAGGGAGGGGAGGGGGGAGGTAAATAAAAGCGTGGCGGCACAAAGGAAAAACAATTTTGCTCTTGTTTTTTAACTCACAATCAACATCTGAGCTATTCAGGAAGCTGGTGCACTGCCCTCCAACCAACTTCAATTAGGGAATTCAAAAGCAGTCAGACAAAAGAATGCCTGGGAGTTACTGCACCGCATCGAGATATTTTTAGCAAGAGCTGGGAGGCTGTTTGTGGGACACTGCTTTGCTTCTCTCGCGTTTCAGCTTTTGTATTTACATTCACAGGACAGAGAGATTTACTGGGTCACAGAAAAAGGAAGGAGAATCGGCACAACCGACAGAAATCGTTTTGCTCCTGATACTCTTGGAAGGTTTTTCGGCAAAGGTTGATGAGGGCCTGAGTGAAGCAGCACAAGATTTGCCTCCATCTGCTTCAAAAATCATCTTTCAGCTGAAATCTCGATTTTTCCCCTTTTCGTTATCATTATTGTTATCATTTACCATCATTACTACATTTTACCTTTTTTTCAATTATTAAAATGCTCTTATCTCAGCATACAAGTTTTACTTTGATTCTCCTCCCCATTCCACCGGGGTGGTAAGGAGAGAGGCAGGGGGTTGAGCGAGCGGCTGCATGGTGCTTAATTTCCAGCTGGGCTTAAACCACGACAGCCCTTTTTGGACTCCTTTGGAAGGGTGATGTAAAACCACACGTGGAGCCCCCAGAAAGGTCCCCTCGGCCCTTATGCTGGGCAGGGACATGGTTGGTTCACCCACACAAAGCTGAGGCTGAATGCAGCCGGTGACCTCTGCCTACCCCAGGTCACCAGATGGAGTCAGGAACACTCCAGGTGGGCACTGTCACATGAAGACCCCCATCCCAACCCCCCTCAACACCACTGGACTGTCAGTCCGGAAGAGCCGCATGGCCGAGCCCCAATGAGCCGCTTCTGGTTTTTCAGATACCATTTCCTAAAAGCCACACACTGCAGCCGCCCTTCCCTCCACAGGCCCGGGAAGGTGCCTGGAGAGCTGGAGGTGATGGCCAGGGCCAGAGCCCTGGCAGGGGCACGGGGCTGGTTTGGGGGTGGCAGGCACTGCCTGCGCCATCAGCATCGCTCCTCCAGCGCAGCCCCTCTTCCGCTCCCTCCCACCACTGCGGCAGCGCAGATGGCAGCAGTGTGACCTCGCTGTTCCTGCCTCCTTGTTTTGATCCTGCAGTCTTGATTGTTCAGGCTAATCCCACACTCCCAGCCTTGGCTGCCCGCCAGGACTGTTATTAATGGCACAAAAGCTTCTCATTCCAGCTACTTCTACATCCGCTAATGCTGTTGTTCCCTTCTCTCGCTCCCCCTCTCGCCACATTACAAACTGGAGCTGGAATATATTGTACAAGGGGGAAAAGAACCCTGCTCTGATCATCCTCACACACTGAAGGCTCCACCAGAACTGTACGGGAAAGGCTCCTTAGCTCCAGTAATAAACACCGATGGCAAAGCAGTGAGATCACCCTGCTCAACAACAGCACACTGATGTGGGGAGTTTCCAGCAATCCGTCAAGGAAAGCCAGGATCCCAGGCACAGGCCAGCACAGCTGCCTGCAAGGCCCCAGGGAAAGGCTCCAGGGCCCAAGGTATGAGTTCAGTGACAAGGACAGGCAACACTGTGGTGCAGGGGCACAGTACCCCTGTGCTCTTCAGGTGGCCCCAGGGCCTTGGCTGACCAGGGATCCCCTGTCCTCCTGTCCCTGCTCTGTGCAGCAAACACAAGATTCCCAGAACTGAAGCTCGTTAAATCAAGCACTGAAAGGCGGCTGCAGCCCGTTCCAATTTAGCCCCTCACGTGCCAGTCTCATGGCAGGGCCCAAAGTCCCCATGCAGGGCCTAAAGCTGTGTTTGGGACATTCCCTCTGCCTGGCGCAGCTTGTGGCAAGCCAGCCCCCCCACAGTGGCTGTACACAATTCTCTATTTTGATCCCCCTCTCCAGGGAGGATCTGCAGGATGAGCCCTGGGCACCCACCAACACAACACTGGGGCACAGGTCCCATGTCCCATCCACCTGCTCAGAGCCAGGGTTGGTTTGGGAAGGGATAGATGAGGATATTCCCTGGGGCCTCCTGATTTATCAGAGACCAGGCAGCCATGCCCAAACCCCTTGGCACTGCTGGAACATAGCTCAGCCAAAAACTCTGGTGGTAAGTCAGCTGAGCCCAGCAGGCCCTCAGCACCAAGGGCCACCAAGTACAGGTTAATGAGGTTTAGGAGTTGCCTAAACCCAGCAAGAGGAACATGCTCCTGGGACGCTCCAGTGGGAGCAGGACCACATTCCTGTGCTGTGGAGTTCCAGGGTTGCAGGTGCTGGGATCGTGCCATGGGGAGCGTTGCACTGGTGCAGGGTCTGAGGAAACCGGCCTGGTTTCCAGCCCAAGCTGTCACCCTGGTGAGATGATTCACCATCCTGCCCTCCCTACTTGTAGAAATGCAGGCAAGAGAAACGCAGCTACAGGCACATTTCTCCTGATTAGGACAGGCAGTACATTTTTAATAAAGGGCTCTTTAAAGATAATCTCATTTCAGTATTTACACATGCTAAAGAGGTTACAGAGATCAAGACATAATGAAGTCAAGAAGGAGAGGACAATAAAAGTGTGGTGGGATATTGCAGGGAGAGATATCTCCACCCTGTTGGTTTAGGGCACACAGGGGCTGAAATACAGAATCTCAGATGGGTTTGGGCTGGAAGGAACTTTAAAGATTCCCAGTTCCACCCCCTGCCATGGGCAGTAACACCTGCCACTAGACCAGGTTGCTCCAAGCCCCATCCAGCCTGACCTTGAACACCTCCAGGGATGGGGAGTGCAGTGAAACAGCAAGACACAAACCTCACAGATCCCAGCAAAGGAGGAGGATCAGACACCAGGAATAACTGGCTGTTGTTCACTCACAATAATCAGCAGATTTCTGATGCAACCTGGATCTGCAGCTTCCCTTCTTCCTCAAACACAGCACACAGCCCTGCTCCTCCCTAGCACACAGAGTGCTGGATGGAGCAATCCCGGGCTGTCCCAGCCAACGAGCACATGGTGTGTCCCACCCCAGGCCCACAAACAGGCAGAGTTCTCGTGTACCACACACAGGCCTCAGTTCCATCCCAAATAGGCCCCCAGCCCCTCGCTACAGCAATGCCAGCCCATCTCCCACTGGAGCAGCTCTGCCCCAGCTGTGGTTACACCTGACAGCAGCAAAAACTGAAATATCCGCTCTCGGCTCTGCCGTCAGCAGTGGAGCTTCACAAAACTACCTCATGTGCTATGGATTAACCCCAAGGAATTCAAAAATTCTCCTGAAATGCACAATACTCCGTTTGCTTTCTGACACTGCAACAGTTTGGGGATGGGGGATGCACAAGGTCACTGGGCAGGGAAACTTTAGTCAACTTTGGGATTATTTCCTTATTGTGCAAGAGGAAATATTGGTGCCTGCTCAAAGCTCTCGTGTTTCACTGCTGAGGGCGAGGAGACAAAAAAAGCAGCTTTATTTAAACTACCTGATAGTCGCAGGATCAAGCAGAACAAAAGGAAAAATATATTTGGAGGGAAATGTTAGTTCTAGAGCTCCAACAGCACTTCAAGTCCCCATCAAATAACTTTCAAGTGAGACAGGAAGCAGGGAAGGCATCATAGAGTTCTGGATCAGGGAGTGCTGGATCATGGGGGGTAAAGCAAAGACACCTGGAGCTGCAGGTACTGAGCTCAGCTTCACAGTAACAGGTGAGCTGGAGTGGGAAGTAATGGGATTTTAAGGAGTAAATAGTGGAGCAGACAAGAGAGTCATGGACTTAAGGGAGAGAAGTGAAGAACAGCAAAAACAGGGAAATAGTTCAAATTCATAAAATTAATTGTTTTCCACTCCAGAAGGACTTGCTGCAGGATCTTAGCAAAGAGGCAACAGAACTTCCTGAAGAAAGTTCCTGCATTTCTACAGATGTGGACCAACCACAGCCGGTATTTTCAAACCAAGGGGCTATTTAATGAAGAGCCTAACGCCCAAACATTTACAGGATGCAAGGTCTGCTACAGCCACAACCTGAGCTCTTCCCCTACTAGCAACCTTCCCAAGGAATCTGGTACTTGATTCTTGATTTTAATTTCTTCAGCTTCCACTCCCAGCAGGCAGAGACGTCTCTATTTTTAATGCCCAAGCAGGATGGGTGTCAGGCAAGGCAGCAGATGTTCGGGAGGCAAACACACCCCCAGTCCCTGCCCAGGCGCTGCCAGTCGGCATGGCCGGGCTTCCAACCCACCAGATGCTCCCAACTTTCTCCTTGCTAAGCTCAGCAGCCTCTGTTTCCCACTCCCAACGTGTGAAACAAGGCTTCTGAGCCCCATTCAAGCCCTAGCCTCTTCTTTTCTTCTCTAAGTGAATACTACGTTAATCCCATTAGTTATGCAAGTGCAAAGCCACGCGGGAGCCTCTCCCACCTACTCCCCATGGAGTCTCCAGCCACTCTATAACCCAGGAGTTATAACTCCCTAACTTTGACCTCAGGGGGACTGGGGAACAACAAATATGGCTGTATTTAGGATAACCCCAACCTTATGGTGCCAAAACATAAAACCAGCAGTGTCCCAGGACCCAGAATATCCCTCCTGTCATGTCCCAATGCTCCCAAGCGCCATTCCCAGTGAGCAGGGCCTAGCACTGGCCGGACCCAGCCCTTGGCAGCAGTCACTCATCCTCCCTGGCTCCAGCACACCCACACCTCAGGAATTTTCCTACGCCACACCTACACCTTCCTGCCAACGCACAGCACCAGCTTCAGCCCCACACCAGCACCACCAGTACGACCTGACGGCCGCTCCTGCCAAACTCTCCTATTCCTGGATTATAGGACTCAAGTAACAGAATCCTGAGGGTCTCAAATGTGCTTGGACATCATTTGGATGCCCTAACACTTGCTTGCAACCTTACCAGAATTTAAGACATCTCTTGGTGAGCTCTGAAACCAGGAATCCCAATGGAGACTGCAAGTATGACTCCTGTCCTTTGACCCCAAACAAGTTCATGTGGGAAGACACCCGTGTTTCAAATGCAAAGAGTCACATGATGGCAACACACCTACACAGAACACTCTGACCTGCACCTAGGAAAAGAATTTAATCACCAGTTTCTCCTTCTCTACAGGAGCCAAGGCACCACCTGTGTCCAAAGCACTGGGTTGCCTCTTCGGTGTGTCACACCTGGCATGTGAGGAGAGGGAGAGAGGCTGTGGCAGCTGCCATGGGGGACAGTGACAGTGCCTGCCAGGATGTGGGGACAAGGGAGTGAGGACTGGGAAGGTGCGGAAGTGCAGGAGCACTGACCAGATGAGTCTTTAAGTGAGATTAAGAGGAAGACGCTCTGCTACATCCAGCCCTTTCCTGCAGGGCTGGAAACTCGCTCTCCTTACAACCAAGTCTCCTCCATGGGGAACCAGGCTTTGGCTTTTTCCCTCTTTGTTCTTCCACACCACTTCCTCCCTCATGTTTACCTTCCGGACCTGCCATCTCCCTGTGGCTCACAACTCCTCCTCCTTTGGAAAGTCTTTGAGATGCACATTATACAAGATACACAAAAATAAATTGGTTTTAATCTTCCAGATTCCAGCGCTCCCAAACACGGATCTTAAGGAGCTTTACAAACAATGGATTAAGCCTTAAGACTCCCAGTGAGGTAAGGAAGAGTCTCTGGCCAAGGCAGAGGGAGGTAAGCGAGGCTGAAGGCTGTACAGCTGATCTGTTTTCACACACACCAGCATGACTCTATCCCTGATCCATCATCAGTCCAGAGACACCTTTGCCATTTCGGTCCAGACTCTGAAGCAGCTCCAGAATGTCCATCTCTCCAGTGCCAATTTCTCTTCCTATCTTTAGGCATCAGCATTACCCAAAACACTGAGCCCAATGGGTGGCAGTACCCCTGAGGTTCTCCTGGAGCACTATGAAGTGTCCAGTTCCTGTCAACCAGCCTTCAATGCAGGGGTGCAGGAAGCTTTCAGTGGGCATTCCAAGCATCCATTTCACTGGATGTAACCCCAGAGAGACAGGTGCTGTCTTCCTTTGCTCCTCAATGTGACAATGACCTGACAGGCACTGATCTCTGCTCTAGTGACCACTGACAGGACCTGAGGGAATGGCTGGAACTGTGCCACGGGTGTTTAGGTTGGGTATCAGGGAAAGGTTCTTCCCCCAGAGGGTAGCTGGTCACTGAACAGGCTCCCGAGGGCAATGGTCACAGCCCCAAGGCTGACAGAGCTCAAGGAGCATTTGAACAACGCTCTCAGGGACAGGGTGGATTTGCTGGGGTGTCCTGTGCAGGGCCAGGGTTTGTCATGATCCCTGTAGGTTCCTTGCAACTTCAGATACTCAATGATTCCATGACTTCAGGTCACAAGCTCAGCAGCCTCAGACCTACATTAGCACGACATCAACCATTCCTAGTGCACTCATTCTGCAAAGCCCTCAGATTTCTTCCCAACTGTATTTTGCATACATGTTGTAAACAAGCTTTACATCCTTTTGATCAGCTCTGCCCGGGGAGGGGGAGGAGACTTCCTGTCCCACTCTGCCACCGCTTGCTGCGCTCAGCTCCCGCCGCCCCGTGAGCGATGATGACATTTTCTATTTTGGTGGCTTTTTCTTCATATATTTGCAGCGAGCGGCTGCGCTCTGGCCCAGCACCGCGTGGATCTTGGGGTGGATTTTAATGCAGCTTAAAGTGGCAGCGCCAGTTGTTGCAGCATCTCCTCTCTGTGCCCAGCAACGTTCCCTGTTCCCCAGCCAGACGCGTGCACGCTCCTGGCTCCTCACTTTCCCTGCCAGCCATCCCAAGCAGACATTTTTGCGAAAGAACTTGTTTACAGACAAACCAGGCTCCTGTTCGTGGCAAAGCACCGGCGTGTTTTCCTGCTGGTGCTTATCCGCCAGAGATAACTCTGGTTTCTGCTTGCCCACAGGCAACCAGCCAAGTGCTCACCACTGGCACCTCCCTGTGCCTCGTGGCCACTTCACGTGCCCAAACCCTTGCCCTCCTCCAGAGGCAAAAGTGTACCCCAATAAAGGAATGCTCCCTCCTGGCTCTGGCAACACAACGCCGGGTGAAGCTGCAGAAGGTTGGGATCTCCCTCCCTTTGAAAAGGGCAAACGCCCACAAGCTCCAGCGGGCACTGGAAGCCTGAGGACTGTGGGAATGGTTCAAGGGAAGGGCTCATGCTCTCTTGTGACTCCAGCTCAGTGCTTCCACGTCCTCCCTGTGCCAGCTCAGAGAGGAGCTTATGAAATCCACAGGCTGTGGGCAGCCTCTGCAGCACAGGAATGTTCTGGAGTCAGTTACTAACACGGTGCTTTGCATATTGTGTTTCAAATACTACGTGCTCCTACATGCTCCATGTCAACAAGGGGAAAGGATTGTCAGCCCCAAATGAAGTCCTAATAGGAGTTATTAGTGATCCAGCAGCTCCCAGGTGCACAGCAAGGACCCCGCGGGGATATTCCTGCTTTCAGCTCAACCCTTCCCTTCTGAGAACCATCCCAGCTCCTTCTCTAATCATCTTCTTCTGCCTGAGCCCCATGTGCTTCTCAACTCAGCCCAGCACAGCTTCCCCAGGACCCACAGCCAGGACAGGTTCCTTGGGACAGGAACACTGCACGTTCATCCATGAGCAAAGCATGAGGACCTGGCAGATGTAGAATATTAAAGAGGGAGGAAAAATAAACCCACCAGAGATTCTTATGGGTGAAACCACTTATAAACTCACAGAATCCCAGAATGGTTTGGCTTGGGAGAGACCTTAAAGCTCATCTCATTCCACCCCCTGCCATGGGCAGGAACACCTTCCACTAGACCTGGCTGCCCTGTCCAACCTGGCATCTAACACTTCCAGGGATGGGGCAGCCACAGCTTCTCTGGGCAACCTGTGCCAGGGCCTCACCACCCTCACAGGAAGAATTTCTCCCTAATATCCCATCTAACCCTGCCCTCTTGTCACTTTAAAGCCATTAAATCCATGGGAAAGCATTTTTTTTCCACCACACAGAACACCCTTGGTGAAGCTGGGGGTGTGCTGGTCTTACAGATGCTCTATGTGAACCTAAATTTGCTGAAATTATTACAGAAACATTCCACCATCTCCCAAAATAAGCAGCTTTGTGTATCTTTGCCTGGCTAAAGGACGAAAACAGCCCTGTAGAGTGGAGCACAGTTTCCATTTTCTCGCACACTCCTACCAGGGCTGTGCTCACAGCGAACACTCCGACCTTTCCTCAAAGAAATCTCTGTTTGCTGCTCCTTATAAATTTGCAGAATTTTGGCTCGTTTCCATTTCACCCACTTTTGAATACAACGCTCCCCACCCCCACACAACTGTTCCTTTCTCAGGGATGACAGGCTATCCAAAAAAATGCTGGGAGCGTTTGAGCTCCTCATTCCCTCCCTGGCAGCAGACAAAGGAGCACAGGGAATTTTGGACCAACCTGTTGCTGGAAGCACTTCACCTTAGTTCAGCATTCCATTTTCTCCTGATCCCCAGTAACAACATTTTCCCATCACTCCCCTCACCCATGATTTTTCTAACAATCATTTGTGGCACATTTAAAATCTTTTACTATTTTCCCATGAAAACCTGGAGCTCAAACCCCTTCGGAAAGGCGCCGTGGTTACCAGCAGGATCACCCCACAACCTTGCTCTGTTTTTCCATCACTGCTGATGTGGTGACAAAGAAGATTTTTCAATTTGTTTTGTCCATGAGCCAGAAATTCCTTTTAATGGCCTGAATATGGTGCCTGTGCTGATCTCTCCCTGCTCAACCCTCGCTTACAACAGCCCTTGCCTACAACGCAGAGTTGGCCTCCTTTTGCAGGAAAATAAGGCCAAACCAGCTTGAAAGCATGTTTGGAATCTGGAGATTAATTCCATGTAAACTAATGCATTCAAACCTCTTTGTAAGGCTGCAGCAAGGGCTGGCTGAGCCTGGAGAGAAATAGGGCAGCACGGTGGCTGGTGGGGAGGGAGGCAGCCCTTCCTCCAGCACAGAACTCTTTAGTAAAACTCACAACCACTAGTAAAGCCATGCCCTGCTCCGGCAAACCAGCCACAACGCCCCTTGGTCGCAGCACGGACCCTCACGCCCACTGCTCATACGGGTGACAAAGACGAGCTTGAGGTGGCAGGAGGGCAGGTCAGGGGTCACAAGGGCTCCCACAGAAGCCTCTACCCGGGATCCAGAGCCTTTGTTCAGCAGAAAATGCCGAGAGCAACAAAGCCCAGCAGTGCCCGGAGCTGCTCTGGGGGTGCCCCCCGTCCCCACCCCGTGCTGCCCATTCCTGCCCGTGCTCAGCCCTCCCCTCCCCGCTTCCCTCCACTGCCTCTCTCTCTCTCTGGGAGATAAATTATTCAGGATGAAACCATTTTAAACTCCACTGGGATGCTGAGCAAAGCTAAGATGGGTGGTGCTGCAGAGGAAGCTGCCAAGGCCGCAACCAGAATCCTGGGCTTCCTCACACAGAGGCTCCCAGTGCAGCTACAGCCCATCCCCCCGGGATCCTGTGCCACGAAACACCCCCAAATCACTGAACACCAAGGTCCTGGTGTATCCATCACACCCAGAGACATCCCACCCACATGAGTGTGAGGCCCAGGGACCTCCCACGCCAAGCCCATCCATGGGAGGCTTCCACGAAGCCACTCCATTGGTCATGTCTGAGCACTAAATGCCCTCATTCCTGGATTTTCTTCTGATATAAAGCAACAGCAATAACGACAGATGGGCAGAGTTTGGTTTGCACAGTGACCCTCACACGTCAGGGCAGCCTGATGAGCAACACAGTGGCCTCCCAGCCATTACATGTCCTTCATGGACGTTCCCAACTATCACACGTCCTTCACGAATGCTCCTGCAGACCCAGGGATGGAAGATGAAAGCAGGAATGGCACACTGCTCCCACACTCCTGCTTGCCCCAGCACACCCAAGCTGCTGCCACAGGTGGGTGGGAGGAGATGGCTCCCATCAGAGGAACATGGTGCTGAGGCCATGGAGGTGTCCCAAAGCCAATACCGCCTATGCTTCCCTGGCAGCGGTAGGACTGGGCTACCCTGACGAAGGAACTGGGCAGGAGGACAGGCGCCATCCCAACTGTGGGACGCATCCCTAGGGAGGTCTCCCAACCACCTGCTGGGCTTGAGGCCCATTGAGCTTCCTTTCACAAGGACTAAAGAGTGCTGGAGTGCAACGAGATGGGCTTTGAGGTCAATTCCAACCCAAGCCATTCCAAAATTCCATGATTCCATGACTATACAAGCAGCAGCACTCATGGCTCCTTTCACATAAGCACAGTGCTCAACTCAGGGCCCCACGGTTCAGACGAATTCAGGTCAGAGAGGAGAACATCAACAAGAAGGTAATTCAGAGAAGAGGGGTTTTGTGCTGTTTTTAAATGAGGAGACCAAATAATTAAATAGTCTGGAAATAATGGAAAGGATTCTACATTAAAAGTCACTACAGCACTAAAAATCCAGCTCTGACAGCTCTGGGTGAAGCCCTTCAGGAGTTACCATGGCAGTTGATGCAGCGATTCGCCCACTCGCTCCTCAGTAATGCTGGATTATTTTTTTTAATGCTCTTCTACCACAAACAAGTAAATGTTGCTGAAGGAAAAAGTCCTTTCTCCCACCATAAAGCTCCATCCTTTATCCCTGCCACAAGTGCTCCACTCTGGAGGAGACAGCAGGTAACAGGGAGCCAAGCCAAACACGCCACGCTGAACTTTGCTCCCTCCCTCTCCAGGGAGAGAGGAAATTTAAGAAGCAGATTCAGGATTTCAGCATCCATTTCACTCTCCCTCCCCCTCCTGAACTCCCCGGGCTCCAACCAGCGATTCAGATGCTCTGTCAGCTGAACGCTGCGCTCGCTTCCCCTCCCTGCCACCAGCTCAGCAACCCTTGCAACACGCTGCACGCAGGCGAGGAAACCAAGGAATTTTAGAATACATCCTCCCTCCTTTTAATTAAGCATCCAGGTAGAGCGTTCACCCCACAAAGCTCATCCAGCATGGCTGAGGGAGGCAAGTCGGAGCAAGAAGGCACCCAAACAAAGGAAAGCAAACACGAGCAGCAAGGGAGGAGCAGGATACAACGGCATTGACCTGCCCAATGATTATTTTTACAATCAAACCGAGGTCTAGAAACTCCTCTGGCCAAGGGAAGGCTGAGAACGCCCGCAGCCACTTCCCCACAGCATGGGCACGGCCCTCATCCCAGGATCAGGCTGAGAAGGAAAACCTCACAAAGCCAGCTCCAAGGCTGAGGAATGGCCTCCCCATCTGCCGGATAAACCCCACTCCTTCTTCAGGGACCTTCCAGCCACTCTGGCCCTGGGGCACCCCAGGACCTGAGGCTGCCACAGGTCAGCCCCCACAGCGGCACAGCTCCGAATGGAGCAAGGCAGATGGGAGAGAAGGAATAAGCAGCTTCCAGCACTAAGCTGGGGAAGGCAGGACTGAGCCCGTGTGCCCACGTTCGGGGGATGTGGGGTGCCAGGGGCACAGATGCAGGAGTGCAGCCAGAATGGGACCACACCAACGGCCAGTCTCCTCGCCTCAGCAACACGTACTGCTGGCTCCACAAAAATAATATTCCTCATTCTTTAGCCAGTAGAAATTATTTGTTACAATAAATACTTGCCCTGAAAGCCCAGAGGCTATACTAACAAAGCTGGGTTTGCTTGCAGGCTGCCAGGTTTGGGAACTGGTTTAATCAGCTGGGAAAGCTCAGGGAGCACGTTCTGGCTGTGCAAGACATTCCCAGTGCAAAGAGCCGCTGTTGGCTGGTTCCCACAGTCCCTCCAACTCCAACTCTCGCCAGTCAAGATTTCTTTACTAATAAGGGCAGTGAGGCCCTGGCACAGGTTGCCCAGAGAAGCTGTGGCTGCCCTGTCCCTTGGAAGTGTTCAATGCCAGGTTGGACAGGGCAACCTGGTCTAGTGGAAGGTATCCCTGTCCATGGCAGGGGGTAGAATGAGATGAGCTCTAAGATTCATTGAATCCTAACTGTTCTGTGATTCTGCAACCCAAACTGGGACAGATTTTACCACGATATGAACTGTGAGAAGACACTCATCCCTGTGTTGGGGAACAGGCCCATCCATGGAGAGGTCCGTGTATCCGACAAGGGACAGCCTCCACACTGAAGCGTGTTTCCAGCCCCAGCGAGCAGCAAGCCAACAACTTTCAAGATGAATTAAGGCCACGGTGTCCGTGGAGTTCCGCTGGTGGAAGGCAGCTTTGTTAAACCCAAATGAAAGCTCAGCCCATTGTTCCCAGCCTCCTCTAATAGCTGTTGTCTCTCCTCCATCCCTCCCAGGCTCCACAGCTCAGCTGTGACTCTTTGTGCCTCCCTTTCCCTGCCTTCTGCTTCTGTTTGTCCTTTTGATCTCCACTTCTCAGCTTGTGTTTTCTGCTGTGTCCCCCTCCCCCCACGCCTGATTTCCACTTTTATTAGGGTGCGAGGCAGCGGCTGAAGGAGGAACAATGCATCGGAGCTGAAAAGGCTTTGAAGCTGAATTGGGTTGTTTACCCAGAGATTCCCCAATCTCCTCCTGAAATAAAATAGTATTTTACCTCCACCACAGCTCTCGCTGTTTAGTTTCAGTTGGAAGCATTCTAAGTAGCTGATGGCGTGGCAAATGTATAAAAAGAGAAGCAGAAGCACAGGGGTGTGATAGCTTAAAAAATAAATAAAAATCAGACAACTGCACCTCCCCAAAGCCCATGAGTTTTAGGAAAAATTATTCTGGAGTCCAGTTGTAAGGATTCTGCTGCTGCAAGGGTAGGTTAAAGCTTCAACCAGCTCCCAAAATCCCCTGTGAGTCAGCACAGTTTGGGTTTGATGTAACCGTGCCTTCATTCAACCCTGAGCAGGAACAACAACCAGCTGCTTTCCCACCCCAGTTCCTTTAACTCCAAGGCATCACTGCAATTAACACATGTTCCTTCGAGTTTAAATAGTCAAACTCTGCACAGAATCACAGGATCACTTAAGTCGGAAAAGATCCCCAAGACCATCCAGTCCAACTTGTGCCTGACCCCACCTTGTCACCCAGCCCAGAGTGCCACATCCAGTCGTTCCTTGGACACCTCCAGGGATGGAGACTCCACCACCTCCTGTCAAGCTGGGCAACTCAGAGCAAGTGCCGAAGTCCCACCAGCAGGTCCTGCCCCCACCATCACATCCTGGTGTGGGCAGAGCAGGCAGGACCCCCACCCACGCTACAGGCACCACACACACTCCGGCTCCCAGCCAGACCTCCCTCATGAGCAACAACATCTCCCAAAGCTGATCCTGGGACTGGGTAATACCATTAATAAATTAAAAGGCAGGAGGGGAGATAAAACCCAAAATACCATGAGCTACTGAGATAAGATTTTAGTTCCTTGGTTTGTTACCACCCAGACTCATACCCTGCCATGGCACGATGAACATGGGGAGGGGTAGTGGGGTGCCCACAGCCACGGATAGGGCTGAGAGCCTGGCACTGCCCAGGGTAAAGTGCCAACAAGAAGCAAAATACTCCAAAAACACTGAGGATTCCTGAGCTGGGTTAGTAATCAGCAGTCAACTCCACTACTGGGATGGCCAACACTCCCTGGGTAGGGAGCATGTACACATAGGGGAAGGGAAGAGGCCAGGGCAACCTATAAGGTCTGCATCTCACACAGTCACAACCAACAGACTTGAGCAGAAATAAATAGAATAATTCTGGGAGAAGGGCCCATGAGCACCCCAGGAACCCAATAACCACGAATAGGCAGCCAAGAGCCAAGAGCTGCCTCCGCACTCCCACTGCCGGCACCGACTGCTGCAGGCTCAACACTGAGCTAAAATAAATTAAACCTCAGCAAAACCTCACGCAAAGGGTACAATTATGCTTTTTCATTACAGACAGGTAAATTTTCAAGCTGACTGACCAGACAAAGAAAGCATAAAGCAGCTGAGGCTGAATTATGCCGCTCTGACTACGAGCTGTGAACTCTGTTGTTCAGAATTCAGGATTTGCAGGCTATGGAGCAGGTTTGGGAGCTGCTAATCAATGACTGAAATGAAAGATGATGCCTTTCATGATGCACAGAAAAAGCAGAGATTAACTCTCTGCACATCACACCCCTCACCATACAGGTTGATTTCCTTACCATACTGTATTCTCGATAATTTAAGGCAATACTAAACAGCATAATTTTAAGCAAAGAGCTTTTCCTTTTATGGAATAAAATCTTTTTTAAAAGAAAATCTACCTGCAAACTCTGCAGCTGACACAGCCTCCTTCCTCTAAAGAACATGGGAAATGAAGGGGCCTTAGAAACTCCCCAGGCAGAACTGCTAAGCCGAGGCTTGGCTACTTTGGCCTCGTTTGGCTAAGGGGCAGTGACAAATTCAAGCAAAAATCACCTTTTATAAAGTGCTTCAAACAAAATATCCCTGAGCCTACCATGAAATGGCTCTGGAGATCAGATATTTGCCAAATTTTCCCAAAAACAGTCCTGAAAACCTGAAAAACACCTGTGAACACGCCACCAGTTCTCATTCCAGCTCATCCCCAGCAGTTCAGGGCTGAAGGCCCAGAGACGACCCAACATTAACCCAATGACCAGCTTGGACTTTGCTCACACAATTGCAGTATTTGACCTAAATTCTTTTAAAAAAGGTGAGAAAGGAGCCCTGTCCCTCTTCCAGCACTCACTGATCTGGTGACCAACATGCTGAGAGGCCTGGAAACCCCCTGTTCTGAACAGATCTTGGGTCCTCGGCCTCCCCAGCACCCAGAAATGCCAACACCACCGTACAGGACACAAAGCACCTGCTTCTGTGCCTTGAAAAGCTCAAAAGGATGAAATTCCAAACCTGTGGGTGTCCAGGGCACATTCTTCACTCGTCCCTACTCCTTCTTTAGCCTGGCTGCACCTCTGACTACTCCCGAGTTACACATTCACTGGACACTCTCATTTCTCCTCTACTCAGTGAACACTTTAAACAGGTTTTTATGCTAAAAATACAATGATGGCACTAGAACAGGTAGACTGGAGAAACAACAGGAAAATGTTCCCAAATTCAAGCACATGGACCACCCATGTATGTTAAAAACATGGAACTCCACAAAGTATGTCACCAATTGCTTTGAATTCCCCAAAAAAGAAAAGTAGGAGCTTCCCACGAGTTGTTTGAAAACAAATCTATTGATAACTTGGAAATATTTTCTAGTTACTACAACAAAAATCCTTCTACTTTGAACAGCAACAAGGGAAGCTTTCAGCAACAGCAGGGAGCTTCAATGCCAGGATTTCAGGTGTGCTGGTGTCCCCTTCCAAAGCTTGTGCTGGCCCAAAACACAAGGATCTCTGCTCAGTTACCCAGCATGGTTCTGTTCCCCTCCTCTTGCAAACCTCCTTAGGCTGAGAACTGGGAACAAGGTGGGTTTGTGTCACCCTCAGCTTTCCAGGTTTCAACAGAGTAGCAACACTAATGTGGAGCTGGAAAAACTCACCCACCTACTGAACTGGTTCACAGCTCCTGAAACTCAACATCTTATCAGCTCCACAGAGTGATGCAGAAAGAGCTGAGGCTGTTGAAGAAAAAACACCAATGTAAAGCACCAGTGCTGGATGGCGCCAGATCAACTGGGCCTCCCTCACCAGCAGAATGGATGGCCTGGAGGTGCTGTGCTCAGGAGGTCTGGGAATAGCTCAAGGAGGAGCTCACCACATCCTAAAGCTCCATTCAAGATGTTTCTCATGAGAAGGATTAGGAATTACAGGCTGCAAATGGAAGGAACATCTGCTGGGGAGCAGGAGCCATCCAGGCTCACCCGTGGCACGGGAAGGGAAATCCTCTGTGCACCTTCCATGGTGAACAGAGCAAGCCCCAACAGAGAGGGAGAGCTGATGACTGACTGGCATCAAAGCAGAAAACACCTACAGCAGGTTTTTTGGGTAAATTATTCTTCCTGGCATGTGTGAGACCCCTGATGAGCTGGCAAAGATGGTTTGGGCATTTGGTGCAGGGAACAGAGGACAGGAGCAGAGTTCAGCCCATGGGGCCATATTCGGCTGAGCCTGAGCATGGAACAGTTTTGCAACACCCTTTGGAGCCCAAATAATTTAATTTTTTTAGACAAGGATATAAAACATCCACTGTTCACTATCAGTCATGCAGGTGAGCAATTGCAAACAGACCATTGAATTTTCAAGGCAATTTTGCAAGGCTGCTTTGGTCTCTTTCCGTGTCTACAAAGAGAGCATTCCTGCCTGCACTTGGTATCTCCCTGTTTTCCGGAGTTTAAACGCTGAAAAAAGCAAGACTAAAAAAAGAAATCACGACACTGAACCAGCCGACTTCATACAAACTGTTTCTAAACACCTACTCAGCCAAACCTGCGCAAGAGGGGAGCAAAACACGATCTGCACACTCAGCTGGGTGTTCACCTTTTTCCCTGAACACCCAAAAAGCTCTGAACAATCCCTTGGGCTACAGGAGATGTTGGCTTCGCTCATGGATTGATTCCCGTTTTATTAGAATGGGACAACCGAGCAGGAGCAATTCTGGGATCAGAGCTGGGTTTGCAGGGCGCCCCCCGCACAAAGGCCCTTCCCAAAGCCCAGGCTCAGGGCAGGAGGGAGCGGCCGGAGCCGCAGCCGTCACACGCCATGTGTCCTCCAGCAGACCCTGTCTGGAGGGAGGGAAGAGGGAGGGCTGGAGCCGCTCGCTCGCTCGGGGAAGCCAGATGCGAGGCCTGGCACTGACGCCAGCAGCCAAGCTATTTTTACTAACCAATGGATGCGGTGCCGGAGCAGGAGCAGGAGCTGCTTCTCCTCTCCCAACCCGGCTCACCACGCTCAGCCAGGCTGGAGTGACCTAGCGAGCCCAGGAGCCCAGCAACCGCTGCTCCTGGCCCAGGAGGGAATTCAGGCACCATTCACACAGCACAAGGCTTTTCTGCCCACACCACCTCCAAAACAGAATTCCCCACCAGAATCCACAGAAAAATCCATTAAATCACTTAGCACAGAGAAGCCTGAATCTTCTGATCTGAATTATTCCCTCCCAGCCACGGTGACGCCCGCTTGCACCCCAAGCCCTTCCCAAGGTCAGCTCCCTCCCTGGACAAGCCAACAGCACATACTAAATCCCCTCTGGAAAAAATGGCAAAAATCCAAGTTCAACTCAAGGATATTCACATTATTCCAAGCACTTTGCCAGTTTTGACCAGGCTTTTAAAGGCCTTGCAGTTTCTGGAAGCTGAATGCCAGGAATACCTGCTGGAATTATCAGAGTAACCCCAGCCTTCCTAGTGCTCTCTCCATTTTCTCAGGCTTCCTTCCTGGCTTCCTTCCAGTATTCCCATCTCTTACAGAAGATCCTGTTTTCCTTCATCGTCTCGGTTGTCTCCTCCTCTTCCTTCTCATTGCCACCCACTCGTTTTTTCATCTTTCCCAATATTGTGTTTGCTACATCCTCTCTCCCTGTGCCGCCCAGCAAACCACCCTTCAAAGCCAGGGAATGAGATTTGCTGCACATCCTCATGTCCAGGATAATACCTCTGTCTGGAGCTGTTTTCCCTCACCCACACCCTGACTGAGCACATGGTTTCTCCCTCAAGCACCTCCACGTCTGGGGAACTCCCCGGCACAGCACAGCGGCCACCCCACGGATCCACCGCTGCTCCTGACCCAGGAAACAGAGTTTGCTGAGAGAAGCAACACAAGCAGTGAGCTGAGCCTTTCCCTTTCCTCCATCTCCTCCTCCAGCATGGATCTAGGAAGTCACACACACACCAGCCAGAGAGCTCGTGCCAGCCTGCTCCACAATGGTCCCGCTCCAAGACCTTCAAGATCATCAAGTCCAACGTCTCACTGAATCCCACCATGCCCACTAAACCATATTCCAAAGTGCCATGTCTGATTTTTTTGAAAACTCTTCCAGGGATGGAAGTGTGTTAAGGGGACAAGAAGCCTTAAAGCAAACACATACAACAAGAAGTAACATTTCACTAACTCCCTTAACCCTCACTGGTCCAGCTTCCAAGGGTCACCAGTGGGCTAGAGCAGAACCAGAGTGTTGGTTGGCCATAAAACCACGGAATGGTTTGGGTTGGAAGGAACCTTAAAGCTCATCTTGTTTCACCTTCCTGCCATGGGCAGGGACACCTGCCATCAGACCAGGTTGCTCCAAGCCCCATCCAACCTGGCCTTGGACACTTCCCTCTGGAAATCTACTGTAGAAACTCCTTCCCTACAACCTTGCAGCCCCCCTTATCTCCCTCACGATCCCTGCCTTCACTGCTCATCCTCTGCTCCACTGGCAAGCTCTCTCCACTTCCCCAGCTGCAGGAGCCAGCTGGGAAATCACTGTCCCCTCACTCACCTCCTGCCACCAGCGCAGCCAGGCCACAGGATGGAAATGGAGCATCCCAGCAGGATGCTCCCACACCACATTCCAGGGGTTGCCAGCAGTGAATGCAACCGGCTGCTGTGCTGATGCTGCAGTTGCCACTAATAAAAAATTATAATGCAGCCCTTAAAGTGACACGAAGCCGAGCACAACCAGGGTTCACTCCCATGGCCAGAAAAGAACATGGAAATGCTCCTCTTTCTCCATGGAGCAACCAACCAAACTCTGCTTCTACCTTTACCGAGGACGAGTCAGAAAGTCCAGGATCTCCCAAGTCATGAAAAGTTTTAAATTTTACTGAAATTGTAAGTATTGGGAAACAGCTTATGAGAATCCTTGTGCTTTCTAAAGGTATGGATACACTTCAGGTGAGCCTGGACTTTACCTTGTCTATTACCTCCACTAAACTTGAATCCCACATTTATTTAAAATTCTGGCTTGGATTTCTATTTAATCATCAGAACAAGAAAACTGTTGTCATATCGTTGTGTCGTCTTTAAGATGCATGGAAACACATGGAAAAAACACAGGATTCTCCTACGGTAAAGCTTAAAGATCAACCTAAAGACCAGTCACGTGCAAGGTTTTGTGCCATTCTCAGGCAGAAGAGAAAAACTCTATGCACAAAGTTTCCCCAGAAACGAAACCTAGAACAAGTTATTCCTGCAAATGTGACCAGGAAGCTCCTCAGCTCTAGCAGGTATCTCGGTGCACCCTCCACCTGGGATGAGCTCAAAGCCATCCGAGCCTGCAGCCAATCCCACCTGCAGCACCTTCAGAGCCCTCGAAAAGCTCCTTTCTTCCCCTGTGTTCTCTTCACCCCCATTTGCCCCCTTTTATATTTAACCCAGATAATGGAAATGTGAGTGACAAGCGGGTGCTGCCACCGCTGGAGCGGGATCGCCGCTCCCGCCTGTGTGAAACGCCGCTCTGGAAGCAATTTGTCTTCCCGTCTCATTTCACATGGGAAGCCCATCCGCCAGCAGGGCCATGCCCCCGCCCGGCCCCTCCCTCCGGGAGCCCAGCACACAAGGGGACATTGTCCCCCCTGAATGACAAATAGTTTTGTGAGGCCGAGGCTGGAAAGTGCACCCGACAGGTGCAGGGAAGCTTGGAAAATTGGTGTGTCCACGGCGCCGCGATCTGGGGACAAGCTAATTCCTGAGGAGAATATACACGGAATTCCAACAACAGGCTGGGAGGAAGCGGGCGGGTGGGGGCAGCAGGGGGTGGCTCCGTGCTCAGCTCCTCTTTCCCAGTTCTCCTACCACACACAGAGGCCCTGTCTCCATTGGGACATTGCTTCTCAAGGAAAACCTGGGTTTGCAGAGCTGCATCCCTGACTCAGCTGAGGAACAGCAACACACAGGCATGGCTTCCAAACCCAAAGTTCATCTCAAGGAAGCAACTTTCCTGCCCAACCAGGATAATGTACAGAAAGTATCTGTAGGGAGGGGGGGAAAATCCCTTCACCCCAAAAGCAGAGCAACCTCGCACTGGCAGTGCCTTCACAACACAATGTTGGCTCCTTTCATGGCGCCCAGTGACAGGACAAAGAGAGAAGCACAAGAAGTTCCACCTCAACATGAAGAAGAACTTCTTTCCATGGAGGGTGGCAGAGCACTGGAACAGCTGCCCAGGGAGAATGTAGAGTCTCCATCTCTGGAGACATTCCAAACCCACCTGGATGTGTTCATGTGTCACCTCCTCCAGGTGACCCTGCTTTCGGATGGATGATCTCCAGAGGTCCCTTCCAAACTCAACTATTCTGTGATTTCTGTCATGGCATCTCCAGGAGCTCTGGCTCCATTTGACCCATTTTCCTATACAAGGGATTTTTAATTTTCAAAGACAAAGCCAAGGTAACCGCCAGGACGTGTCCCTGCAGGAATCATCCCAGCCTGTTCCAGACAAGTGACCCCACCACGGCACACCAAAACCCATGTAAGCTTTGCCGCCGTCACATCACTGACTTATTCAACCACCTTAAGCTTTTTAGTCATGTTTTTAAATATGTACCCACTGGCTCATTCAACAGAAAGCATGGAACCAAGACTCTGAAAACCACAGCTGGTGTTTAATAACTGCACCACCTTTAAAGACCCCTTTTAAGCAATTTTTAGCTCATCATCACACCCAAGGTTTCACCCAAAAGCACCGCCACATCAAACTATTCCAGCCACCTCAGCAAACTGCCACACTTGCACACCACAGCAGGGAAGTCATTCAGCTGGAAACAAACACAGGCAGAGAAAATAAGTTCCTTTTTTTTTTTCCACAAAATAAAAATAAAATTTGCTGTTTCTACTCCAGTTCTGACAGGCCCACGAGCAGCTGTGCCAGCAAACCAATGGGAAGCATTTAAGGTCCGGACTGTAGCATAAGGAGCTCACTTGGAACATAATTTTTAATGGGTTTAGAGTAAACTAAGACTAATAACAGAAATCACAATACGAAGAAAAGGTCTTAATTCCCTTCACCATGACAAACATATTTTGATATTCAACATTTAAGCAGGAATCAGGTAAAAAAAAATAGACCAAAACAGGGTGTTTTTCATGAAGGCCATATGGGAATGGTGCTAGCCGGTCCCTGCAGCTGCTCCACCGGCCTTGCTGCTGCCCAGGACCGGGAACGTGTCAGAGCAGCTGCTCTGACTCAGGCAGCAGAGACATGCTGAGCTCTGGCCGCGCTGCCAGCAGGAGGGAGATCCAACTGGGAAGGGCCATGATCCACCCAGGCTGTTCATCAGCCCTCGGCACTGCACGCAAGCCTACGGTAGGTACGACTGAGTCGGCTGCTCTTGAATTAAAAATCATTGCAAAGCTGTTCTGCCTTGAAAAAAAAAAATTAAAAAATGTACCACTACTGCCAGATGTGAACAATTCCTCCAGTCTGGTTTCCTGGAGGGAGCAGGAAGGGAGGCTTCGACCACCTCGCCCCATGTGTGTCTGGAGCGCTCCTGCTTGGCTCCAAGAGTTACCTCTCCGCCAGAAAAGCGCCTCTCTGGGTCTCCCCAGCCTGGCCAGGGCAGCCAAGCTGCCCCAAACCCTCAGGTGAAATGGCATCATATCTACATGAGAAGTCCTTTGCAGGACACCCGGGAGCAGGAGAGATCCATGCCATGCCTGGTGCAGCTGACGTGCTCCGGCGCGGTGCTGGCAGCCAGTCCTGCTCACGTGCCTTTCTTGGAGCCTCTTCCAGCTCCTCCTCAGAGGAACCTGCCAGGCCTGAGCCTTCCAGCCAGGAGAGCTCCAGAGAGCAAAGGCAGCCCCTCCCCATCAGCACTTCCCAGAGACCAGCCCCAAGTCTGGGGGTTCAGGTAGTGACCATCCTCATGTACCTGAAAGGTACCAGTGTGAGAATGGTGCCCCAGACACAACCACACCTCCCACTTCACCTGGAAATGAAGACTTGACTCAAACCCATCCACATGACACCACGTGGAGCATCCCCCTGTGTCAAACACAGACCTGCCCTTGGCTCTCAGAAGCTGTAGATGCACCACTACGCTCCCCAAGGAACTTTGCCACAACACATGACGACATTCCCCAAGTAGCTTTTCTAAAATCCATAACTATATTCCCCAAGCAGTTTTTCGACAACACCTCTGCAACGTCTGGTGGCCAGTTTGGATTTCTACACGATTTTCACAGCTATAATGATCCATCATTTACAGACAACTCCAGAGAAAGTTGTCATTAAATGTTGTTTCCTTTTGAGCTGTCAGTTCCTTGTCCCTCCAGCACTCGCAGTCGGAGGAACCAATTGATTTGGGGAAGTATCTTTAATAGGATCATTGAATAGGTTTGAGTTGGAAGGGACCTCAAAGATCATCGCATTCCACCCCCTGCCAGGGGCAGGGACACCTTCCACTAGACCAGATTGCTCCAAGCCCTGTCCAACCTGGCCTGAAACACTTCCAAGAATGGGGCAGCCACAGCTTCTCTGGGCAACCTGTGCCAGGGCCTCACCACCCTCACAGGGAACAATTTCTCCCCAATATCCAGCTCCTAAGTTTGCACCTGTTACCGAACACTGAGGCAATCTGGGGCCACAGCAGCACAAAGATGACACCCACCAAGCAGAGCTGGTGATGAGTGACCAGTATTTGGGGTTGGGAGATGCACCACACCAAGGCAAGGAGTCTAAATAGAGAAGAGATATTCTCTAGGATAGGAGAATAAATAGAAGCCCAAGTTCACTTTCACAAATTTCCTCCATCCCTCCTCTTAGCAACTGGAATTTACCCCCCACAGCTTTCTGGGGGCTGCATAAAGCACAGAGCTTGAATCCACCGCCTGGGTTTTGGAGTCCTTCAACCCTCCCTGTGAAGACACAGAAGCCACCTCTCAGAATAAAAGCACTTGCTCTTAAACCACAAGCACGTAACACTCTCCCATCCATAAGAAAACACACAGCAGCTTTTTCCTGGCGTTACTCCCAAAGACCAGGCAGGTCAGGAAGAACCATCAGCAAAATTCACTCTTTTTCTCAGAGGAAGAGTCTGTTGTGACCCGAGCTCTGCCCAGCTCTGACACCCCCCCTCCTTGCTGGGTGTGAGCAGAGTATTCTTAGGCTAAAACACACACTTTCATGTGCAAAATTTAACCACATTTACACCTTAAATACCATCCTTAGAAGTATCCAGACCAACCAGCTCCTTAGCAATCCCTCCCCAGGAGGTGGGACACCGGAACTGGTTGGGCTGGTTACTATATAAAGTCTGTTGGGTTCTAGTTTTCATTAAAGATTAAGTCGGGTTCTGCCAAGCCTTAGGAAAAATACTAGAAGTTGCCAGCCCTAATGATTCCTCAGCCTGTCAGTAGGAACTGAGGATTTTTCCTAGCATGGGACTAATGAACACAGAAATTCCCAATGTGACAACTCCCGTGGGACACAGTGACAGAAACATTTTGCACAGGGAACACACCACCAGCTGATTTCCCAAAGATGCTCCAACAGCCACAGCAGGATGTGCGGGCAGGAGCTTTGCAAAGTGCAAAATGGCACTTGCAAAGGCAGCTCCTTGGGAGAATTCAACACAGAGGTGGATGCAGGGCCAGCCTGCAGAGTTATCCAAAGTATCAGATAAATGCCAGGACATCAAGAGGCTGGAATTCATACAATCATAGAATGGTTTGGATTGGAAGGGAGCTTAAGGCTCATCCAGTTCCAACCCTGACATAGGCAGGGACACCTTCCACTAGACCATGCTGCTCCAAGGCCCGTACAACCTGGCCTTGAGTTCTGGAATTTGGAGCACAGCTCAAGGCATGCTGGCCTCCCTACAGAAGGGACAACTCCCACACATCCATCTTCCAGAGTTTTCCCACCCCTCAGCTCCATCCTCTCCCACAGGATTTTGTTCTGAGATGGGCAGAAGGAAAAACTTCCTTGTTTTTCCGCTCCCAGGAGGTTTCCCAGTGACACGCAGTTCCTGGGGAGGCTCAGACTCAAGATTACTTTGTGCAGAACCAGTTGACATTTGGAAAAGTTTAAATATCAAAATTTCCTCCTCTGTAAAAACTGAAAATAATACATAGTGAACACATGACATATCACTGGCATTTCACAGCTTGACTCAATCTCCAGTTCTCTTCAAAACCCTCCGTAATTTAAAAACATGCATTAAGACTCAAAATATTTGGGAAGTGCCCATTGCTTCCCCATTGGAGTTGTATTAATACATTCTGACTTTAAATCTGAGATCTAAAGTCTATCCTCCTTGGCAAATAATGCTGAGCTTAAATACGCTTTTAAAAACATTTTAAATAACTTTTATTAAAGTTATAGACATCAATTATGCTACTTTTCCTTTCTTTACAAAAACACAACTGTGTTTAATTCATTAACTAATCTCAGCATCAAATATTGAGGTTATCTGACCAGATTAGGAGTTAAAGACCCTACAGCAACATGACCTGTGCTGCCTGGTTTAAATCTTACAATAATTTATTTCCTTAATTCTGGTTTAGCATATATTCCATATATTCCATAGTAACTATTAAAAAATAAAACCACCACAAGAGTTGCTTATGCCAGTAAAGTCAAACATTTGCTTTTGAAAGGAATATCCTTAAATATAATTGTGATTTACACAGTTCCAAATTTATTTTATTTATTGTGTTATTTGCTGCTGTATCACTTTCTTAATATACGTCTGCTAAGGAAGAAATATTCTGCTTCTAATTACCAAAGTCTTTTCGTTTAAAAAAAAAAAAGATGATTTTTCAAGTTAAATACTTTATTTATTTGAAAAGAAATGTTTCTAGAGGTGCCTCAAGTAAAGAATTGTTTAACATGTGTTTTACAGGCTTCCCAAACTCTCTTTATGGTCCTGGAACATGGCCACATTTGTGGAAAAAATTTAATGTTTCAGCTTCAATTTATCTGTTATTTCAGCGGGATGAGGCAAAGCTCTTTAGGAGAGAGATAGCCATAGTTTGGGGCAGTTTTTCAATTAATATTTGAAAAAAATCTTTTATTTTTTTAAACAGGAACCTTTCTAACATCCATGAAAGTCAACTTCCCTCATGGAAATCTCCTGCCTGAGATCCCTTCCCACAGAATCATTTCTTACTGCACCTTTTCATGATCCCAGTTCGGGGCTCAGGTGGTGGTACTGGAGATGCACAGCATAGGAGCACCTCCTCCCCCAGCAGGAACATTCCCAGGGGATGAAGAATAGGGATCAGCGCATGATGGCACCCAAGGCTGTGCCCCAGTTTTAGACCCCAACTTCTTGCCTGCATAAACCACTTCACTTGTTCTAAAGAAAAAAAACAAAGTCATGGAATCACAGACTGGTTTGGGTTAGAAGGGACCTCCAAGTTCATCTCATTCCATAGGCAGGGACACCTCCCACTAGACCAAGTTGCTCCAAGCTCCAGTACTACCTAAAGCCCCTTTACATCCCTAAAAACTTGGACTCTCTCCCTGGTCAGGTTATGCTAAGCAACTGGAAAAGGCAAAATAAAGGGCTCCAATAAAAATTTTGCCACAGGGCTACTGTGTCTGCCCAGGTGGAGGGTCCCTGGAACCCCACCTGGCCACCATGGAGCCCTCACAGAACTCCTGAAATCCCAGGGCCACCACAGCAGCGTCCCAGGAGCTGCACAGGCCAATTCTAATAAAATGGACTATTTTAAGACTTTAGAAGCACATAAATGCAATTGCCAGACACCAGATAGGCTTGAAATCCTTTATTTCATTCTGAGCATCCGCGGGCACCAGTGTGAAGCACCAGGGATGAGGAACAGGAGATGTTCCCATGAGGATGCTCCACATCCTCCTCCTCCCACACCTTTGTCAGCAGATCAGGGCTGGACTTTCCCAGGCTACCAAACCCCCCCAGAGGTGAAACACCTAAAATGGAAGTGATCCCACACCTGACACTCCTGGGCAGCTTCGTCTCCCCAAGACAGGTGAGGATCCCTCAACCGCACTCACACAGAGCCCACCTGCACCCCCACATCTCACGTTCTATGGTGCTCAAATCCAAGAAGATCCCACTACCATCCGCGAGGAAATCCATCAACTTCACTAAAAGAAAAGCTCTAAATGGCCTCTGTGTTTAAATTTTGACTCCAATTGCAGCTTTCTGTTCTCCACAGAGAGCTCCTGTTGATTTGGATGTTAACCCATCACCAAAAAGGACACTAAAATTTGGAGTAAGGATTTGAAGGGGACTGGTTTTAAGAAACAGGATTGGAAATGGTACGTTTAGTGAGAGGAACGTCAGGAATGAGAAAGAGCCTGTAAGTGGCACGTTTAACACCAATTCGATTGATTTACAGAACCTGGGGACAAGCTGAGCAGAGGCTGCTCAGGACTGACACTGAGCAACACTTCCCAGAGCACTGCTCGGGTATTTTTAGCCTGGTTTCCTGAGGAAATGGGACCCACAGTTGCCGTGATCCCACTGCTCCCCAGCAGAGCCCGAAGGATGAGAGGGGATGAGGCAGCCAGGCAGGAGATGCTCATCCCTGCAGGAAGGTGAGAGCCTGGTCACTGCCCAGCCTTCCCAGCCCACGGGCTGTGTCCTGCCAAACCTAGAAGAGATTTGGGAAAAGAGAAGGAGAAGCACTGCAAGGGAGACTACATTTTATACAAACACTGTGCTTTCTCTGAAATCAGGAACCAAACCCCTGCAGGCTAAACTGACAGAAGGTTGGATGGGGCTTGGAGAAACCTGTCTAGTAGAAGGTGCCCCTGCCCATGGTAGGGAGTTGCAACTGGATAATCTCAACTGTCTCTTCCAATCCAAACCATTCCATTGTTCTATTAAGTGCTTAACCAGAAACACACTCCCTATGCCGAGATTGTTTCTCCATCTTCTCGCTCTCCCCGATCCAGAAGCCTCCATGTACCTGGAGACACCTGTATGGGCTCTGGGTGATGAGACATCCACGCTGAGACCACCTTTACTCAGGTGTGGTGTCACCAAGACCTGCAGCAGTGAGTGGCCATGGGCTCTTCTGCCCTACCACCACCACACCCAAGGCCACCAAAGCTGCAGACATTCACAAGTGATTTACTGTCACTTTAAAGCTCGCTGCAACCACAAGTCAGCAGGCCAGGCCTAAAACGTGATAAGCCAGTGTTTTCTTTTTAATAACAACACATCACATCCTTGGGGAACTGTAAAAACTGACACACTCTCTACACAGAACCCTAAAAGCAGGAAAGCACCACATACAGCAAGATCTCAGATAACCTGTCACTCTCTGCCCTACGGAGGAGTGAATGGGAGAAAGTCAGAAAAATTCAAGAATAAAATGGACAAAGAAATGGATCAGGAGAGTCTCTGAGCCAGAGACCCAAAGTGTCACCTTTGCCAGAGCTCAGAAACATTACTGGAGATAAAAACAATTTTATAATGTGGTTATGCTCCGAAGCAGTGAAATACTATTTAAAAACAATAAAACATGGACTAGGAAGAATATGTAAGGTGAGACTGAAGGGTTTGGAAACGCAGAGGATTCTGCACTATCCCTGGCAGGATAAGCAGGCAGGGAGGGTCAAGAGAACCCACCACACACTTCTGAAAAAGCTTCTCACCACCCACTGCTCAGCTATAATCAGCTGAAGAGAACAGCAGTGAAAGACCTTCTGCCTCACCTGAAAACTTATGCTCTTCTGAAAGAGTTTCCTTACCTCCAGATCCACCCAAAGTCCTGTGACATCTGCATTAGTGAATACACAGATGTGCACTCAGCTCCCGCCAGGAAGGAACTGGGACACTTCATGTGCACGTCAGCACCTCTTGGGACAACCTCATCTACTGGCTAAGACAAAAATCCTCACAGTCTTACAAAATGGCCAAACTTTGGCTCTTCAGCCTGAAAAGTAGTTACAAACTGCTATTTTAATTATCAGAGAAATGGTCTCACATTCCCAGCTCCGTCTGGTCAGATGAATTCCATCTCAAACTGACTTTTAGTGACATTTTCCATCTTCCCCCCTCAGTTTCCTCTCCTGCCATCCCTTTCCATGACCAAGAAACCCTCTTCCCAGGTTTTCAAGCCCTACCTGAGCTTATAATCCCAGCTTCTTGCCCAAATTGAGATATAAATGGAACTTCCACCACACCCTGCAGCTCACAGGGAACCTCAATTAAAATAAGAATTCTTTAAATGTCAAATAAGGTGCAAAATTAAATGGACAAAGCCATGAAGAACAAACCAACCATCTAACATACAAAATCTTGGGAAAGGGTTAGGAACAACACTGTATTACTTTAAAAAACTTCCAGAGCTTTCTGTGGGAGGGAGGAATCGCCGTTATCAGCCCAAGGAAGAGATGAGAAACTCACTGTCCCTGGCTTGCGAGGGGAAGGGGGACAGTATCTGAACTTTACCTCAGCACACTCCTGGGTGGGAGCTGATAGAGAATTAGCCTTGGCAAAGAGAAATTCGGTTACCCTGCAGGAGGGAAGGGTTGGGGAGCCTGTCCTGTATCTGTGCTCCAGTAACCCAGTCGTTAACCCCATATAAAACCACCCAATGAAGGGGCACCAATGGCTGTTATCGCCCAACCAGCAACAAACCAACAGGTAGAGCCCCAATGCCCCAAAACAGGGCTGGGCTGTGCTTTTAGTAACCCCAAAAAAATACTTGGAAAGCAAGTCCAAAATAAAAGGCAGGGCACACATCCTGTTTTTCTGGAGATACACAGTTTCTCAAGTGTTATAAAAATGATTTGCCACAGAATGAGCCAAACGTATTGGAAAGAAGCAGCGCCTGGGGTGGAAAGAAGGTGTTTTTAGCACACTTGGGCCAATTAGGATCTCGAAGGTTTCCAAGCACTCCTCTCCTCTTAACCCAACAGAAGGAAACTGAGTTTAGCAAGTTATTTACGGTTTCATTTGCTAATTTGCAAAAACAAGGAGAAATCTTTCCCTGTTCTCCCAGCATCTTGTTGGGAAAGCTCCTGCCAACACGCGAGCGTCGCTGCCAACAGCTCAACCCGGCGTGACCCAAAGTCCTCCCCCCCAGTGCCGGCGCACGGCTGCAGGAACGCAGGAGGGAGCGAGACACCGGCGGGTGCGGAGACAGCCAAGGGGGGTTATCACAACCCTGACACCACATCTGCTGCGAAAACAAAACCAGGCAAAAAACATGACGCTCTAAGCCAAGTTTAAACCAATAAGCCAAGTTTAAACCAGTCAAGGCTCCGGTAACAGTACAGTGACCCGGCGGTTCACATCTGAAAGAAGAGTGGCTCATGTGCTGCAGAGCTGCAGCCAATGAAGCCTTTGAGAAGCTCTCCTCCTTTCCCTCAGCATAACTCAAAATGCTACTTGGAGATGACTGTTCTTGGTTTTACACTGACGAGAGCCAGGTCAGAGCCAGCCTTGGAAAGTTTTACTCAGCAGCAGCTTTAGAAACCATAAATTATCTTCAGACTGAGTTTACACAGTCCCCCCCACAGCATGACTGCCAGCTCCTGTTCTCAAGACTCCTCTTCAGACACCACAGCCCTCTCCAAAGCCCAGCAGAACCTTCACCCAGGCACGGCAGAGCTGAGGCAGATAATACCAGGACCATCTTTGCTAAGACAAGCACCAGACTAGGTCTGAATTCAAGACTGAGCTTTAGTATTTTCAACTCCAGGCAGAGCCAAAGCTACCAAACCTGGAGGGGAGCACAAGCCCCTTGAGCTGCATCACCAGGAGTTTCACTTTCATAAGGAAAAAAATCAACCACAAATCAACCAAGGTCTTTGTAGGCTAACTCTGGACAGTTTAAAACTAAGATGACTTGAAAACTTTGTTTTGAACTGTTTGTACAAATCTAAACCCAAAAAAGGTAATCAAAAGCGTTTTATTAGCAAAAGGGTTTTTCCCCCCCTCCTCTCCTTGGGGCCATAGCAGAGACTTGGCAGAAACTTCAGCTCCTGAGAATTTTAGTCACAAAATCTGGGAATAAAACCAGCAGACCCTGGACTGACCGTGTCCACACTGGAATGTGTTTGTGGTACACAGAGCCCTAATCCAGGCCTACAACTTCACATCCTTGTAGTCACAGAACAGACCGGTGTGTTGGTCAAAAAGGAAGCCAACAGGAGAAATGTGACATTTTAAAAGGTTAAAATCTGTGATTCTTCCTTTTCCCTCAATGTTTTCATGGACTTCCTGAGGGAAGAGGGACACTGCTTTGGACAATTCTCCCTAGCACACAGTGACAGCAATTCTTTGTGTCATGGGGGCAAATCTACCAAACCCAAACCCGCTCTCTGGAGTGAACAGCCCCAGCACTGATGGATCAGGTCACCAGCTGCCTTCATGGAGCAGCGATGCCGACAGCAGCTGCCTCCGCTTCCAAGAGCACAGGAACACGAGCAGAGCTGGCTCCAAGGAGTTGAGACTGGCTTTCAGGCATGGCAGCATTTGGGGACAATTCCAGCAGCAAGGCAGATGTTTGATTCAGGAGCTGTCACTCATGGGCTAAAGTGAGAACATCTGCTACTCACGGCAAGAAAATGCTGCATCGGAAACCAAAATTCTCGAATAATTTCTCCAGGGTCACAAAGGAATAACAGTGACACAGTCCAGGGCATGGAGGTTTTGGGGATGGCTGGAAAGAAAGGTGAGTGGCACCCAGGAGTGCTCCAGGGACACTCACAAGTACTTACACTGCCCTGGTGTTTAACCCCGAGCCGACAGGATGGCCTGGGGTGTATTTATTTAAGCTGAACACAAACCTTCAAAGGATGTCGGGATCAGAAATTAATGTAAGGTAAGGGAAAATCTTCCAGACAGGGATTAGCTGAGAAACCCCTGCTGGGAACTGGAGTGAGTGCCAAACTGTGACAGGAGAGATTAATACTTCTAGAGGCATTACCACAACAAAACATCTGAGGGAAGAACGTTTTTCTAGAAGGTTTTTCCTCCTCCAGAGTGAAGGGTTGTTACCCATCACACACTGTTGGAGGAAGATCCAACTGCAGGGAACAGACCCTGTCCAGGAATTTCCAATGCACATTCCCGCACTGGGCAATGGATTTCTCCTATGCCATATATTACTGCCAGGCAAAAATTGAGATATCCTACAGATAATTTCCAGAATGTTCCAGAAGTTTCTCTAACTGGTCTCTGTACACTGATGACACCTTCTCTGCCTGACTTACCAGCTCCAACAAATTCCCTTCAGGCTGGGGTTTCAGCAAACACTAAGTAGGATCCATACACTTCATTATCAAAGGAAAATGTCTGAAAAAAAGCCCTCAGAACATTCTTTCTGCCCATTGTCAGAAAATTGGAGCCCTTGGCCACATCCCGCGCCCTCATTTTCTTGCATACTCTTTCATATCTGGTTTTGGCACTGCCCCTATGAGGGCTTTGACTTGGGATCTGTCCACACATTCCAGCAATAAATGACACTAACTGGAGTCATTCTTTAAAATATCTGTCAAATATAATCCTTTCAGTGTTTCGATTCTCACTGACTTGCCCCCACAGAGCTGAGAAGAAGTCATAAATTATATGTTCTGCCACTCAATTTTCCCTGATTGTTCGGTAGAACCTCTCCACTAATACCCAGTGATCACCAGCCACCTCGTGGCTTAAGTGGTTTCCAATCATGAAAGATTTATCCACTGTGACTTCCAGTCACTCACAGAGACACCAAAATGGTTATCAGGCACTCTCATCAAGACCACAGATGAGCAGACAGACTCCAGAGACAAGGGAAAGGGGATCCGAGGGCCGACTCCAGACACTCCAAACTTACAGAGCAGCTCCAACAGCTGCATATGAAAAACATCTCTGTGAGGGAACCAAGGGTCCAGGCCCAGAGCCCAAACTTGCCTCTGAAGTAACCCCTGCCTGGGTCACAGCACATGCAGGGACCCCTTTCTGAAGATGCAGTACCTTCAGGGAAGAGCTGTTTGCTGGGATGATAGAGAATCAGTGAGGTCGGAAAACACCTCCAAGACCACCGAGTCCAACCTGTGACTGACTGATCACCACCTCGTCAACTAGACCAGAGCACTGAGTGCCACGTGCAGTTGTTTCTTAATACCTCCTCTCCTCTTGAGAAGAGGAAAGAGGGATTGATTGCTCACTATAAGGGTGCCAGATCCCAGCTGCAGGTTCACCATGAGTATGAGCGAAAACCAACTGCATTCTTGGTACTCTTTCCTCCCCAAATCCAGCCAATGCTCCCAAGAGTGCAACATGGAAACCTCTGTGCTGAAAACCTGCAGCCTCCAGAAGTAAACTTGGAGCATCGCAGCAGTGGTTAATTGGAACACTGAAATGGATTCATTCATCATGGAAACTCAGAGGCAAAAAAGGCTATTTTAGAGAGAGAAATAATCACACAATCACAGAATGGTTTGGGTTGGAAAGGACCTTAAAGCTCATCTCATTCCACCCCCTGCCAGAGGCAGGGACACCTTTCAGTAGACCAGGTTGCTCCAAATCCCATCCAGCCTAGCCTTGCACACTTCCAGGGATAGGGGCAGCCACAGCTTCTCTGGGCAACCTGTGCCAGGGCCTCCCCACCCCCACAGGGAAGAATTCCTTCCATATATCTAATCTAAATCAATCATTTTTCAGCATAAAACCCTTCCCCCCTTGTCCTTTCAGTGTTTGCACTTACTCTCTTATTCACATGTATTAACCAGATTAAAATTCCCCAAAACTCAGCTGCTCCAACTCTAGATGACTGGGATGAGAAGGATGGCTGACAGCACAGTCAGAGGACACAACAGGGGACACCTGGGCAGGCCTGGGCAGAGCCCCCAAACTGCCTTGACCCTGCTCCCCACAGCTACTTCACTGCAGTGGAACACAGCAGCTTCCCAAGGCCAGCAGATCACGAGAGAACTACGGGGAATTAATTGCTCCAGAACCAAAACTAGAAGAGTAAGCACAATTTATTTTGCCACATTCTTAAAATGAAATAAGAAAACATTTAAACACTACAGCTTATTTAGACAATACACACTGGAAGACATCTTTTACCGCTGGCAGCTTGAAAGAAAAGAACATAATTACAATTCCAAGCATGAAATGAGCTCTCTTCCACACATGCCTGAACCAAGTCTGACTGTTTCACCAGCTGTAGGGAATCAAAGCCAGCACAATTCAACAGAAAGGACAGAGAAGCAGCAGCTCTTGATGCCTTTAACCTGGTGACTGCACAGCACCTGGATCCGGCGGGGCTGCGGAGGGTTGAGCAGCTGCAGATGTGCAGCTGATGTGGTGCAGGAGCATTTGATCTCCCTGGAATGCGGGACCCCAAACAATGCATCTGTGTGCAGGCCCACCCCATGGCCGGGTGTGGGCCCAGGGGACCCATAAAAACCAACATTATACTACAAGGGAAGATTAAAAAGCCCCAGCATGAGCTTGACTTTTTTAACTAAGAGAAAAACAATGGCAGCTTTGGTCGAAGTTTGTGCCAGAATGACCAGTGGCCACTTCCAGAGACATTCTTTGTTCAAGTGCTTCAACACTCCCTCACTCCACTGGCCACCCAAAATCACAAAGGTACAGAGGGTGCTGCTAAACCCAAATCCTCAGCAACATCTGCACCTCCTGCTCCTGACAGAAACCATTCAAACAGCTCCAAAACAGAGCTCTTGGCATTATGTCCAGAGGGAATCAAGCACTGACTCCTTCCCTCTCTGAACTTTCAGTGTGACAGAGTCTACTCATCGCTCCATGGGTTTCACATCTGCTTTTCTCAAAGCCTTCAAGTCCTCACCCTGCACCAGGAAAAACAATCCCAGCTACGATCCCTTTCCTGCAAATCCAAGCTGAGCTTCACACACAGGCCTGGGAAAGCCCCCGGGCTCAGGTGCTGTGGCCTTGCCTTCCGCACCACAGCCTGCAGCAGCCAGGCTCCGGCTCCACGGCTTCCCAGGAGCAGCTGGGAATTCTGGCTTGGCTGCCAGCATCAGACATACACAGTGACACAGGCATCCCTCCAGCCAGAGCAGTGACATCAAACAGAGCTGAACAACGGGACAAAAACAAACTACATGGGAGTTAACGTTTTTGGACTGAGAGTAACTCCAGGCTTGACCCTGGATTTGAATAAAGCTTTCCATAAGAACTGAATTCTACTGAGAGGAAGAGCTAGGAGAGCTGCTGCCCATGATTCTGCTGGGGAATGAGGGGAAGCCTGATCTGGAAGGTTTATTAAGGTATCCTGACCCCCAGTACCACCAAGGCAATCCTGTGCCAGTACAAAAGCATCAGTGCTGCTGTTGCAGAATATTCTTACATGTCCAACAAAAAGAGAAACCACCACTCTGCAGCTCAAAGAAATGGGCATTTCCCCTTCCAGTCTGCACAGACACAAGCAGATAATTCTGTAAGCTTGCTTGGATTTGGAACAGAAT
This sequence comes from Cephalopterus ornatus, assembly GCA_013396775.1. Taxonomy (NCBI): domain Eukaryota; kingdom Metazoa; phylum Chordata; class Aves; order Passeriformes; family Cotingidae; genus Cephalopterus; species Cephalopterus ornatus. The sequence continues at coordinate 1,200,062 of VZRE01000358.1, forward strand.
TCCAGCCCCCAGCATAGTGTCACAGTACGTCCCACGTCAATGCATGATGCTATTTGTGCCCTCACAGCATTTCCAGGCTGACATTCCCAGCCCTCCAACACTGCCAGCCTGGAGACACCCTCACAGTCTCCCAGTAGAGCCCGGCCAGCACTGGAACTGTCAGGATGAGCACTCCCCATCCTTGCAAGTGTCCTAGGTCAGGCTGGAGGGGGCTTGGAGCAACCTAGTCTAATGGAAGGTGTCCCTGCTCATGGCAGGGGGTGGAACAAGATGAGCTTTAAGGTCCCTCCAAACCATTCCATGATTGCATGAATTAATGCCCCAGGATACGGCACAGAGAGCTGACACCAGTCCAGAGCTCAAACATAAGAACCTGAAAGTGTTTCTGTGCTTCAGAAGAGCTGGCCCCATCACCCACCCATGACAGGGCCATGGCAGCCAGGCCTGGCTGTGCCCTCTCCTTCTCCTTAATCGGAATTTCAACAAAGGCTTCACCTGAGGCCAGCCTGGCACAGGGATCGCTGGCTTAAGGCTGTGACCCCCACGAGAGGACACAGGCAGAGTGGGAGAGAAGGGTGGAGCCTTCTGCTGTGTGCTCAGAAGGCAAAAGAGAAGCAATTCACATTAAAAAAAAAAAAAAAGATAGTTTTAGGTCACATCTCTATCATTTCTGCTGAATTAAAATGAAACATTTAAATTGCAGTGATTTCCATGTGCAATTTCCTGTACTGCACTAAGCTTCATACAAAAAGTTTAAGAGGACTGGCTACAACAAAGGAAAAAAAAAAATCAGCAAACCTGACAAAAACCCACCAAAATTATGAATATCTATATGAAACCACACAATCCTTAGTGCATGTTGAGATATACAGATATATGCACACTGACATTCTGCCTGGAATCATCCAGCAATCTTTTCTTCCCTATTTTTCAACCCCAAAAGGATTATTACCATTTCTTTCCAGACAAGACCTTCTGCCAACATTCTGGAGGGATGAAGTCCAAACCACACATAGTTCAACAACAGCAGAGTTGAACAAAAAGGAAAACTAGAGCTTTTTTTATTTTAATTATACCTTGTGAAAGTACGGCTGAGCAGGGGGGAAAAAGAAGTCCAAGTCATTGATTAATTCCAGAGTAATGAGGAAGGTTCATGGCACACTAAAATACCTATTTTACTAAGTTTATCAGATTTATCACCCATCTTTAATGGCTAAACTGGAGGTGGCTCTCCAGGAAAGCTCTCACTGCTGGAATTCTCACACTGCAATGGCTGAGAGTCCCCAGATTAATACTTTTACAGGCAAGGATTTCATAACTGGGTCAAAGCAGGAGGGTGATGGTATAAATTCTTCCTCACCCAGCAGAAAAAGCCAGGATCAAGCTCCTTTCCCAGAGATCCCCAAGGCTTTAACAGGGACAAAAATTCCAACTTTGCAAAACGGCAAAATCCAAGCTCTTTCAACACCTTTTAATTGAAGCTGTGCCAAGACCGTGTCTGGAATTCTGATCCTACTTTCTCCTGAGCTGGAGAACAGCTTTGTGCTGGCAGCACCAGAAATGGGAGGTTTTCAGGAATAAAAACATCTAAATCTGCATTGAGGGGTAAAGCCACAAAGAACCCCAGCAGAAAAGGGACAGGAAAAGAGCAATTGGGAACTAGGTCTACTCTGAGGTATCTGATGGATCCTTAATACTGAACATTCCCATGCTAAAGCCATGAACACTTACGGTTTTAACACAAACTGTCTCACTCCTTTGCCCAGGACACTCTGTCCTCCTTGTTTGTATCCAAGAGTTGTTCCAAAGAAACATATTTAGGAGCATAAAAAAAATAGAGTCCAGGACTTTCTTCATTCCTCGGAGCTACTGTAAATTAAATATTAATATAGAAACTATTTCTGTGAGCAAAAGAAAGGTCAGTATGGGGAGATTTATTTTTTTCCCCTCATGTCTCACTCACAAAAGTATTCACTTTAAAGTGACACCTGACCTTATAGCCACTGTGTCCTCTGGGGCAGGAGCATCAGTGGGAGCACAGGATTCCAAATGCAGCTGGATTTGCCTGTGTTCCTGGTCAAAACCATACAATTTGTCTGATGACAGCACATAAAATCACTATATTGAAGGGTAATTTTAATACCTTATTATAATTAATTCAGCATTACAAACCAGGAAGCCTCAGCCTACAGCAGGATCTTGGAGGTACCTGACTTACACACAGAAGTACCAGAAGACACCACCAATGGGGGATCAAACCAGCCACTGATCACTTCACTGGCAGCTATTTTGGTGTGTAAAACATCAGAGTTGAGCTTTTTGTTCACATTATTTTGCTTCAGCACCCAGGGGTGTTTGGGAATGCAAGGCTGAGGAATAACTCAGCTTGGGCCACAGCACTTTGCAGACACGTCACTGGAATTCCATCCTGCTGTTATGCCCAGCTCACTGCTCCAGTTATCCAGCCTGAAGATCTAATTAAACCTCTTGCTCATGAGCGCCTGAGCTCACTCAGGAGCGGCTCAGAGCTCAGTGCCATTTCGCAAGGATGAAAAAAGGAGATGAAGCAGCTCTAAAGGCTCCTGTGGGCAGAGACCGTCCATCCACATTCCTCTCATGGAGTCATAGAACAGGAGGAAGGAACCTCAAAGCTCATTCCCTTCCACCCCCTGCCATGGACAGGGACACCTTTCACTAGACCAGGTTGCTCCAAACCCCATCCAACTTGCCCTTGAACACTTCTAGGAATGGGACAGCCAGAGCTTCTCTGGGCAACCTGTGCCAGGGCCTCACCACCCTCACAGGGAAGAATTTCCTTCTAATATCTAATCTAAACCCTCCCTTCTTTTAGTTTAAAACCATTCCCCCTTGTCCTGTCACTCCAGCCCTTGTCCAAAGTCCCTCTCCAGCTCTCCTGGAACCCTTTTAGGTACTGGAAATGGTTCTAAGGCCTCCCTGGAGCCTTCTTGTCTCCAGGCTGCACACTCTCAGCTCTCCCAGCCTGTCTCCAGAGCAGAAGGACTCCAGACCTTGGATCAACTTGGTGGCCTTCTCTGGACTTGGTCCATCTGGACAGGTCCAAAGCACCATGTGGGACTTGGATAAAAAACACTCCCTGGGTCCCCATCCCACAATCCCTGCACAACATGGGAATGAGCCCCAAGGACAGTATCTGGCTACAAGAAATCCAAACTGCACTTCAACTGGAACTGTGGCCGACCTTGAAGTAGGGGACATTTAAAAATACATCTGCATGTGCACATAGAGCTGTGGGTATTTTAAATGCTTTCCTACCTCAGCAAGCTTGAGGTCAAGGGAACGAGGGAAGTTTCTCCAGTTTATATACTCAAGGGTTTGGGTAAATTCATATATTCAGGTTCTCCTTATTTTATAGCACTAAATAACCAAAAACTGCAAGGAGAAAGAGAAGAACTAAGCAAAGGAAGGAGAATTAAGGCAAAGCCCAGAGGAGCTGCTACATCTCTACTACCAGTTGGTTTAGACAGAGATTTCCTTCAGACTGTTGTAAGAGCAGCATTAAAAACAAGAGGAAAAAAGGATTCAGGCCTGGGCAGCTGCTACATCCAGCTGCAGTCCCAACTGGTGACAGGAAAAGAATACATGATTATTTTTCCTCATTATTTGTTTTCATGTTTTTATTTTGCCCAATTATTGACTACCTGTTGCCATTTGATTTTGACTCCGTAGAACTTCCATGTAGCACTAAAACTGGGTAATTATGTTAATGAGCATAATTTACAATACAATAACGAGCAGACTTAGTACCAGTCTCTGAGGTTATTCAAGATAATCATGGAATCATGAAATACCCTGAGCTGGAAGGGACCCAAAAAGGATCACCCCAGTCCAACTTTCCTCATGAGGAAGTTGTAGACAGGACTCAGGAGCAGAGTTGGTTTATTCCTTTATCCTTAAACCCTTCCTTGTACCTTTCCAAAGTTACAGCTCCAAAGCAAGACTCTCCAATGACCACTTTTCCTCTAACCTAAAATAAATTTCTCTGAATATTTATTTCCTACATTATCTTCAACTCAAACGTGCATTTCTCTTACAACAGTTAATTCCAATTAAGAGAACGTTGAAAAGCTTCCTGCAAAAAACAACTACAGGATATTGGCAAGACTACAAGAATGAGGTAAAAACTACTGAAGACAACAAAATAATTTTCTTCTGACTGTGCAACATAAAAAGAAAGTATATTCCTCATATGACACCCGTAATAAGTCTGGGTCCAGCAGAGAATAACCAGAGCTATTCAACGCTGACCTTTGAATCCCTGTACCGTTCAACAGCTGAAAAATTATATAAAAGGATAAAAATGGCCAAAATCAGAGAGCTCCTCCCATCCTACCCACCCCTATGAACCAAACTGACCAGTTTTCCTCAGTTTTTCAGTTCCTCTAAATATTTCCCTGTGTTCCCTTGCTGTCAGTGTCTGGCTGATCACTGGAGCTCGTCTCCATCCAGGCAGCCTGAGGAAGAGGCTGGAGGTACCCACATGAACACATCCAGCACTGTCACTAATACCCCATCTCTCACCAAACTGGTTGACAAGACTCCAGGAAACTAGAATTAAGGTTAAATGTCAGCCAAGGAAACTCACAGGGAAAGTGCTCTGAAACCACCTGGCTCTGCCCCATGGAGTCTGAGCCTCCCTGTGAGGCACATGACAGCTTTTTAACTACAACTTTCCCTGCAAACCTCTGAATCCTGAAAGCACCGACATTTTCTGAAGGGTACACAAAGAATTGACAGCTGTATTTTCACAGAACTGTACCCAAAGAGGAGTCCAGAGACACAAACTCCATCCAAATCCAGGTGTTGTTCTTTCAGATCAGACAAAACCCAACTTCTGCCACCAGTGGTGATCATGTCAATGGTGTAATGCTGGGAAAACTGGACATCACCTTGACAGAACCCTCAGGCATTTGCTCTGGAGTTTAGATAACCACCAAAATAAACATTTGGAAAACAGAACCCCGGTGACACAATAAGGAAGAGAATAAAAACTCCAGTGAACACCTGGCCTCACAGAATCCCAGGATGGTTTAGGTTGGGAGGGACCTCAAAGCTGATCTCATTCCACCCCCTGCCCTGGGTAGGGACACCTTCCACTAGACCAGGTTGCTCAGGCCCCCAAGTCCTTTTGTACTAAAAAAGGGTCATTACCACCTGCCGTGTGACAGCATCAAATTGAACCCCAGTCCCCAGGATCTGCTGTCCCAAACATAGTTATGTGATATCAAACCACCTCGATTCTGCAGCTTAAGCCTTGGAGTAAAATCCCAGCCCGGGAAAACTCAGGATAATATCACAGTGGTCTGCGTCTGTCCCACAATCAATGTTGTTTTCAGTGTTCCCGTGACTCCCACATGAGAACCACCAGTACTGCCTCCCCCTCTGTCACCACCAACACCACCTCCACATTAGCACCACCGGGGCCATTCCACTTGGATTGTTATTCACTAGGGCAAAAATAAACAAAAAATAAGAATCCCTGACCAATTCTACTTGCAAAACCAAACACAGCATCCATTTACAGTGGCAATTTCCTAAAATAATCCGTACACACGCCTGCTGTCCCTGCTCCTCCTGGAGTGCTTCACCCAGAAAGGTGATGTTACGCAAGCCCCTTCCTGGTCAGTAAGGGAGCCCCGCACACCCAGTTCCCCAGAAATACCTGTTCTGCTCCACAGTTATCCCTAATATCGATAATGACATGGATTTAAATTTCAAATAAATTCAGATGAAAGATTAAAGCAAGAACATCAGTTCCAGCACTGTGGAGATGCTTGTCTTCCATAATGAGGGAGCCCATAAAAATAACAAGGGAGAAGATTTACACCCAAGCTCCACCAAAAAGAAAAAAAACCAGGGAATGAATTACTGATTTTTGCAGCTACTTAGTGGTAGGAACAGATGGTTCCAGGCAATAGTATTGACAACCTCAGAAGCTCCCACCCCCAAAGGTGAGCTGCTAAGTCTGTTCCAAATTCAAGAGTCAAAAGCGACGCAGCTGAGACGCCGCTCTCAGGGGAAGCGCCGAGGTTCAGCCAGTCCCACAGCCCCAGAAATGTGCTTCACTCACTGCTGCTCTGCCCCGGCCCTCTCCAAGGGCTGTGCCTTCCCAAAACACCCCGAGGCAGCTCCTGCAGCCATCTGCCCACTCCAGGGTAAGCTGGAGGGGTGGGGAAGGCAGGGCATGGATGGAACAGCTCTGAGGGAAAGCAGAGCTGTCAGTGTTTGTCCACCAACCCAAAGTCACTTCTGAGGCCAAAGCCAGGCATGCCAGCTTCCCAAAAAACCCACGCACTTCCAGGAATTCCAGCCCCCGAAGGGCTCTGCCATGGGGGGGCACAGCCAACAGCCCCTCACTCACTTCATGTCCACAAGTTTCTGCAAAACACCCAAAAGCTTCCCTCTCTCAGTACTTGTACATCTCCAGCAAATGGAAACAATCAGCCCGTCCAGTCACAATCCAAGATCAAAATACCCATTAAAACATTAACTTGTTAAAGACAATCCAGCCTTGGATTTCTGAAGAAGTCCAGCAAACCACCATAAAACAGGGATAACATGCAGCACTAGAAAAACTGCTGAGCACCTCCCTGTTCATGTCAGACACTTGGGTGGCTCAGCCAAACCACCTTCCATACAAGGGTTCCATAAGTTCACACACTCCGGATCACCTACTATTACAGCTCCAAGCACAATTCCCACCTCACAGGGTGTCCAGCAGCTGGCATGTTCCTGTCAGACACCTACAGCCCCACTAAAGATGCCCAAGCCACTGATGCAGCTCCCTCAGAATTCCTGTGACAGAAAACACAAAAAAACCAAACTTTTCCCCCCCCCACTTAAAGAACTCAGGCATTCAAACATCAAAATCCTCAGGTTCACCAGTATCTACACAAAGGAGAGAGAACAAGGACATCCAAAACTTCATTCCAGAAGTACAACGCTGAGCCTGGTCCTACCCATGGGCCTTTGGGGGCTCCTGGGGTGGGAACATCTCTTACTGCCAACTACATCATCTGCACTCGATCGCACCATGATGGACACCTTTGGAAGAAAACAAGCTATTTCAGCCATATTATGTCACACTGCCACTTCACTCCCTGCCACCTCCCAACCAGAGTGTCACTTCCCCAGGGCGGGGACCAGAACTTTGTAGAACACGCTTCAGTGCTCCATAAAACACTTGTAAATAAATAAACCCATCCAAACACTCCCTTCGCTCCCCATGCCACAACCTGCCACTGGCACTTTTACTTTCCCAAGAGGTCGCACCCAGAAATGCCCTTGCACAACAATGGAAGCAGGAACTAGCCTCTTACTTGCCAAAAGCCCTACAGATCTTTTCCCAAAATCCAGCCTCCCAGTGTCACTCGGGCTGGGTGGCTCAGGAATCTTCCTATGTGAAGTTACAGACCGGCAATTACTGGAAATGATGATCCTTTGCATTGTTTATGTTACAAGCTTGTTTTAATGAACTTTTTCCTAAATGCAACTGTGATTTTTAAGTGTACATTATGTTAATTGACATAAATCTACATATTCCTAACTCAAAACTGTACATTGTTCAGTGTATGTTACATTAGTGGATACAAATGTACAAAATCCCAACTCCAAAGTAGATTTCTTTTAGAAATTAGGTCACAATACAACCCTCTCAAAGAATAAGATTATTCCAAACCAAGCAGAGTCAAGGAAAAAACCCAACTATTTTCCTTCTTTTTAGGCAATTATTGACACGGCTGTCTCTAGTTCAAAACACAAGAGGAAGGAGGACAAGGTTGTATTTGGTTGTGGGTTGCTCTCATCAATAACTCCCATCTGTGCTGTGGATATACTCGGAGCTGAATTACACCCAAGGAACAAGTCAAGCGAGACATTTTTCAAAGCAGCCCCTGCTCAGCTCAGGTCTGTTCATTAAGGTGCTGCATTGTGCTCCAGCTTGGCTTATTAGCAGTGGAAAGGTCAGGAAAAGTGAATTAATGGAAGTGCTGCGCTCTCCAACATCTGACATGCAAGAGAGGAGCCTCCCTACCTACACTTCTCCTGAAAGGTACGTTCAAATTGAGGGCATGTAGGTGGCACCTGCCAAAAGTGGCATGTGAATAACATTGGCAATTTAACAAATTCTGGGAAAATACAGAGAACTGTAAAAGCAGCAATTCAACCACTCAAAGCAAATGCTTGTACTGAGATTACAGTTGAAAAAGCAGCTTTTTCACGGGGATGGGGAGAAGGATTTAAAGCTCTTTCCTGTAGGTCTCAGCAGGGTTTTGTGTCCAAAAACTCAAGGCCTGTTTGACACACAAAGAAGCCCAGATTCACAGTTAAGCCACCTCTACTTAACCTCCGCTGGCAGTGAAGATACAGCTTTAAAAATTAAATTTAGACTTTGTCACTTCAGTGCTGTTCAACAGAGCACAACCTGGACACACAGGTTTACTGCTCCCAAGGGCTGTGAAGACCCACCTCCCACACAGGTATGAGAGTGTACAAGCATCATGGCACGCTCTCCAAACCCACCTCCCCTTCCCAGCCCGAGCCAGGCATTAGCACAAACCCAAACTGGATTCTGTGAAACACTCCAGACAAACCTGCATCTGGGGAGCCACCCAGCTGCTTTACAGCACTCTCAAAATCTGTACTTTTTCAAGAGAAAGGGCTCCACAGCAAAAGTCGTCAAAGCCACAAAACACACAGCTCTACTTCTTTAATGCTCCACAGAATCATGGAATGGCTTGTGCTGGAAGGGACCTCAAAGATCACCCAGTTCCACGCCCTGCCATGGGCAGGGACACCTTCCACTAGACCAGGTTGCTCCAAGCCATGTCTAACCTGGCCTGAAACACTTCCAAGAATAGGGCAACCACAGCTTCTCTGGGCAACCTGTGCCAGGGCCTCGCCACCCTCACAGGGAAGAGTTTCTTTCCAATATCCCATCTATCCCTGCCTTTACGCACTGGAAGGGGCTCTAAGGTCTCACCAGAGCCTTCCCTTCTCCAGGCTGAAGAACTCCAACTCTCTCACAATTATTAACATGACACTAGTACTTCCACTTGCCCATGGCTTCCCCTCCATTTTCCAGGCCCTGCTTCGTAACACATCAGCTTCTCCCCCAGAAAGCCAATGTTTCCATACCCCAGGATCCCATGGAAAGCTGCTCTCCTTGGCTCAGTGGTGACCAACACGCCAAAGAACAAAGACACGCTGGTATTTTATTTTCCAATACTTCTAATCTGGAAGGGATAAGAATTGAAACACATGGAAAAAAGCCAGCAAACTCCATGCACTTCCATGCAGAGAAATATCTTCCTGGTGGAATACTGAGCTGGATTCCCTTCAAAGCAGCAAAAATTGAGACCCATATATGAACACATTTAAGAGCATTAATAGAAAAACACAGAGCATTTAAGTGAAGTCACGTTCCAGCTAAACAATGCTCCCATTATTGCAGCATCTGACTTTCCGAGGACAATTCAATCCTGGCAGCCTGGATTGTAATTGCTTTTCCACTACAGGCCTCAGCTTTACACTCGTGCCCTTCTCGGGAGGTCAGACCACGGCTGCAGCTCAGAAAGCAATTTTGCTCCATGCTCCTCATTCATCCTTTTAATCCCACACCTGCATATTCATTAGAAACTCCCTGAAACACCACTGCCAAGGCCACCACTAAAGCTGCTGCCTGGAGAAAGCCTTGGCCCCTCTGCTTCCCTGGGAAGGTGTTGGGAACACACGGATCTCTCCAGCTTAGTGCTGGGGATCAGCTGAGTGACCAAATCCCAGCACAAGCCCAACATGGTGCAGACATTCCTGCTGTCAACAGGAAAAAGAAGATACCACAGCCTGGAAAAGTGGCTGCCTCATCCCTGGAAATGTCCAAGGCCAGGTTGAACACAGCTTGGAGCAACCTGGTCTAGTGGAAGGTGTCCCCGCCCACAGCAGGGGATGGAACGAGATGGGCTTTAAGGTCCTTCCAACCCAAACCTTTCCGTGGTCATACGAACTTGGCTTGTTTTGAGCAAACCCTTCCAAACAGGGTCACTCAAATACACCTGAATATTGGGTAAGTTTTCATTATCCTGCTTTTAAAAGGACGGTTTGATTTCAAAAAGCCAAACACCAGTTACTTCAAAACTCAGAATTAAACATCTTTGTCCCCAGCTAGGAAATAAAAAACGCAGCAAACAGCAACCAGCCTGGTTTATCACTGATGTCAGGGCTGAGCCGGGTTTTTCAGGGCCCTGTCGAGCTCCTAGGAAGGACGAAGGAGCTCCTGCACACCCTGGGAAAAGGGCTCACACCTGATACACTTTAATTACTTAACAGCCCAGAGAGAGTCACCGATGCCTGCTCTGCTCTGTTTCACTGTGAAAGGCTTCTCCTGCTATTAATATTCACCAGGGGAAGTTGAAATAACATCTTGTCTCCAACTGAATACCTTGCTATTATTATGGACACACTAAATACAATGATTTTTATTTTCCCCCCTCAAAATCCAGGACAAAAGGCACCTTCCAGCCTGCAAAGGCACTTGATAGGGCAGGGCTGGACTTCCACATGGAGCAACTCTCCTTTACCAACAGCTTTCCTTGTGATGACAACAACTTCAACACAAATAATCCCACTGCAGCAGGAACCCAGAGGTCAGCCAAGGACCAGAGCCCCAAGGCAGGAGCCACACACTGGAGTTATACACTGGGAGCCTTCTCCATAGGATTCCTGGGCATGCTGGGGATGACCTTGAACCCCTCTATGACATGCACTGACCAGATGAGCTCACACACCCTTTAATCAGCTCCCAGCACATCAAACCACCAGCACTGCAGAAACACCAACCACAACAAACCCCAAAAAACAGCCAGAACAATCCCCTGCCTCCAGCTCCATCCATACCACCAGGACTTCCAGGACAGCACCAGCCTCTACCTTAAAACAGAGGCAAAAATCTCATTTTTCCCCCTAAATTCCACTCTACAACAGCCTGTTATTTCTACATCTGCTAATGCTCTCAAAAAGCTGAATCTTAACATTGAATCAAACTGTAGTCTCAGCATATTGGGAAGTTTCTCTGCCCAAAATGAAACATAGGTGCCATCTGTTTCAATTAGACTAATCACAAGGAGACATAACATTGGGAAACTAATAGACTTTGGGTTTTTTCAAGACATTTTGAAAGCAAAGAGAAAGAAAGAAGACCATGATATTATTTAATACTCAGCACCACCAACAACCTGCACAGTCTGCTGGGCAAACCTGTGCTTGAACTGCCCACTACATTTTTATTTCACTGAAGTCAGGGAAAAACTTCATATAATCGAAATTATCTAAAATTAAAAAAGGCATCTCAAAACTACAGACAGCTCCTAATATATTCCTGGTTAGTACCTTTTTATTATCCCATGGAATTTGCAATTTTTACCTTCAAATTTCAGAAATTATAGACTTTAAAAAAGGGCAAAATCAAACACTCCAACAGGGACACAAGCACTTATTAGGGAATAAACCAGGATATTTAGATAGAAATAAAGTCAATATTTACCGATTCCATAGTTGAAAGCTCTTCTTAGCAGGACATATATTAAAATCCAACAGAGGTGTGTCCCAAAAACGCTGTGTAATCTGAAAAACACAGGAATAGGTTCGTTAGAAAATTAAACCAACAGAATTTTATTCACAACACGCATGCTGGATTTGGGTACATGAAGGTTACCAAGTACAAACACTTGCCTAATCCAGAAATAAACTCCCTGATAACAAGTCTGCACAAACAGGAACACAAGGAATAGTGGAAGCTCAGCCGAGCATCCACCACATTCCATAACTTTCTGATAATAGATTTAAAAAAAAAAAAAACAAAACACACTTGTCTCAAGGTTTCTGTGACCATCTGTGTGGTTTCAGAGCCATTTTATTTACAAGAAAAGGTATGTCAGCCCCCAAACTGTGAGCAGCTCATGAACCAAAGACAGGCAGGGCTGGCATGAGCTCCCATGCCAGGAATTCACCTTCCCAAACAACTCATGGAATTACCCACAACACAACCACTCTCTTTCCAAGCACACCTTTGCTCTGAATAGCAGTGAATCCACTACAGACCTCTAACTTTATTTTCCATCCAGCTCTCACTGTAATTTCAAGGAGATTTTTCCAGCTACAAATTCCCAAAGTGAAATTTCCGACGCTGGGCAGGAACCAGCAGGAGCTCTCAGCACCCAAGGCGAACGGGAATTACATTCATTAACTGGCACATGAAAGGGTTGGCAGATTCCAAACCCAAATCCTGCACTCCTCATGTTCCCAGGCTGGAGGAGTCGGCCCGGGCTGCTCCATCCCAGGGTCTCCCAGCTCTGCCCGTATCCCACCACCACATCTGCTCACAAATTACCCCCAAGCAGAACAAGTCAGTCTGTTCCAGAGGAGACTCCCCAAGAGTCACAGTCATCCCCTGCAGAGATCTCAGCTGAGTTTGGGATGGCGCAGCTTGGTGGGAACCTGCACAAGTCACAGGAGAAAGGAAAAGTCTGAACTATAAATAAGCCTGTTTGGGGGCTGGCAGCGTGGAAGAGCAGAGCTTGGACACAGCCTTGTGTAAAACACTGCCTTATCCCAGAAAAAACTGAGCTTCTGCTACGCTTCCCCAGAGAAACAGGTCAGGAAAGGAACTTTTTGCAAAGAAATAAGCTGCTGATGCACTGCAGGTCCAAACTGCTAAAAGCCCAGCTCTGCCAGGAGAGCAGCAGTACCTGAGGCACTGGGAGCACTGGGCCTTCTCCAGTCCAACTGCAGTTACTCTGCCCTGTACAAAGAGGTGAAAGGGTGAACTCCAAGCTCCACATCGGGCTCATGCCAAATTCCCCAAAATCCCACATCCCATCCCATCTCTAGACACTGCAAACCACACCAAGGCACAGAGTGACCGACCCCTGCTCCAGTTGACAGTGGGAAAATCTGGATTTTTCCCAGATAACCTTTCCTTCTAAAAGCAGAAGTGCTAAACCTGGATTTTTTTACCCAAAAACTGACATATATAAAAGTTACAGCTGGGAAACTAAAAAGTACAAAACATGTTCTCTTCAACTTTTATTTGTTTGCTCCATTTCCAGCTGCCCCTTTCAAAGGGCTAAAGATTCCTCAACTCCAAGACCACCATAACTCCTCGGACCTCCACGTGCTGACGGTCTTCCTCCTCTTCCGCCTCTCATACCCACTGAGAACACTCAGCTTCTTGTGTTCTTTCCCCAAATCCTCCCACAGAATCATTTAGGCTGGAAAAGACCTCTGAGATCGAGTCCAGTCTCAAACCCAACACCACCTTGTCAATCACACCATGGCACTGAGTGCTCTCACACCGATGTTTTCACTGTGGGGCTCCAACCACTGCTTTTAAACCTTGTTTTATCTATTATTCCTCTCCTAAATTCCACCTGCACAACTTCCAGGCTCAGCTCCTTCACATCATGCTCTGGAGCCCAACACTTCTTTAAACAGCATCAGATTTAGTTCCCCATAATGTTGTCACACTGGGACTGCCCTTGCAGAGCTGGTGACAATTTTATACTTTAGTGCTGCTCATCACCTTACAACTTCTGATTTAGCTGGATTTGGACATCTGCCTTCCAAGAATCACCCAGGAGAGACTCCAAGGCCAGCCAGGACACACAGTGGAAGAGATCAGGAACCCCGGGAGAGCCTTGTTTGTTTTGGGAATCCTTCACTCCCCAATGAAGAGCCGAAGGGAAGACATCCAGATGAGCAACACAGCTGCATCCAGGGCAGAGCTGCTTCCAACTGAGCCAAGAAAAGTCTTTGGAACCTCAGTGAAAAGGAGCAGGCCAAAATAAACCCAAAAACCCAGAGGAACACACACAGGCACACAGTCCTGACTAAAAGAAAGGAATCCTGCAGCAGGTAGACTTCTCCAGATGAACAAAATGAAAGTTTTCTGACATTTTTCTTTGAGAAGAGCAGGAGATACATGGATGACTATCTCATGGATTTCTCCATGGCCAGGGAGTCCTGGAGCACCTAGGGATCCCTTGATGGCAACTGCAGCCCTATGGAGCACAATAATACTTGCACAGCAACTTTTCCAGCAGGATTCCCCTTCTCATTAGAGCTGCTTTAAGGGAAGAAGTTGGTTTTGGATTCAAAGTCAGACTTGCATCAATTCAGATTTTCTGGTGATCCAGAACTAAGCAGCGTAACAGGATTTCAGGATGAGATTTAGATTCTAGCTGAGACTAACTTCTGAATGGAAAAAAATCTCCAGGGACTAGGAGAGCCTTTTTCCACAGCACTCATCTGCTTCCCTCACAATAATTCCATGAAGAGACAGAATTTCAATGAGGCATCTCTCCGAGGGCTCCAGTGAAAATATACACAGGGGAGCACACGGGACACCACAGAGCTCCTGCACTCAGATAAGCTCCATTTCCTCTGACACAGAATCAAGAGGGAACACAGACAGCAAATTTGGAGGGAGGGGAAATTCAGAATTGTTTTTCAATGCACTCCATAGGCATGTTCAGCACAGTTTTGTGCCTGCCTGACCAGACTGAGACAGCACAGCCAGAGCTTTCACCTGCTGGAATGGGGAAAAGAGTTTGTTTCCAAGAAACCCCCATAAATTTGAGATAAACACCCAACTGCAGTGCCCTCCAGCCTATCAGCAGCTCCCAGCCCAGCCATCTCCAGGCACACACACAAACTGTCATGTTCCACAGCCGCTCTCACCCTTTATGGAGAGATTCCCAGCAACAGGGTGAGCTCCAGGAGCGGCCTTTCGCTACAATTTCTAAATACTTCCACAGCAATCACATCCCAACTATGCTCAAACAGCACCAATTACTCAAGTGAAAAGCCAAAGCACAGGAAGAATTCCACTAGTTCTCAAAAAAACCTTTCAGTGTTTGATTGTGACAAAATCGTAGCATCAAATAAAATTTAATTTGATGGCTTTCAGAACTGAAGTAGGTGATATATTCTAGGTCTTAAAGTTCCTTTATTTTGCCCTGAAAATAATAGGTATGCTGAGATCTACAGTTTTTAAAGCTCCTGTCATCTGTGCCACTTGATAAAAAATACAAAATAACCTGGTGCTGTCCTCAAAAACACAGATCAAGACACTGGTGTGGGTGAAAAGCCCAAGGGTCAATTTCTCCCACTGTAACAAGCATGAAAGAAGGGAAAGATGCGATTCCTGGGGAACTAAATTGTTCTTTGAGCATTTTAACTGAAAGTCTCACACGGACAACACAGACTACAAGGAACTGGGGCTTGACAGAAGCCTAAATTCAGGAATGACCAAGCTGTTTGGAGATCTCCAGTGAACTAAGAGAGCTCAGGATCTGTGATGACAAACCACAGAATCCCAGAATGGTTTTGGTTGGAAGGGCCTCAAAGCTCATCTCATCCCAGTCCCTGCCATGGGCAGGGACACCTCCAAGCCCTATCCAAATCCCAGGGATGGGGCAGCCACAGCTTGTCTGGGCAACCTGCACCAGGGCCTCCCCATAATAAGTATTCTTCCATGTGCTTCACATATTCCTCAAGATCTGTGCAAAAAAACCCCAAAACCAAAACAGTTAAACCATTTTATACCATAACTGTTCGAATTTCATTAAGCTAAAAAACTAATTATCAGCAGAAGCTGAACATTTCACAGATTTTATCCCTTGTAAGGACACAAGACATAGCTGAGCAGTGAACTCTGAACTGCTGAACATGCCAGCTTCACTACTAGTTATCTGGTATGAAAATACCAGATATTTAAAGTTTGCTACCATGAAGGATATCTCAGAATCACAAACCTCTAAAACTATCTATTGTTTCTCCTGGAAAGATCCACGAAAGCAGCCTAAAAGGTACTTGGCAGGGTAAAAACCTGGGGCTGTCAGAAGAGCCCCAGCTCCAAATCCCTGCAGGAACTTGGAGGACCTTGGCACGATGTGGCACAGGAGCCGAACAAGCCCCAACAGCTTCCACTGAACCAGACTTTTCAATTCTGTGCACACAATTATGAGTGCTGGAAACACAGGAGCACATTCCCTCCTCTCCTCCTTCACTCTGACCACCCTTTTGTGGCTTCTCCAAGGAGTGGAAAGTCCTAAGTCAAAACAGAGCTGCTGGGATTGCTCCGAGCAGCCTTGGGCTGCAGCTCAAGGCTGCACCAGTGACCACAAACAAGACCCAGGCTGAGGACGCTGTTTTCCATGATTTAGTCTGCCCAAGCTAAAAAAAAAAAAAAACAACACAAAAAAAAAAAAAAAAAAAAAAAAAAAAAAAAAAAAACAACTCCCCTTGTTTTAATAATGCTAAATGCCTTTAAGATTGTGCAGTTTTATCCCAGAATCATTAAGGCTGGAAAAGCCCCCATGACCACCCAGTCCACCCTGTGCCTGATCCCCACCTTGTCACCCAGCCCAGAACACTGAGTGCCACATCCAGTCGTTCCTTGGACACCTCCAGGGATGGGGACTCCACCACCTCCCTGGGCAGACCCTTCCAATGCCTGACAGCCCTCTCCATGAGGAAATTCTTCATGAAATCCATCAGCAAATGGACAAAGAAGTCTTAACTACACAAGCAGCACCTGTCTAACAAAAGCAGTAACTTCTATCAAGTGGCCTCTCTGTCATGAATGGAAGTAAGAAAAAGGTTGAAACACCCAAAAATAACTCTCCACCAGCCTTCAGCAGCCCAGGGAGCTACAGGTACCCCTGTCTGTCAGCTCCAATGCTCCAAATAATCCTCCAGACCTTGCCATTTTTCATTTTCAGAGCTCCAGTATGAAATGTAACTCCCTAAGACTGTTGGGTCCTTCCAGCCTGGCTGAACCTCTTCCAGAAAGATGCATCATCAGGCTCATTTCTTTATTACGTGACCTGCACGTGCAAAGCAAAGATGCTCTGTATGGCTTTGGGAGAACACGTCATTATTACTGGGACACAGGAAAATGAAGATCCACGCTAACTCGTGAGAACATGCTCCCAAAAAACCCTCAGCACAGACCAGCAGCAGCAGATCTGCTCTCAAACTACCTGAACTGGTTCACCAGCCAGCCAGAAACTTCACCACCATCTACAGAACCCTCAAGCTGTTTCTTTTAGTGTAACGTAAGCTCTTAATTCCTAAGCCATTTGGAAAACACAGGATGCACAGTGGTGTGGATATTCCAAGCAGAACTGATCCATGAGCAGGTTTAGTTCACACGAAAACAAGAACAAAATGTGACCTCTGTATCCTCAATATTTGCTGAGCACCACCTGAGAAGTAGTAAATATTCAACCCAATTATTTCAGTCAGACACAATGACAGCGTGAATAACAAAGCTTATGCACTGCAGCATACACAGACATGTAAAATTCAGGGAATAACAGTTGAAAATCAAATATTATCCAAGAAAAGACTTCCAGGTCCACACAGAAACCAATATACACTAAGCTGAAGGAAAAGGTACGAGGCTCAGACAACAAATGCTCTTCCTGGGCATAAAACCAAGGAATAAAGGAAAACTAGTGAGAAATAAAGCAAATAAAGTCAACACCATGAGCAGTAAGATTCCGAGATGCTGATAATTAGAAAGGTTTATGGGAAAACTAAAATTGATCAAGTATTAGAAAACACATACAGTCAATTGCTACAGAATATAAGTTTCCACCAAAAACCTCCCTGGAGATTACTCAATTCCTGCCCACAGGTAACCTGTAGAGGAATTGCTAGGATTCAGTCAGCAAACAAATGGAGGTGTCAGGTTTCCTAGCTTAGGTTTGCCCAAAACCCGTCTGCACTTCAAATAACCCCAGTGACCCAGGGGAATTTCTCCCTCATTTGAGCTCTGAAAGATGCAGGATGAAGCACAAACTGACCCACCAAAGCGGACACTCAGAGGTGAGTTCTGAATACGGACACAAGTAGTGCCCATCTCTGAGAGCTCAAAAACCCCACTGTGCCCTTAAGCCAGGCTAGAAATTACTGAAGCCCCAATTCGTCCTAATTAATCATAGAATCATGGAATGGTTTGGGTTGGAAAGGACCTTAAAAAAGCTCATCTAGTTCCACTTCCTCCAGTGGGCAGGTACACCTTCCACTAGACCAGGTTGCTTCAAACTCTGTCCAACCCAGCCTTGAACATTTTCAGGGATGGGGATTGAGCTCCAAGACGTTGGCCTTCACCAACCCAGCAAAGGCAAGAAGGATTTCTCTGGAATTAGTTAGAGCCCTAATTCAAAGTGTGCTCATAGATGCTGTCACAGTCCAGGTACATCCTTTCCATTCCTCCTAAATATAAGTCTGAGGTGGGACAAACACATCCTTCCTGTCTCTTGACTGAATCCCTTCCCATGACTTCACCACAAAATTCCATTCAATTCCCTCTGTACATTCTCCTAAGAGAAGGAGGAGGGTGAACAATGCTACTGGGCCAGGATGAGCTCCCCTTTACTTAAAATATGAATCTGCATTTCTTCCTCCATGCTCAATTTTAACACATTGAGAAAATAAAGACCATTTTTCAGAAGAGTGACAAACACACCTGTCACCTTTGCAGTCCCAGAGATTTGCATCCGTGCAATTTGGTGGCAAATTGGATACAGGTTACTATTAATACCTGAACTATTTCCTTTCCTCTCTGAACGCTGATTGGTGAAAAGGATGCAAACATCCCGTTTTAAAGCACACTAATTAGCCAAGGAGGAGTCAAGGAAGTCACTGTTCAGCCTTCAAGAACAGACACAGCCTCCCTCAAAGAGGAAAAATACAGCAAACTTATCCACAGAGTGGATTCCAATTGGATTCCAATTGGATTCCAAGCAGTGGAATAAAACCTCCCCAGCCAAGAAAAATGTGTGGCCACATAAACATTACAGTCAGACACTTCAACAACTCTGACACTGGTTTTTTAGGAATACACAGGCGTCACTCAGAGCCCACACCCAGGTACATCAGGATCAGACACCATTCCCTGCCACAATCCAGGACAATCCAGGAGGTCTCCAGAAAGCAACATGAAAAATGTAACTGTAGAACGTGCTGAAGTCTTCAGTTCCCGACTTACAAGTGCCTTACAATCACCTCAAATTACACAGCAAGGAAAGAGCTGAAAGGAAGCACCTCCTTGATTTCCACACGACATCCCTCCCCTATTGTCTGGGGCCTGGCAAGTTGAGGTCAGAATAAAAAGATTCCTTAAAAATCCCACATACATTGAAAGCACCTAAAGCTTCAACTGATTTTTTTTTCCTCCCCTTCTATTCTATGCCCTGAACAGGTTTAAGTAGCAGTTGTCATCACTAGAGAAGCTGCTCCCCTCCCACTTTCCATTCTCCCGAGAAGGAAGCACCCTGGCAGCACCAGGTCCAGGTGAGAAGGAGCTGCTGCCACTTCGCTCAGTTAGAGAAATCTCGTCTGGAAAAGCGTGTGAGGAGGGCACAGGCCACCTCAGCCACACAGGCTCAGAGGGCATTGCTGAATAATAAAATAAGGAAATGTAACAATAAAATAAGGAACTAGAATGTGTCTGTGCCAGCAGATGTGCCCCAGCCCTTCAGAGGGGCTCAAGGGATGTGGGTTCCCAAGGAGGGAGGGCTCTGGCCCTGCTCTGCTGCTGGATCCCACCTTCTCCCTGGGGCCACTCCAGAGCTTGTCCATAAATCAGCTGAACCTGCCAGACCAGCAGAAAACCTCCTCATCTTCCCCTTCCCATTGCTGTCGCAGCTCCGAAGGGGCCAGATTGGCTTGTGCCCCCCGGCTGAAAGGGTGGGAGAGCCTCACCGTCCCCAGCAGCGCAACCCCGCTCCGGCTGTGCCATGAAACCGCACCCCAGGAAAATCCACAAACACCCGGAGAAAGGGCACATCCCTCCCTTCCAACACAGGGCCATCCAAACAAACAGCACAGAGGGTGGCAAGGAAAGCGCTCAGAGGACAAAAGGACAGAGTCAGGATTAAACCCAGTCCCTTGATCCCCGGCCAAATGACCGACCCATAAGCCCACGCAACCTCCAGAGCCAATTTAAAATCCTGAGTGTGCTATACTTTAGGTTATAAAATCATATTTAGACACACATTTCAAGTGTTCTTTGCTCTGCTGGTGGCTAAAAACAATTCCTTTGTCATCAAATCTTGCTCCAGCATGCTGACGTGACGTTTTTAACTCAGGAAATAAGATAATTATGGTTCAAGGTAAACAACTACAACTGTGCATCATAAACAGTTTCTAATTTTAAGCCTGAGTCCCTCTAATGCCATACATATTTTAAAGACAGTTTCCTTACAAATGGTTGAGGTTGTCTGAGCAGCTTGTGACTTAGTCTGTGCTGATCAGCAGCAGCAGCAGGTCCTGAGAAAACAGGGACTGGTGGAGCAGGTAAAAGTCCAACAGACATAGCAAGTGAGCTCCTGTGTCAACAACATGGAATGGGTTGGGTTGGAAGGGACCTCAAAGCTCATCTTGTTCCACCCTTTGCCATGGGCAGGGACACCTTCCAACAGACCAGGTTGCTCCAAGCCCTGTCCAACCTGGCCTGAAACACTTCCAAGACTGGGGCAGCCACAGCTTCTCTGGGCAACCTGTGCCAGGGCCTCATCACCCTCACAGGGAAGAATCTCCTCCTGATATCTAACCTCAATCTCCCCTTTTAGTGTAAAGCCATTCCTCCATGTCTTGCCCCTCCAGGCCCTTGTCCAAAGCCCCTCTCTAGCTCTCTTTGAGCCTCTTTAGGCACTGGAAGGGGCTCTAAGGTCTGCCCAGAACCTTCCCTTTTCCAGGCTGAACAAGCCCAGCTCTCTCAGCCTGTCAAGGTAAGCCAAATATCAAAGGAGGAAAAAAATACACTCCGAATCTTAAACAGCTGGAGAAGCAAAAGCTGTGTCTCCTGGAACACACAGAAAACAAAGCGCTGGGACCAAAGAGCTCCACACACTTACGCAACCCCTGCTGCAAGTCATTGTGGATCCCAGACCTCAAACGCCCCACTGCAGCTTCCCACTGGCACAAACAGCAGCAATTCAAGTTGTAACTCGCTGGAGAGCATCAGCTACTGAGTTGTTCAACACCAGGCAGTAAACGCACCTCCAGCCCACAACGCTGTGTCTGAACTGGCCCTGCTGCTGCCCTAAAACATTCTCCAAAGTTACCTGGAAACAAAGGATGACAAACAGCGGCATCATGGCTGAGCCTGCAGCCAGAAACACTGCAGCACATCATGGGAACGTGTCTGGAGCTCCAGTGAGGATCGAGGGCACAAGCTGTCTGCTTCGGGATGAGTCATTGCACTCAGAGGTAGCAATAACTCCAGGACTGCTCTGAGGTGTTATCCTGGCAGGCTCCCATTCCTCCTCATCCCACGAAAACGTGCTAAATTACAATCAAACAAACCCAAATCTATCTCAAATCCCAGTATCCTTACACAGCTGTACCAGAAGAGCCAGGAGTGGTCAGAACTATCCCAGCAGTGGGAACACGGCCGCTCTTGCAGGAGACAGAACGGCAAAGAGAAATCACGTGGTGGAGCCTGTGCAGCCTGGGAGAGCTCGCTCCTCCAAAACTTTTCCTCATTAAACAATTCCAAACCACCCCACCCCATTGCTGCTATTGTTGTCAGAGAGGGAATTCCAATCAGAACAATGATTTCCACGACATTTTGCTGCTGGAAGAACAAAACTGGTAACGCCGCACAGCAAAAATACAGTTTCCGCAGTAGTTCACCCAGTACAAGTCTCCTTCCTAAAGGGAACAGATTAATGTGCCTCAAATCCACTGTGCAGCAGGGATGTATTTTTAGATCCAGCCATCCAAAGGCAGTGATGTGGTGGAAGCCTCCCAGGCTGGAGTTGGCCAAGGGAGGTTCATCTCTCCGCACCCTGGAGAGGGCAGCTCATTAAGAGGCTGCTCAGAGCAGAAGGAAACAATTCACCCACTCTCTGGAGAAATCCCTCTTCCCACGATAAAGACAGCTCCTCTGAACTCTCCAGGGCCCCACAGCTCTTCCTGATTTGCACCATTTTTTGGGAACAGTCACGTGTTAGAAGAGCTGCTTTTCCTTCCCACATCTCCCCCACAATTAATGGCGTCAAATTCAACACTGTGTTCATGGCGGGACATGGGAAATAGAGCGGCTCAAAGTCAACCCAAGGGTTCACGAAAACAAAGGGAGTAGAATGACAGTTTGGCTTTATAATGCTTTATCTGCAATTAACACTCTTCTATGACTTCTGATAAAGTAAAGCATGAGCTGCCATTTGAACCCAAATGCAAGTAAGTGAACCCTAAAAACAGCATGGAATCATGGAATGGTTTGGGTTGGAAGAACCTGAGCCGTATCATGTACCTCTGCCTTCATTCCCACACAGTGCTGCTCCCATAAATACTGGAAATACCAACTCAACACCAGCTCCAAAAATTGCTTCCTAATATTTTCTCATGCTACTCCATATTTTAACAACTCTCACATAAAATGTCTTCAGATTAGAAAGCATTTGGTGAGAAACACTTGGTTTTCAGATAGCTGAAGTTAAGCAAAAACAAAATAAAATGCAAATATACCTATGAATTACAGAAAGTGTTTATTATTTCACAAATTGTCAGGAAGTCTGACTGTCTCATCTTTAGTTTAGATCTTTGGAGTTCCCATCTCTAAAGAGTTTAGAGATGGCCCTGCCAGAACACAGAAGGCATCACCTACTCCCCTGCACAGGTGAATTTGGGTATTCCAAACACATCACTGGGCAACACAAATGCTTGGTTTTGAGCATTTATGGGACAACAGGCAGAAAAAAAAAAGAGGAAAAATAAAAATAAGGGAGGAAAAAATGCAAAAAGTCTATACAAGACCCAAAAGTCCTGAGCAGAGCCCAGCCATTTTTCAGACTTTTATTACAATTAGATTGGCTTTTGTGAAGCACATTTGCCCCTTGTGAACGGCAAGAGAGCACCAACATCACAGAGTGAAAGACACACAGAGGGGGCCAGAGGTGCACAAGGTTCTTCCATACCCACAGCACACATAGAACTGAGCTTATACACCTCGAAACCAGCTCATTTCCTGACACAGTGTTCACGGTAGGCAAAACTACTCAAATCTGGTGCGTAAGTCTAAGGAAAAATCAAGCTTTGCTTCAGCCCTGTCTCCCCTCCCAAGCCTTTCCTCCTCCGAATGCCTTAAATAGGATGTTACACTACTTGTTTATACGCCATTACAGAAAGACATGCTGGGTTTCTTCATCCTGCATTACAGAACAAAATGTTACCCAATTCCTTCTGTAAAGCACCAAGAAATAACTGTGAGACCATATGCATGGGGAAGTATCCACGTGCTGAAGTAATCCGGCCTTACGTAACCGGCCATGGGCATCTGACCGCGACCGGCAGCAAAGAAAGGGCCAAAAACCAACCTAAAACCCAGCTAAAAATTCACTTTGAGGGTTTTCATTCAGGAGACAAATAAAATTCATGCCTCTATACAATTTGAGGTTTTGCCATGAAAATACACTGAGCAGAGAATCCTGGGTGGTTGGTTTTCTCCCCTTGAGCTCACCCTCAAAGCAAAAGTGAATCATTTGCTAATTGGTGAGTTCAGTTGAACCAATGCCACCGTGATTCTTATCTCAGAAGCTGGAAGGCAGCTCCTTCCAAGGATTCAACAAGCCACTGGACATGGACAAAGGCAAATATCATTCTTAGTGCATCCTAAAATATCAGGAATCTGAGCACTGATAATCCTGGAGATCACAGAATTATTTACGTTGGAAAAGACTCTAGGATCAAGTCCAACCACTCCCCAGCACTGCCACAGGCCACCACTGCCCTGGACCTGTGGCCACACTGTGGTGAGTACAGGCCAGGTGCCACTGGCCTTCTGGACCACATCAATGGGACAGTCACCAGGAATACAGCATCTCTGCCAGATGTGCTGCCAGACATGCCACTGCTGCCCTTGCAAGGGAGGCATCTCCTGCCCTGGGATCCCCCTGGAATTAAGGCCAAGCCAGTGGCTGCTGCTGCTCCAGAACCGCCGCTGCCATCAGAGACCCAGGGTAGAAGGAGTCACCACCATGGTGCAGCGATTCCTGCGGCTGGGAGCGAGGTGGAGAGAGTGANATGGTGCAGCGATTCCGGAGATGTTTCATCACTTGGCTGCGGCTGGGAGCGAGGTGGAGAGAGTGAGAAGATCCCCCCTGAGCCTCTTTTTCCCCAGGCTGAGCCCCCACAGCTCCCTCAGCCGCTCCCAGTGCTCCAAACCCTTCCCCAGCTCCATTCCCTTCTCTGGACAAGGGGCTCTGTGTGGGCTCAGCTCAGAACAGCAGCCTTGGACAAGGCAGTCAAAAACAGAAGGTGCAAAACAGACCCAAAATCCACAGACAACAAGTGTAATAAAATCCATCTTCACCCCCTTTCCACCTGCTGGCAGCCAAAAGCAAACGCAAAAGCACAGACACATTACTATGAAAAGCAAGTCAACTTCTTGCACAAGGATAAGGATAACAAATGTTTCGCTGCTCTGTTTCAAACGTTTCAGATCTTAAACTGAGCCAAGGAAAGAGCGTTACCAGTTAAGCCATTCCAGCAAATGAAATGAAAATTGAAAATCAAGTCTAACCGGCATTAAATTTAAATATATCTCAATTCCACAATCACAGGACATAGTTCTTATGACAAAACTTCTGCAGAAGGAAAAAGCACCCTTGATAAGTCTGGATATTAAGCTGAGGTACCACAGGCATCTCACGGTTTATCTAAATAAAGTGTCTCCTGCAAATAGCCCTGGTTCCTCCCGTGGAAGCTACAGCATGATTAACAGAGGTCCATTAGAGAGGCAATCCATAACCTGGCTCCTGTGAGGAGTCCCTGCCACATCCGTCTGCGTTTCCATGGCAACCAGGCAGGAAAATATAAAGCAAATTACAGTTAAATGAAAATTATTCTCCATGACAATATATGTTAATGCGGGAACATTTGCGAGGCCATTCCAGATAAAATGCTTACATTCACACATGTGTCTACAAAAATAAATAAAAGGCAGCTGGAGCAGCTAATGGGTCATCCAAAGAGAGGGATCGGAGTCTTTTTTCCCCCAAGTTTTAATATATTCAGAATAAAATTCTTCAAGATGAGAGAATGGGAAACAACCCACCCCACCCAAGGTATGTGCCCATTTACATAAAAAAAATTTCTTTAAGGAACAGCTTTTCAGAAGATCTAAAATGCACTTTTTAAATGCTGTGACCCCTTAATTTTCCTGGCTGCAAACAAAGGGCACATTTATGCCTCCCCATCTCAGCAGAAAGTGAGGGAGGGGTTAACTCTATAGAGATCTGATTGAAACTGGAATAGTGACTTATTCTAATCAGCTATAACTCACTGAAAACTGGGAAGTGTTTTATACTTCAGAATTTGGAGTGGTGACTCCACAGCAAGGAGAACTTTATACCCCGCCACAGGTCACTGAAATGCTTCTAGAAAAGGCTACAATTAAGGTTGTACAAGGTGATCCTACTCTCCCACTGTCATCACTTTGTCTGAACAGCCCTTTTTTAGGGAATATATCTCAGTTTTTGAATATCTTCAGGAGCATGAGAGAATTTAATTGGAATGAGGCTCACTCATCAAGATGCAGTCACTTAGTTATTTTTTTAACTCCCTTGGCTCATACCCCAAGGAAAAGCCCAAAGAAAGAAAGGTTACAAACTGACTTAGAGTCTCTGCCACTGAAGAGCCACATTTTAAGAAGAGTTTAAAATACAGCCCTGGAAAACAGCCCCCTCTCAGCTGCCTTCCATGGCTGCCCTGCCAAGTTCCTTTCCCATGGAAATGCTCTGCCTGTTCCACGAGTAACACAGGTGCAGGTTTCTTAGGAAGCCCCAGAAAGAGCACAAGGCACTTTTTGAAGCTGTTTGGGAGAGCTGGGAGCACAGAGGAGGGCATTCACTGCGCTGGCACATCTGAGCCCGCTCTGTGCACGCTCCCACTGACCTCTGTATCTGCCTCCTGCCTCCGCCTACGGAACAATGCTTGGATCATGAGGATCGTAACTTTTTATGACAGTGGGAAAACTGCAATCTTCTCCACGAGTTCACTCCACCCTGCACATAAAACTGCTCATAGGTTCAACCATAAAGCAAACTCTCTCCTTTGAAGTTCCACTCGGAGCCCTGTGCACGTTGTAAAGCTGAGCTGGAACAAGGCGGCGCATTAGGGTTTTACATAACCAGCCTCGTGGAAAGCATCGCTCCCTAATCATCCCCAGCCACTGTTGACAAAAGCAAGTCAGGTCAGGGAGTATCTGGGTAACAAAACTCCTCACAGGTGAGCTCAGGTTACCCACAAACAGCAGAGTCACACACCACCCAATATATTCCAGCCGTGCTCCACTTTCCCCAAGGATCACTTGCTGCAGAGCCCACAGCAGCATTCCCATTATCACTCCAGCTCATTTAGTCACTGATCCATGGCTCCTTCCACCTTTCCCTTCATAGGATGTGGAGGATATCACTGAATAGGTGGGAAGGGATGGAAGGGACCTCTGGAGATCACCCAGTCCAAACCCCCTGCCATGGTAGGGTGACGTGGAGTAGGTGACACAGGAACGTGTCCGGGTGGGTTTGGAATGTCTCCAGAAAGACTCCACACCCTCTGCTCCAGAGTTCTGCCACCCTCCATGGAAAGAAGTTCTTCTTCATGTTGAGGTGGAACTTCTTGTGGTTTAATTTATATACCTCCATACAAGACATAGAAAACAGCAATAAACATCAGACTAATAAACAGAACTAAACCCTGCCATTCAAAGCCCAGCAGCAGTTGCTAGGATCCTCTGCAAACCTCGCTAATTGCTGGGATTGGGTTTCCAGGGAAGCTCCTTGCTGCAGCGGTGGAGGGGGCTGAATGTTGTTTTCACAAAAGAACTTGTAAAACCCCAGGCTGCACGTCTGCAACAGCCAGGATTTATATTCCAGGCACAAATCAGATTATGCTCCAAACACTGTGCTCGCAAGGCTCTGAGCAGGTGAATCCCACCAGGCCAAGAGGCCTTCCCGGACACCCAGGCTCCAGGGTCGGGTTCCCTGTGCTCCCGGATGGGCTCCACATGCCTTTGCAGGGAACTGCCTAACTGTGTCAAATGCCTCCACATCAGGAAAGTGATTTTCCCTGTAAACATAAGCAAATGCATGCTAACATGGAGTCAGATTCCCAAGAAAACCAGGCCTCCTGCAGCTTTCCTGCAGGGAAAAGGGCAGGAGATTCAGGGACACCAAGCTGCTGGGCAGCACTACTGGTAACCTCATGGAAGAGCCCGTCGAACAAATACAGGATGAATCCCTAACACAGGAGAGGTTCCAAGAGCAGATCCAAGCAGGAACAGTAAGTGGTGAGGGAGATGCAGGAGAGGGAAGGAACTGCTCCCTGTAAGAGCATGGCACAGCACGGCATCCCAAACATCCCTGCCAGCAATCCCCATGCCCATGGATCCTTCACCTCAACACAGCTTCACTCCTTTCCCCAAGCACGTCCCTGCCACCATGGAAAAACAAGGCCCAGCTCTCCAGAAGGAGAGGAAGATGCATGATGATCTCAGAGAGGAGGAGAAAGAACAAACGGGAGGGAACATCAAAAGGCAGACGAGCTAAAATTAGAGACAAGAATCCTGCACGAGGAGGACCAAGGCAAGTGCAGAACCTCCATCAGATGAGGCTCCTGGGAAGGGGGAGGGATAGCCAGAGGGGAGAGGAAATATCCTGGTGGGTGAAGCAGGGGAAGCTTACAGACAGAACACACTGCAGAAGGAAATTAAATCCAGTGCTTTAGACTACAACCTCTAGCTCCCTAACCAAGGAGCACACTCAGCACACCAGGAAAGAGCCACGGAGTTGACTCCTCATCTGATCCCTTCCTCCCTGGATGAAGGATAACTCAAAGGAATTCAGCTCTCACCACAGAACCAGTTTAACATCCCAGTGCCAGCCCTGATCACAGGGGAAGGGAATTGAATTCGCTGCCGTCACCCACAACAGAGCAGCTGAGTAACACAGGCACCTCAGATCCCCGTCAGAGAGCCAGAAACCTTCTGGGCTGCTGGAAAAATGGAAACACAAACAGTTCAGAGCCTGGGAGAGCCACCACACAGGACCCTGATGCATGCCAGGACAGGCCACAGCAAGGAGGGAACGTGGAGAACACAGAGCCCTTATCAGGGAGCATAATTCCAAAAACCAGCATGTTCCCCATGTCCTTCTGACTTGGTGGGACAAGAAACCACACGAATATTCAAGGAAAACAGGTTTTCATCTTCAAACCTGTGCACTTAACCCTTGGACCGCTCAGAAGGTGAAGTTCTACACACAAAGTCCCTAGACTTGTTTGTTACAGCCCACGGTCCAGCTCAGATAAATGGACCTGCCTGTGCTGAGCTGCAAGATGAAACCAAGGAGCTTGGGGTGGGCAGCAGCCAAATGCTGTAACCAGAGCACCCAGGGGTCCCCCACAGCAGAGCCAAGAGCAGGATGTTTGTGTTCCCCCACTCACACATCCCTTCCCTGCATTACCTACACCTCTTTCCAGCTTTGCCATGGCTAATCCCATCCATCCATCTGAAGATATATGGATATATTTATAGGCAGGCTTACATCTCCAGTCCACCCCAGGCCTGACGCAATCGCAGGACGCCAGTCGGCGCAGCAAGAGCTGTGTTGTCGTTACGACAACGCTGACATTTCACAATCTGCAACAACCACCCTCCTGCAGAACGTGGAAAACACCAGTCCCGGAGTGTAAAGTCTATCCCAAAGATTACTGCTTCCCAAGGGATCCGGTCACTGCCACAGTCAGCAGGATCTCAGCCCTGCCACCTCCTCCCTGTAGCAGCTATCAGGAGACCATTCCCAAAGGAGAACTTCTTGGAACTTTATCTTGGCTGCTCCTGGACCTCGCCAGCCTGCAGAAACCCAGCTACTTACCAGTCATTTGGAGCTCCTGGTACAACTTGTTTACACAGTGCAGGTCACAGGATCGGCTGGAAGGTGTAAGCAGGATATAGTTTTTATGGCTCTGAACTCCTGCCCAGATAAGCCGATAAGGCTGCGCTGGGGGCGGGGAGCACTTTCATGTGTGCGTGAGTCGAAAGGAAGAGGCACCATGAACTGCAGGCAAGCAGTTGGTGCTTAATAATGAAGCTTCCATTCACCTCTAAAGCTATTTAATGGCTTTTTTTTCACAGTTCCTAATTACACATCCTTTCATTTCACATCCAGATATTGAGGGCAGCACCGTATTTCCAAGCCCAGCTCTCCAGCCTCCGGCTGCAAAGCCTTCAGGGACACACTGCCTCCAGATCCTGGTGAATTTTTTAGAGGGTAACATCTCCCTTCTCGACTCTCTCTGATTCTTCCCTGTGCCTGTGACACAGTTTTAGCAGCTTTATGCTGTTCTAAAGGTAAATTATGCTAGACCTTTTTTATCCTGCAAAGCTGTCAGTGTCTTAAAAATAAATTACAGAGCCAGCTTCCTCCAGCATTTGCTTCCCCACCCTGCCCTGACTTCCCCCACCCTGTCACCACCCTTTTGTGACACACCCACGTCCTCAGTGAGCACCTGGAGCCCATCACCCAAACAAGGACCACCTTAACATTGCTCTCAGAGCAAATTCAACACAGCACAAGAGGAAAGGAGATGCCTTCTCCCTGGAAAAGCATCAGTCCCCTCACACACAGCTGAGACAAAGCTGCTTTTACACACAGTACAAAGTTTTCTACCCGTTCCATTCTCAAAGTCCATGAATTTCATTACATGGCATTTCAGTGACACACAAACCCAGGACCAGCACAGACACACTTGCACTTAACAGCAAAATAAATATTTCAGTGTTTCCACAAGATATCCAGCGTTGTAACCTTTGGTTTCCGAATCCAAACGCAACATACAGTCAATACCCTGCTCCCGCCACTGCAGTAATTCACAGCGGAAGCTTTACTTTAAAAACACTCATCGACTAAGTTTGGTTTTCTTCGAGCAGGGGAAGAAAGGCTGCCTCCAGATTTGGAGAGGATAAATAATTCAATGCCTGAATGCCAAGGGCAGTGCTGCACACATCCATATGGCAGGGACAATGCAGACAGTAATGTATGCTGCACATCACCGCCCTGACAGTGCCTTCAACCCTGACCTAGAAAAAAACATCACTTTCTCCCGGCTCCAGCAGCCAATTCCCTCCCCGTCACCACCACCCGCCTCACCGAGTTACGGTGGGGAAGTGTCTCCCAATCCCTCAGCCTGCCCAGGCTGCAATTCCAGCCTCTGCTCACACCAGCTACACAGACACGAGCAGCATGACTTACTCACATAGCGAACTCCAGAAATGAGAATTAACCCGAGGATAGAGGGGTTCAGGAGTGCTCTGTGGCAGCTCACGCTTTCCCACGACCAACACTGAGAGGAGCAGGAAAAACCAGGCCTGGTGAGACGTCGTCAGTGCCCGAAGGGAGGAGGAGCAGAGGGAGAGGGGAGGCTGTTCCTGCAGAGAGTCGGCACCCACCACCCACCTGAACCCCTGCACAGGGGGCTGCTGAGACACAGGGCTCCCGTGCCATCCTCAAGGGATTCAGGAACACATAGATCATGCCGGATGGACACAGGACCACACAGATCCCATTGGATGGACAGAGGACTCCAGAGATCATGTTGGACAGGTCTAGGATCACAAAGACGATGTTGGACAAACACAAGACCATACAGATCTTGTTGGACTGACACAGGACCACACAATCCCACTGGATAGACACAGGGCCACAAAGACCACGTTGGATGGACACTGGACCACACAGAAGAGGGAAGAGGCTACTCACCAGGGAAACCACACCTCCACAACCCTCATGGCCATCTAGCCACACTCACTTCACACTCCCAAAATGAACCACACAGACACCACGCTACCCCACTGTCCTATTTTGGTGATTTGATGATTTCACTACATCCTACAACTCAATGAAAACATTAGAATCAAGACGAAAAATTATGCAGCCCAAAATACCTGATATAATTAACTGTACCTTCTAAAATGATTATTTCCTGACCCCAATTACTCCTTCAGTTTATTAAAGAGAACTCAAAACACAGAGCAATGTTAACACCCCAAAGAGTCACATAAACAGAAAAAAAAGTCTGAGGGCACCATTACAAACAGAGTTAATGGAACTCCATGATTGGAAATGGATCTTGAAAGCTGTCAGATCAAAGTAAGATCTTCCTCGTGTAAGGGCTGCATTACCCTCGGAGCCACGGCGCTAATACCATCTATAAAAATATTTTGCTCAAATAAGTGAAGAACAGCAGCGTTTCATCTGTCAAAAGGTGCGAGGCTTTTATGGGATTAGCCATTCCACATGCAGCATAAAAATTAGAGCAGATTTTTAAAAGCCCTCAGCTCAGCTGATGGAGACTCCACAGCCCAACGTGCACCCGCTTCCTTCACACACACTCCAGGCCGAGCAGATTTTTCACTCCTATTAGCATTTAAGCTTCTTTTTACCTTTTTTTTTTTCAGCTCTTCGCAAAAGATTACAAACTGGCATCACCTATCAGCAGCCCCAGGTGAAGCAGCACCACCCAGACTCAGAGAAATTAATACTTTTAAATACCAAACAGTTGCATGAGAAAAATTCACCAGAAAACACCAGTTCTCACATGGGAAAGCTTGAAAATTGGAGCGGAATACGCTCAAAACCAGCCTCCAGAGCACGGGCGCTGACAGCTTCCCACCCCCCTTACCAGTAGGATTCCAAAGGCAGCATTTTGCCCAGACTTTTAAGGCTGCACAAACCTGCTTAGGACGCTTGTGATTTCAAATAATTGCCTACACAAGCTTTCCCTTACCATTGCTGGGAGTATTTTTTATGGCCGTGCTTCGGTGGCACACAAATTACGTAACACTTGGCTGAGAACCCTCCGAAAAAGCAGCTCCGCGCCACTAATCCCTCACGCAGGAAGGAGGAAAATATTTAAAAGCTGCATACAAATCATTCCTGTGAGTGTCGTGCAGACTGGTTTAAATTAGATGGGGGTAAAAATATATGTGAGCCGATCACGAAACCCTGGAATCTTTGCTATGGAGACACCAGTTTCTCTCTGCAGCCTTTTACAACTGAAATGCAGGGAATTCTCCCTGGCGATGGAGGGAGCACACAAGCACCTTTACTAGAGCTCATCAAGGAAATACGAGGAGAATAACAACCCCCATGTAAATATTTTCCAGTATTATTTGCTTTGTTGTACTGAAAAGCAGCAGTACCTGCCACTACTTGCTCTGGGTCTACCACCATCAAATCTTAATACCCAGGAGGAATTTCAATCTGTAAGGCAACTGCTGAGCCTGAAATTCAGGTACAGGGCAGGAAGAGGGGCAGACCTCCTAAGACAGCTGTCACTCCATAATTTTATAAAATGTAATTAACCAGCTCTGGCCCTGCGTGTTTCCTTCCCTCAGAGAAGGATTTCTTCACCGAGTAATTAGTCTGTCCCAGTTAAGACTCGAGTCACCACACAACATATTTTCCCCAAAACAAAGCCACATGCACTATTTAAGAAAAAAAAATTATTGCCATTTCCTCATAGCCACTTCAGTCTCTTCCTAGTTTTTGCCTTAGTCACTGCCTGGATCTAAAACTCAGTGAAACACCACTACGAGAGCCTCTAAAACCCTGGGTTTATTCCCACACTAGAGACACTTCATCATTCCAGAGCATTGCCTCCTTTTAATGCATAGAAAAGCAGGAGGTAAGGAAAAAAACACTCTTAGTACTTCAAACACATGTCCAAAAGCCACAACATAAAGACAAAGAGGGTAGATTAAACGCTGTAAAGACAAACTCGTCGGGAACCTTCCTTTGAAGTATCTGCAGGAAACACTGTCATCACGCAGCCATGTTACAATTACACAGTTAAAATAATCAGCACCAGTTGTAAGTAGCCCATCTGGTTCCCTGGAAAGGGAACACTGCTGGTACAGTATTGATTAACATGACGAGTCTCACTGACCCCAGAGAAATACATTTGTCTGCTCTGCTGAGCAGCGGAAGAACGCGGCACGACACCACGACACGCTTCGCTTTGTTCATGGGCATTTTGGGGGACTTAGTCCACTTAAACTTGAGTAGAAAATAAAATATTCTTATCAGGTTGGCTACCACACACGAAGGAAGAAATTAAGACAAAGGGGTTTTGCTTACGGGCTTTTTTGTTTTGTTTTCTTCCCCCATCCAAACCCAACCCAAATTGGACAAGCTGCAGGTTTAAGTCTGAGAAAATGCTGTTGCAACATCATAAAAACAAAAAGCAGCCCATTTAAAAAAAAAAAATTCAATTCACCCTGAGCCATGTTTTTTTATGAAATGGAGACACAGACAAGAGTTCATTTCTAAAAGCAGAAGCAGAACTGAACAGCAAAACCAATTGTGGAACACGAAATGCAACATCTCCAGTTTCCAGGCAGCCGCAGCAGCCGGCACTGACATGGCCGGGGATTCTCAGCCACTATTTACAGCAGGAATAAGGCAAGCACAGTTGAGAATGAGGGCTCTCGGTGCTCCAGGCCCAGCGTGTTGTTCTCTGCACAGGCAGCTCGGTTTGCAGGAGTTTCACAAACCAGCCCTCACTGTGACTCAGCCGAGCCCGGGGGTGCCGCAGGCCCCAGCTCGCCCGCCCAGGCTGACAGCAAGCCCTGCTCCAGGCTGGATGTGCCCTGGCAGGTCCGATACCTCCCGTGGGACTGACAAGTTCTCCTGGAAGCAGAGACCCGGAGCCTGGAAACCGCCGAGCTCCACAAACCCGACACAGCTGGGGCAGCACAGACACGGCTTTGGGGACAGACCCTGACCAGCTCACCCAGAGCCCCAGCGGGCACAGACCACCCCCGAGCCTGATCCTGCACTGCCAAGTGCTTCCCACAGGGAGAAAGCAGGTCACACGGCAGAGGGGCGGCAAGGAAAGGCCGTCCCAGAGTTTCCCCACCGAGACACAGAACTCGGGGTAGGTCTTGTTCCACAACACCTTCCAACCCCTTCCACCACCCCACAACCATCTCAGACTGCCCCAACCCGGAATCCGCCAGGAAATCCAGCCTGTAAAAACGCCAACGTTTTCGCTTTTTAAGCTAATCAAGCCAAATATTGAGTTCCTGGTAGGGCACACACAAAGAATGTGCCGGTGCCGCTTGGAAACATGTGAGAGTTAATCTCCTTTTCCCTCTCCAGGACTCCATGGAGTGGTTTTCCCCCACAGAAAAAGGAAATAATTGGAGTGGTTATATAAAAACGTTCCATTTTATGAACAAAACAAAAAAAGGAGAAATACACTAAAGTCCAAGTTCCTTAAATTTATACATATTTCAGGAAAGCACAAGGCCACTAGAGCTGTTTCCACCTAAAAATATTTGCCTACAGAGGGACAAAAGTGGTGTATCCCCCATTTCAGAAGCCATCTCAGGAGGGAATTTTGCTTCAAGAGCTGCCTGGAATTCGCTCTCTGCCTACAGAGCCGTGTCCCCAGCGGTGAGAGAGCACTTTGTGTACAAAACCAGGAGGGGGGAGGGACCCTTTCCTGCAACTGGATACCAAAACAGATCCCCAAGGCTGGGGGAGAAGCCAAGCCGTAAACACACGGCCCCTGTGCCTCAATGAAGGGCCCGTTTGGAGCCGCACACCCGGACAGCTGCTCCCTCTGGGAAAGGGCAGAGGGCACCGAGGGCTCGGCTCAGCGCGGCTCCCCCCGAGCGCATTTGCCTTTCTAAACATGAATCCATCCCCAGGCTGGGGGAGGCTCGTCCTGGGCTGCAGCTGTTTGGGGGTGGGAGCCTTTCC